>VMBQ01000724.1:80712-137856 GCA_007657795.1 Dreissena rostriformis | reverse complement strand
TTAATTCTGTAGTCATATAATTGGTCGACATATTTAATACTTCGTTCAAACCAATCTTTATAGAAAAACGTCTTATTGTTTGAAGTTATGTCTTTATTGTTCCATAAAATTGTTTTACTGTTGGTTTTGGTTTCTAGGTTATGAGTGACATCACTCCATGCTGATAGAACATCAGATAGAAATATGTTTTCGTTTGCAATTTCATGTAAGATAGTATTGCTGATGTTACATTCAAAGAGTAAGGAGTCACCATATTTTTTTAGGATTTTCTGGTAGAATAATTTCCATTTACTCGTATTGGTATTATCTAGGTATCTTTTAACCCAGCTGCATTTGATTGCATTCAAGAATGAGTCAATGTTCGTTAATTGGATACCTCCATTTTCTACAGATTGAATTAACTGAGTTCGTTTTATTTTATCAGGCTTACCTTCCCATATTAAATTAAATATTGATGATTTTATATCGTTAATAATATCATTTGGTGGATTTGGGAGAACTGTTAATACATAAATTAATTTAGGAAGTGCAAACGTTTTCAATACTGTGTTTTTTCCGATTAGTGTAAGTTTACGGTGATGCCATGATTTTAAGCAGTTTTTAAAATTTTGTACTTAAGGTAGTATGTTTTTAAGAACTGTATCCTTTTCATTATTTGTGAAAGTAATTTCCTAACGTTGTGGCTTCATCGGAAGTCCAATTAAATTTCATTTCTTTTTTATATAGGACATTACTTTGTTTTAATTTACCTACTCGTAGCACAGTACAGTAATGCTCTTATACTTGAGGGGTCAATCGTGTTGCTTTATTCTTATAAGACATTCTGTTGTAATATATAAAAAAATATTTGTTAAACTAACTAAGCATTGTTATTATCATTCGTTAAAATTGTTCATGATTCAAAATTTAAATGTAGAGCACGAGGATTCCGTGAAGCACGTACGTGTAGATTGTATGTGAGTGAGAGTTGATGTGCAAAGGAAATAAGGATTCCGTGAAGGTTGCACGTGTAGATTGTATATGAGTGACAGTTGACGTGTAAAGGATGTGTACCGGTAGTCAGTATACAGGACGAATCTTCGATTGGTATAAGTTGATAACTGAAAAATACTTTTTGAATGCAATAAAAAATCTCCGCAAGTAGACCTTTGAAGCGTTAAATTAACTTAAATGGGTTCTCATACTCACACTTAATAAACGCTTCTCGATGACAACAAAATTGTTTTGCGATTACGTGCGTATTAACCATTTGATTACGGTGGACGTGTTTGCGGACACCTTCTCATTTTGTAAAACGTTCTGAACATCAAGGTGTACTAAACATAATGTGCGTTTAATATATTTTAATCGATTGCGTCTGTATTTTTCTCATATGACCATCGCACACACGCTACTTGTTGGTTATTTAACGGGAGATGATGCAAGATGCAGGAGACGATCCTGTGTCTTTTAGAGCTGGATGTGAAGCCCCAAGTATACTGCATCTCCGTTTAACGTCTCATGCGAAAGATTTAGAAAGGTAAGGGCTGAACGGAGGATCGAACTTGCGAACCTTGGATTGTTGTGCCAATGTATCGCCACTGGACAACGGATGAAGTCATACTAACTACCTGTAAACATTAAGTGTTTATTTCGCCGACTTTCAAAGACGTGTGTTGGAGTAGAAAAACCTCTTAACCTCTTAACTGGATTTGCAATCTTAAAACCGTGAAATGCGTTCTCAGTGTCATTGTTACAGAAAAGAGAATGACATGCAGCTTCGCGTATTGTACTTAAAAGGAATGTCAAAAGCCTGAAGCCGAAATCTGAGAGACCACAACAAAATAAAATCGATACTTAATTTAAATGTAAAATTCACACATTTGAGTAAATAATGCACTACAAAAATGAATTAAACATGGCGTACCAATAATAACGAGGCTTTAGAACACTAGTACATGGAAAAAAAGCAAAACTTTTCATCATATTATAAGCAAATGCTTATTCAGAGCATTCTATGAAGCAGTTGAAATAATGTGTCTGGAAGTAGTACCCATTCCAACATCAGAATTCTTAAAGTTAGGATCGGGTACCAGAGAATTGAAATTCACTAACATATTGGTGATGTGTCACCTTTGCTAATTGAACTTCCGGTGTTATCCCCCTGCAGACGAAATACTTCCAAGATTAAAGGCATTATATAAGATTGCTGATTGATTCATTTTCTTATTTTATTGAAATTTATGCAAGACCAACTTACTAACTGTCAAATGTGTTTGCAATCATGAGACTGTTTTAACTGTTTTAAATGTATCTTTACACCATCTCATCTGTCGAGCCATCACGATAGGGACAGGGTCTGATGCAGACGAATTTGTGACAAAATTGTAAAGAATCATTCTTCATTTAAGGAAAGGGCCTGAGCTACCAATATAGGTAAAACATCAACAAAACTGAGGTTAACTTGAACTGTGGGTAAAATTGCATCATTTTAAAGACAGACGATATGACACTAAATTAATCGATGACACCAAATTACAAGACAGACGATAATCATCTTTTTCAAAATTATCCAGGGTTTAGTGGCTGTGCCCCTACCATCATATATCGAGAGACCCACCAGATTCACTGGTCACATGCACCTCCTCTCCTACAGACAGATCCATACCACTGCAAATTATTATAAGTTTTCATTCTTCCCAAGTGCTATTGTGATGTGGAACAGCCTCCCTGCCACTACAGTTTATCATCCTGATCTTGAAGGGTTTAGGCAGTCCCTGCCTTCCCCTTCAGCCCCTTGAACTCCGGGAAACATGTTTTTATCAGTTTTTAACCTTAAATCACTTCACCCATACTTTTATCTTTCTCACTTTTTTACTCCTAACACTTTTTTCATGCACTGACTGCGCACCTGTCAATTATACCCGAAAGGGGAGTTTAGACAGTTTTGATAGATAGATAGATAGAATTGTTTTGGGGGAGAATTGTTTTGGGGGAGGTGGCCTTTATAAGGCACTGCATGAGAGGAAAAAAGGCGCTCCAAATGATTTAAATATTTTTTATATAGATTTTGAAATACCAAAAAAAATAACAAATACATTGACTGACTTATATTAATCTAACAAATAAATATTAATTATAATGTCAACTTCAAATAAACACCTAAAAATCATACTAAAGATTGTTGTGACCCACTGGATAATGAAATTGAAAATGCAGACTGCTTGAAATGTGGATATGAGCAGGCTTTATTTATTCATAGTGCAATTTTTTCTGATTTTTGTTTCAAATTAAAACATATGTCAAAAGACATAAGTACTGGTCAGGGTTTTTCTCAAGTTTCAAATAGTAGCCATCCCAGTGTTGTTTTAAATTTTGGTAAAGATAGCCATCCCAGTGTTGTTTTAAATTTTGGTAAAGATAGCAGTGATTTACTCTCCTTCTGGATCTTAATAAAATCCCTAACATACATGTATACTTTAAGAAAAAAAATATCAATAACAAATAATCAGCTAAGATAATAATTGCAATAGGACCCACAAAATGTTTTTGCTACTCCAGAGTACCCTTTTATTCCTCACTGAGATCATAATTCTATCAAAGTGGTAACTGGAGTTGCTGCCATTTATATGTTACATGTTGTTAAACAATATATAATGTTGGCAACTATATTTGCTAGCATTGGGGAATGGCAGGAGCACATGGTGATGCAGACAGTCTTGAGAGAAGGCAAGACGCCTGTGCCTTTAGCCCAGCTGAGAAGATGAGGTTCACATCTCTCACATATAAACTCATTGAGGAACTGAAAATGAGAAGAGTAAGAAATAGACTTTTCTAAAACAAATTTTGAGCAAGTCAATATGTTTTATAAACTTAATTACATGACATTTACAATAACCAAATTGTTGTCCCCTCCCAAAAAAACAATATTGCTTATAAAGTTTTCAAAATAGTACATGCTGGAATCAGGGCCCTCAATCCATTTTAGGGGAAGCGGGTCGCTACCCATAGCAGGGGGAATTTTCGCGGCGTTTCCCTTTTGGGGGGATTTTTTACTTACTCTCTAATTAAAACATNTTTTTTTTTTTTAGGGGGAATTTTTCCCCCAAAAAGGGGAAAAAAGTATACTTTTCAGGGGGGGGGGATGCGGCTGAATTTCGGCCGTGGATTTGACAGATTAAGGGCCCTGTGGAAAGGCTGAGTGGTTAATGTGTTTGTTAGAATAACACAAAGTTTATTGTTACATATGAATTTGTACAAAGACATCTTCAAACCCTTAATACAATTTATTTATATCAGTCATGGCTTGTCACATTATCACTACACATGTTCCTATATGGTTGGACACCCGTTTTATTTAGCCAGCATCGCGTGGAGCGCTGAATAACAGTACTAATGTATAACCCTGCTGCAACTTGGTATTTTTCTAAAAATTTATTGTACTTCAACTTTTTAGTTCCAGTTTATCTGTCAAGTTAAGACATTGGATGGCATACTGCGTCCAAAATATGACAATCTATAAACAAGTGCCATTAATACTTGCATATTGTCTCAGGTTTATGAGAAATTTCACTGTTTACATGAAAAATTCTTGACATAAACATTAAATTGGTTTTGTATGAAGTTTGCATCATGAGACTAAGACTCGAAGTATCTCCGCACCTTTTATGTATATTGTGTATTCTTGCCTTTCTTGGCATACAATGTTTGCAAATGGAAC
This sequence comes from Dreissena rostriformis, assembly GCA_007657795.1. NCBI lineage: Eukaryota > Metazoa > Mollusca > Bivalvia > Myida > Dreissenidae > Dreissena > Dreissena rostriformis. The sequence continues at coordinate 133,157 of VMBQ01000724.1, read as the reverse complement.
ATTAATAATGCCCATTAAGAGGGTGAAATGAAATCGAAGAAAAACTATTTAAGGAGATGGACAGTGAGAATGAGAAAAAGATACAGAGACTCCTGCAAGAGAGGTTCACACTTGGATGGAAACTGGTATTGTAGATGTTAAGAAAGGGAGAAATATATTTATTATGTATTAACTTAATAATTTTCAGTTAAATGTTTATACCTATTCAATCTAGCTCTATTACATTGAAAGACCTCCACTATCAAAACACTCAAGTTCATTTCCCAGGTTGAACTACTACTTGGTGTCTTTGAGAACACTCCCAGAATGAGGATTGAACCAGAGACTTCTAGTCTATTGTCTGGGTTGAACTAGTACTTGGTGTCTTTGAGAACCCTCCCAGAATGAGGATTGAACCAGAGACCTCTTGTCTATTGTCTGGGTTGAACTAGTACTTGGTGTCTTTTAAAACCCTCCCAAAATGAGGATTGAACCAGAGACCTCTTGTCTATTGTCCGGGTTGAACTAGTACTTGGTGCCTTTGAGAACACTCCCAGAATAAGGATTGAACCAGAGATCTCTAGTCTATTGTCTGGGTTGAACTAGTACTTTGTGTCTTTGAGAACCCTCCCAAAATGAGGATTGAACCAGAGACCTCTTGTCTATTGTCCGGGTTGAACTAGTACTTGGTGTCTTTGAGAACCCTCCCAGAATGAGGATTGAACCAGAGACCTCTTGTCTATTGTCTGGGTTGAACTAGTACTTGGTGCCTTTGAGAACACTCCCAGAATGAGGATTGAACCAGACACCTCTAGTCTATTGTCTGGGTTGAACTAGTACTTGGTGCCTTTGAGAACACTCCCAGAATGTGGAACCTAAAATCCCCTGATTGCTAGGCAGACACCATAACCACTATGCAACTTTGCTGTTTCAGTGAAACATTGTTATTTTCGAATTCATCTTAGGCATAAACAATTTAATCAGATTTTCGTAGGATATGTCGCTCCCTATATTCATAAAATGACATTGAAATATTTTAACATTTTTAAGTACTCCTGAATGGTCCATAATGCCTGGCATATTTAATAGCGTTTTTTTGTTTTCAATTTGATTCAATTAAGCCTCCATATTTTACAACAGATAGTAGTGTGTAATGGGAGCATTTAATACTTTGAATGTATTTGGAAGAAATGGCTCTTATTTTATTGGAAATGGAACAAAATCTTTCATTTTTGTTTTAATTGCGCTCGCTCTCTCCAATGTTTTGGGACTGAATTCCGTCAAACAACTGATCAATTTGCCTTTCCTATTTTTGGTCTTATCCATCTTTCTATCATCCAGTTCAATGCTTGATACTGGTATGTTAATAACAAACACTGTACAGTCAACACAACATTATTTTCACCTATTTTTGCTGTTGTTAAATTGTAATTGAAATGATCACAGCATGCATGTTTCTTCATCCAAATGTCAGGACCTAGAGAACAAGAATCTGAAAAGTGCTCAGGAGAAACATGATGCAGAGCTCCGCGATGTCCGTCGTCAGTTACAGGAGGAGATGAAAGAATATCAAGTAGAAGCCGTATGTATAGTGACCTCCATGTAATGGTACTTAGGAATATTAAGTAGAAGCCACATGCATAATTCTCCAGTGTACTAGACATGTTGTCATTACCAAACGTAACAAGTCATTGTTATTGTAATATCAATCTGAGGGCATGTTTAGTTTAAACCTCTTTACTTTAGAGTGATTGCATGGAAAGCTTAGGCTTAATGAAACACTATTGAGTCTGTTTCCATGGTAGAACCAGTACTTGGTGTCTTTTGGGGAGATCTCAAGAACGCTCCCAGAGTGGGGATCGAACCAGTGACCTCTCGGTTGCTAGGCGGACACCGTATTCACTATACCGCGGCGACCTTCTGGTGGGTTTTGCCAGCAGTGTAGAGGTTATTACTGATTCAGCTGGTAAAAAAACACCATATCTTCATCGGCAGACAGTTTCTGAAGATGGCACCCTTTTAATTCAGCACCTTTTTGGAGTGTTTTGTTGATATTCAGTACGTTTTCTGGATCAGAAGTTACTGAAAAGTCCTAAGAGTAGATATTTGCTCATTCTTGTCCTGACTTTTTTGTTAATTTTATATTCAGAAAGCCTTCCCTAGAAAATAAGACTCACAATTAAGAATTGAATAGCATTTTACTGCATTTCATCGGTGTATGAACTGTCGGGAAAATTACGCCTAATTCGCATAAACGCCGATGGCGTTTATGCATAAATTAGGGGTATTTTCCCGACAGTTCATACACCGATGAAATGCAGAAAAATGCTATTCAATTCTTATAATGACAGCACAAAATGATCTCAAAGCTGAAATTCTAATGTGGTAAGGGTCATAACAGTCCTTTTAAATCTAGCGTATGAATCTATTTTCAGTTTCGGTTTCATCTCCGTCAAACAGGTATATCGTTGAAGTTCGGGCAAAAAATATAACGTCATTTCGCTATTGACCAATAAAAAACAACGCCATTAAGTTTCCCGCAAAACATAACGTCATTTCGGCAACTTGTTTATGACCAGAAAGTAGCATCATGAATATTCATGTTTAAATTTGCATACGAAGTGGGTTCATTGGGAAATGCAAAACTGGTCACGTGAACAAATTATCCAATCAGAATGCAGCATTCATATGAATGTGACAGAAGTTGTAATTATTCATACATTAAAAAAGATATATTTATTGCAGGAATATAAGTCTTTAACTTAATCACATACTGGTGTAAGCTTGGGCCCACAAGAAACCTTAATATTATTTTAATCTGTGTTAGCTTGATTGCATTCAAAGCCTATGGCTTATTGAGACAATCTTGAGTCCTTCCCTGCATTGAATCAGTTGTTGGTGTTTTAAGGAAAGATCTTGAAAACACTCATAGTGAGTAAATATTCAATCTGGGACCTTCTGTTTGCTAGCTGGACACTATATCCACTGTCACTTCAAGCTTGCAGAATATAACAAACGTGGTATTGCTTAACCTAAATAAGTTAATGGGTAGTTTTGACTTACCTTACTTTCAGGGACACGACTTTATGTGTCATTTAAGTGTGCTGTTAATTTCAGTGACACAACTTTATGTGTCATTTAAGTGTGCTGTTGTTTTCAGTAACACAACTTTAGGTGTCATTTAAGTGTGCTGTTGTTTTCGGGGACACAACTTTAGGTGTCATTTAAGTGTGCTGTTGTTTTCAGTAACACAACTTTAGGTGTCATTTTGGTGTCCTGTTGTTTTCAGTAACACAACTTTAGGTGTCATTTAAATGTGCTGTTGTTTTCAGGGACACGACTTAATGTGTCATTTAAGTGGGCTGTTGTTTATATAGTTAGTGTGTTTGAATTTGTATGTAAGTAAATTACCTAATATGCATAGTTTTCGTCAACCAGTCCCAACACAAGGTGTACAGACAACTGGCAGAGAGGGAGCGTGAAGCAATGAAGGAAGAAATCAGAAAACTGCAGGTTAGAATTTTTCAAGGATTGTGTACTTAACTAAATGGCATATACACCTCGACCCAAGTACGGCAGTTTTCAGTATGTAACCCAGCTGAAAAAAAAACCCGACCACAACGGGGATCGAACCCAGGCTCTCCCAGTTCCAATGCAGACACTACTTCGTCACTATAAAAGCTAGTTCCTACAGCAAGGCAGTATAAGTGCTTGTTATATGTCACCCTACTACATACATCCCTCCATTTTTGAAATTCTTCCACGAATTTCCTTCTGTCATGACACCTGTGGGACATCGTTCAGACAAGCAACCATATGTGGGTTATTTATGTTGGGTGCCAATGTAAACCAGCTAGAAAAATCCCCGACCACAACCGGGATCGAACCCGGGTCCTCCCGTTTCCAAGGCAGACACTCTTCCCCACCTCTTAACTTGCCAACTATGTGCTGGAAAAGAAATTTTTGGAATTTGCGTTATATTTTGTTTAAATATTTAATCTGTCCGATGACTGTTTTGTAGTAGGTTGCCACTGGAAAAGAAATTTTTCGGAAATTTGAGAAACAAGAAAACTTAATTTTGTAAAACAAGAAAACTTAATTTTGTAAGGTTGTAATATTGTTTGAAGATTTACTTTATGCCTAACCACTGTGTTCGTATTAGCTGGTCAACTATGCATTAGACAAGAAAGTACGTGAATACGAACGGCAAGAAAAACTCCACAACGCTGATCAGGAGCAACACATCGAGCAGGTGTCCAAATACGAGAAACTCTTCAAGCAGGTCCAGTCGCTAGGCAACAAGGTGGAAGGCAGGCAGGAGCAGATTGAGGCAAAAAGTACGCTTTTCTTGGTTTTCTGCATTATTTTTGTTCCACAAACAAACAGGTGAAGGTTTGGGAATCTTGTGATCGGGTTTTGTCTGTCCTTTTTATTATGCCTGCTATAACCATAATGTGAATGGGGAAACAAAGACAATTACAAGATATTGATCAGTTAACATTTATATTTGTAAAACCATAATGTATACTCATTACAAACTAACAAGTATTCTATACATTACACATGCTTTTTGATCAAACAGTAAAATAGGCCTTATAACTTTTAACAAGTTGTAAGACAATTTCCTTTTTGCCATAAAAAATCCATGATATTCAAATTTGAATCACAAATGAAGGTCACAATGTGTAAAACCATATGTAGACCTAATCTATAAAAACTTACAAATATTTTGTTTATATAAGTAAACAAAATGTATCAGCGCTAAAAGGAATTGTCATCCTATTAATCTAACCTTAGAAAATAATACTACAAACTGTAATTATTGTTCATGTGAATAACTAGAAAATGAAATTGTTTGTATGTTGTTTTTTTTTTCTTCTTTGGAATAAATCTTTTACACAAATATCAATACTACTTTATTCACACAAAAAATATTGAATTGATATCTTGATACAGAACAAGAATATTGATTCTGGAATATAAACTTCAGATTGAATTAATTTTATGTTTCCGTTTTTAATAATCATGCGAACGGATTCACAATATTTCCTCGTAGCTGTTCTCTCAATGTTTCAACCTCATACCTCAAAATATCACTGTCCTTCTTAAATTTCTCCATATCCTGCTTATATCTTTTCGTATCTCGCGTCATCTTACTATAATCCTTCAGTTTCACCTTTTGCTTATCCACGATATTCTTCAACTTGTCATTTTCCGCTTTCAGTTTTATCATATCTCGTAGCTGCCTCTTCAAGTCTTTGATCTCCTTCTGTACATCATCCACCTCTGCCTCAACTGTGACTTTTTTCTTCTCGTCTTTTCTCCTCAACTTTTCCTCAATAAGCTGAGGAAGTGGAGCTTTATAACTCCCAAGAATCGAAACATCCAGTGCCTTATGGCATTTTTGTTCCAGATTCGTCAAGTAGTCACTAAGTTTCTGAATAATAAGTCCGGGATGAGCCTTCTCATCAACCATTGGCTGACTCGCTCCGTCTGCGTATATCAACGGAATCAGCTGAGTTTCAATGATTGTGATCAGTCTCTTATTGATGCTTGCTTGGCCACTCTGATGTTTGCGAACTTCTTCATCAAGCTTTTGCGCGAGCCAGCCATAGTCTTTTTCTAGTTTTTCCTTGAAGATTGTAAACGCCTTTGGGCCTCGATGGGGTAGAATTCTCAGTAATAGAGCCACTTGGGTTTCTCTTGATGTTGTTTTCTGAAAGCATATGTCATTAGTTCTTCACTTATTCTTAGTAACATAGCCATTTTGGTCCGCATTAACAGTGTTTTCTGAAGAGTCCTCATATTTCTATTTCCTGCACTTTACCAATATCATGTCCCTAAGTGGAAATAAAATTTGTAGTAACAAAACTGCTTGGAATCATGAATGCAGACATTACCTGATCCGCATGGTCACAAATAGATAATATTATGTGTGTGTTGGATAAAGATCAAGTTTATCATGCGAGGCTAAGAACCATAGTAGCGCGAGGCTTGCCTTGCTTGTTCAAATACGTATTTTTAGACGATTTTGTTCTTCCTCAGTTGACAAACGCAGATTCTCCTATTTTTGGAAAAACCCACAAATGATCTAAAAATAGCATGCGACAGGTTTATTCAACAAGGTGGGATAGAGGCTAGTTTATTCCATGGGGTGTTATACCGTCAATGCACATCTGATATGGGATAAATAGTGGTCCTTATTCCCTAGCAAGTGAAATTTTCAGGAGCTTATAATGTTTATTTGTAGTATTGCTAGTAAATTACTGAATTAGTATTGAATAAGTATGAATAAGGCCATGATTTAAGAAGCATTCAAAATAATTAAGAAATATTCTGTACACTGGTCTGGTATTCACAAAACTCATTATATCAAGTTCTTCCTAAGGAGCTTTTTGAGAACATGCCCCATCAAGCTGGTTTGTTTTTAGAAGCAAGTACAGTAATTCTGTAGTAACTGAACCAGCTTGGTTAGTAGAGTGCTGGACTACAGATTGAAGGATCTCGGGTTTGATCAGCGGCCAGGCATCATAACTTGTGTGGAGATTGGTCATGAAATCCTTTCTATGGTCATTTTCAACATAACTATGATTAAAGTAGGGCATTTGTCGTTTAATGGCCTTAATATGTCACCTACTTATACTGGTTAATCAGCTTACCAAGGAAAATTATGAATTGATCAACTGACCGCCTTTATAAGACTGAAATATTGTTCAAAACAGCGAAAAGATCCATATAAACAAACAATAAAATGAGCCTCGCTCTGTGAAAAGGGGGTTTAATGCATCAGNAAATCCTGGTAAATGCCATTTTTTTAACCCAGGATCTTCAAGATAAAAAATATTGTGCAAATAATTGTTCCACATCAACTTTTTCCTTAAATTTACTTCTTCTATGAATCCACTTGATTGATTTTGTCCAAACTTGACAGGTATGTTCAAGAGAAAAAATTTCCATAAGTTGATTCAATTCAATTGAATATGCTTAAAAGTATGGCTGCCATCGTAATTAAATGCTTAAAAAAAAACAGAAAACTTTGAAAAGCTGTTTGGTTTTCTTAGAAATGGTCTTGTGTGACCCTATACCAAATTCCAAAAATTATTAAGAATCATTGCAACATAGCCAACAGGGGTCGTATCAGTTTTCCTGGTATGGGTATAATATACAACAATATAAAAGGACGAATGGACAGAATGTGATTACACATTTTGTCCATCCGTGCTTTTGCCAGGCTCCTTGTGCAGAGCATTACTACAGTAGCATTGAAGGGATTCAAATGAAACTTTATGTAAAGATAGATGAGAATGGGAGGAAGTGTAAAATACCTGTCTATTGGGTAGTTACAGGATAATTGCCTCCTTTGTATAATTTTCCTGTAGATTCTTAAGGAATTCTATCAAACTCCAGCTATTGATACAGGACAATTAAAGGAACTGCAGAATTCAAGCCCCATAACTTCTCAGTATCTAAATTATAAAGAGTTATTGCCCTTTGCAATATAATACCTGTACATAGAAAAGTATTGAAGGGTTTCAAACGAAACTTCATAGACTGTCCAGCTATTGCAGTGGTTGGTACATGCGCTTTGCATTAAGGCAATCCAGATTTAATACCCACTCCCTATGCGTGTGAGCTTTGGATTTTCTCCGGGTAATCCAGCTCCCCCCACATCACAAGATCACACCAAAATTGAATATCTTTCAATAAAAAAATGTGAATTTCAGCTTTAACTCAAAGTTCGTCCCAACTTTCATGAGTCTTATAAGTATATAAGGTAGATGCTACGACACACTTCAGGTCCAAGTCGGGACATTCCATAAACAATTGTCGGGAAATTCGACCAAAAAGCAGGACACCTAAAACGATCAATCATTCCACCTTTACTTTAGTCAGCAGTCAGTATATAACTTACAAAAACTCTTATTTTCTGCCCAATTTTGACCATACATGTGTTTCAGAAATTCGTGAACACAGCGTTCGCCATTATCTGGAAGTAAACACAATCTATAAACTGAATTGTGGGGTTTCCCCGTATGCCTCGATTTGACATCCAATCGGTACAGGGATATCCCCTTGATCATATGTAAATCGTGTGACGCGATGTGAGCGCATCGAGCACTTTTCTTATTCAACCAATTGTCAATTAACTCTATATTTAGATTGATGGAATATGTTACAAATTATTTTCTGAAAATCAGTCGAAAACGAAAGTGAATGTATGTGAAACATCGATGCGTATTGGTCAGCATCCAATTTGTTTGATGTACAAAATCGGTGTTTTGACAGGTTTTATTACCTTAGGTGGTATAATACACCGGATAATAGTGTCATTGGCGTTTATTTCTGTATGATACATCTTTCGAGAGACCCCTATCATAAAAACACCGTGGTGTGAATGCCTGATAAAATCAATAATTTGCCGATAAATTGCCGATAAGGTGTCAAAAAACAACACTGGTGCACTCGAGTAGCAGAATCGGGTTGTAAATTGGGGGCAAAAAAGGGATTAGCGATGATAAGTTTTAGCCAGACAGAGCTTGAATAGCGAATTTTATTGGGAACTTATAGACTTTACATCATTGTCGGGACAAATCGTCTCATATCGGGATGCCGGGACAAAGGGCCCAAAAGCAGGACTGTCCCGCCGAGATCGGGACGTCTGGCATGTATGGCTAATCAGTGAAGACACTTTCCACATAAACTGGATTTTCATCAAAAACAGTCTTCCTTTAAACAATAAAATAAAATAAAAGTGGAAAGTGCTGTCCCTGATTAGCCTGTGCCAACTGCACAGGCTTATCTGGGAAGACACTTAACGCACATGCATTAAACCCCCTTTTCACAGAGCAAGGCTCAATTAATTCTGTGCACCACTTACATTTATTCTGTCCATCTGCTCTTCTGTAAGAATCCCTTCAGCGTACAGAGAGTGAAGAAATGAAGTCGAGGGGTCGAGGTCTCTCAGAAAGCTCTCAAAACACTTGTCCAGGGCCCGCCTTTCCTTGGCATCCATTGTGGTATCCAGATTCTTAGGGCTCAGTAGCAACTTTATAAATAATACTGAGTATTCATTTCAAATGTGTTTGTGTTTTTATCACTCTTTTTCTTGAACAGTTCATTTTTTTAGCTGTTTATTGCCTTTTAATCTTGTAACATGATTTTCATAAAACAACTAAAACATTGTTCAGATAATTTAAAACAACAGCCTAATGCACGATTTAAATTAAATGTTCAATATATTTCCTTTTTTACTGTGTTGTGCAATTGTACATGTTTAACAGACCTCCCCTTTAAGCTTTCACCAATATCAAAGACAGTGTTTCAAGTGAGCAGTTCTCATTACAACCTCATTGTTTAGTAAACAAAAGGCTTTATGAAAATAACCTACCGTGAGTGTTAGATTGCCTTGATCTGACCTTACAGAAATGAGTCATTCATAATGTATTATCTTAATTGAAGTTGTTATTTTTAGTGGATCAAAACCAGGTGGATATAACTCTTTGAATAATGCAATAAGTGACCTGTCTTTAATTATTTCATACTTAGTTATATCCCTTTTTTAAGCTGTAATATTTATTTTATGATAAATCAGTTAAGTTAGAAAACTCACAGAATACATGTTTATTTCCCTCTGGTATTGTGCTTTGCATAGAAAAAGACTGATAATTGTATGGCATATTAATCAGCCGTGTTCAGAATATATGACAATTTCTTTAAGGGACATGAACTATATGTGTAACAGCAGTAAATGATCCATTGATTGTGTAACATCAGTAAATGATCCATTGATGGTGTAACAGCAGTAAATGATCCATTGATTGTGTAACATCAGTACATGATCCATTAATTGTGTTACATCATTAATCTATTAATTGACTGTCTAACAGCAGTTAATGACCGATTGATGATGTATTAGCATTAAATGATCCATTGATGATGTAACAGCAGTAAATGATCCATTGATGGTGTAACAGCAGTGAATGATCCATGGATGGTGTAACATCAGTAAATGATCCATGGATTGTGTGACAGCAGTAAATGATCCATGGATGGTGTAACAGCAGTAAATGATCCATGGATTGTGTTACATCAGAAAATGATCCATTGATGGTGTAACAGCAGTAAATGATCCATGGATGGTGTAACATCAGTAAATGATCCATTGATGGTGTAACAACAGTAAATGATCCATGGATGGTGTAACAGCAGTACATGATCCATTGAAGGTGTAACATCAGTAAATGATCCATGGATTGTGTTACAGCAGTAAATGATCCATGGATGGTGTAACAGCAGTACATGATCCGATGATTGTGTAGCATCAGTAAATGATCCATTGATTGTGTAACATCAGTAAACGATCCATGGATTGTGTAACAGCAGTAAACGATCCATGGATGGTGTAACAGCAGTAAATGATCCATGGATGGTGTAACAGCAGTACATGATCCATTGATTGTGTAACATCAGTAAATGATCCATTGATTGTGTAACATCAGTAAATGATCCATGGATTGTGTAACAGCAGTACATGATCAATTGATTGTGTAACATCAGTAAATGATCCATTGATTGTGTAACATCAGTAAATGATCCATTGATTGTGTAACATCAGTAAATGATCCATNGGGGTCACCGCCTTGAAACGGCCAATTCAAACCATTGGGGGGGGGGTTAAACCGGTTTTAAAGGAGCTCCAAACCTCACACTTGGCCCAGAATGATTCACAAAACTTTCAATGGTAAATAAACCATTAATCTAATAGATTAACGATTCAAATTAACAAGAGATGTGATTGTCAGAAACGCAATGACCCCTACTGCACCGCTTCGAAATAAAATTTCCATATTTTGACTTAAAGTTCCATATTTTGACCTTACAGTTCCATATTTTGACCTTAAAATTTTGAGACAGATAGACAGAATGACAGACAAACAGGCCAAAAACAATATTCCCCCTCTTCTTCGAAGAAGGGGGCATAAAAAGCAAATCACCTTTTGTCAACATAATGTCAACTTAACCCTACATAATATGAACTTAACCCACCATAATGTTAAATTGACCAAAAATTATGTCAACAAACCAAACATGTCAGTTCCCCTTAACAATATGAAGTGTTGGCGTTCCATAGCAACTGATCAATTTATACGTTACGTTCCGTCACACGCCGGTGAACTTACCACTGGTAATGGTTCCCGTGTACGCCACTCTGGACGTATTGACTAGAAGTGTGAGCTGCCCAGTCCGGAACAGGGGTGGCGTCACACAGACGGCCTCCTTAGGGAATCTGCCGACTTCACACATGAATTCAACCCCAACTTCCGGTACGCGGACGGGAACCACCTCGCCGGCGGTGAAGCAGGGGCCGGATATCCGGATAGTGCTACCGCCAAGCATTGACGTGTTTGACGGTGAAACGGTTATGACACCTGCGAACCGAATAATTATTTCAGTATTGGCATGGCGAAAAAAANTCCATTGATTGTGTAACATCAGTAAATGATCCATTGATTGTGTAACATCAATAAATGATCCATTGATTGTGTGACATCAGTAAATGATCCATTGATGGTGTAACATCAGCAAATGATCCATTGATTGTGTAAAATCAGTTAATGATCCATTGATTGTGTAACAGCAGCAAATGATCCATTGATTGTGTTACATCAGCAAATAATCCATTGATTGTGTAACAGCAGCAAATAATCCATTGATGGTATAACAGCAGTTAAATGATGTATTCATGTTGTTTCAACAGTTAGTGATCGATCAATGATGTAACATCAGTAAATGATGCATTGATGGTGTTACAGCAGTAGATGATGTGTTGATGCTGTTCTAGCTGTAAATGATGCATTATGATTACAGCATGTATGTATGTATTTTGGGCCAGCGGCCTTTCAGTACAAATAAACCTATTGTCATTGTCATTGATGCTGTTACAGCAGTAAATGTTCCATTGATTGTGTTACAACAATAAATGATTCATTGTTTTGTGTAACAGCAGTAAATGATCCATTTATTGTGTTACAGCATTAACGTATTAATTGACTGTCTAACAGCAGTTAATGACCGATTGATTGTGTAACAGCAGAAAATGATAAAATTATTGGGTTACATCAGTAAATGATGTGTTGATGGTGGTATAGTATTACAGTAGTACAAAATGAATTGTGTGCATTTTAGAGTAAATGATGCCTTGGTGGGTGTTCAAGCATTGAATGATGCATTTATTGTGTTTTTTTTAAAGCATTAAATGATGAATTGGTGGATGTTTAAGCATTAAATGACGCATTTATAGATATTTAAGCATTAATTGATGTATTGGCAGGCAATACATCAATAAACGCTTGAATATTCATAAATGGTCCATAAATATATAAGGTCGATGTGGCGTAGTGGAAGTGGTGTCCGCCTAGTATAAAGACATTGGTTGTCTTTAGAAAAAAAAAACTTGTTCAGGTGAGCTAATGAACAGGATTGTCTTTAAAAAGTTTAAATAATATCACTTCTGAAATGGTATTATCAGGCTGTAAATTGTGATAGACGTGTCTATTAGCATTATTTAATCTTTTGTTTTATGAGACAACTCTCATAGTTGATGAATTAATCATGAAATTAATTAAGTAATAAATTTCTTTTAATACTAAACACGTACTTGTAAATGTATGTTTATTATTACCTGCATACAAGAGCAAAAAAAGAGATCTATAAATGACTTCATCGAGGTATACATAGCTGTCAATGTTATTTTAAATCACTGTTAAGATAAAGGGGATTGTAAACCTATTCAAAGATGAGTATAGTATTTCACTTTTAGGTAAAAAATTATAAAACCTTTTGTTTCTTGTACAAAGGGCTATTTTGCAATCATTGTTATTCTAGTTAACGACAATTAAGACATTTAGACGTAATCTCCACCTTCGTCATTGTGGTCTGTTTGATAATAATTAAAACTGATTTGATTGCTTTTAGTCTTTAAAATTAGCAAAGTCATTGCATATTATTTGATGTGTCTTTAAATATGAACATATTAACCCTTTGAGTGCTGGAACCGGATTTTGAAGGCCTTTGCAAACAGTTTGGATCCAGATGAGACGCCACAAAACGTGGCGTCTCATCAGGATCCAAACTGTTTGCTATTCTGATAGTGTTCTTTGAAAAAAAAATGAAGAAAATGCTAATCTTAGAAATTTAGCAGACAACATTTTAGCAGACGACAAATTTCCCAGCATGCAAAGGGTTAACAGTGCTTGTGTTACATTAGTTGTGTACCTTGAGATGTTTGTTTCATCAATTATTAATTCATTTAAGAAATACAAAATAGTGTGTCATCGGTAAATAGAAGGTGCAAAAGTTATGAGTGTAGTAACAATTTTGCAACAAGTAGTAGTGAGAACATATATTTAACAATATATTTCTATATATTTAATAAAATACAATTTAAAAATCATAAAACATAAACATATACTTTTCATGTGTTCAATAATAGATGGCATGTGGCATTTAAAATGAAAGAAGAAAAAAGAGCCAACAAAAGCATATAGATGTACAAGGCATTTTTCACATACATATTAATGGAATTTCATCACCTTAGAAGGACTTTTTTTTAATTCTTTCCCTCATTTTTGGAAAAAAATCATATTTAGAATGGAATTCAGTTTTAGTAGAAAACTGTATGATTCAAATAAATATTTCTTAATTTCAATAGCTCCTTCTATAAGTAAATTTACAAATGCATAGTACCTCCTCACAGTTTTCACATTCAACCAAGGTAGTTAAGACTAGTATAAATATATGTCTTGCTGGCCTATACTTTTCGCATTGTTCATAGTCATTCCCATGTAAACCTGTTTAGTCAAACTAGTCAAATGGCGCCTGGCCTGTTTTGGGCCACTGGTTCATTATACACACCCATAATCATTTAATATTAGAAATGCAAAGTAACAAAATACTTTTTAAAATCCTATTTCTTTGTTTGTCATTTTTGCTTTTTCATACTTCTTACTGGTAACATGCAATTACAGTTTTCTTTTCATCTTTTGATCAGTCATTTAGCAAATGTGCAATCTCTGGCTGGAATGTCACTCATATTAGAAGCCAGGGGATAATGCTATACAAATGTATTTGGAGTATTTTAAAAGCTAATCCAGTTACTAAACTCCACACAACATTTAACAAGAAAACCAGCACTTAATGTCTGCAATTTTTTCAGGCACGGAAACTGTTTGACTTCCGTTTTGGTGCTTGTTTTCTTCCTGCAAATCTAGAGTTGCTGAGATTGTTAAGGGACCGTCTGGTGGCCCCATTTCTGGTCAGCCCCTGTTTTGTCATGAGCTCTTTAAGCTCCTTGTTTTCCTTGTTCACGACCGCTATCATCGTATGGAGGTCATCTTTTGCCTGTTTCAGCTCAGCTAGCGTCTTTTCCTTCTCTCGATGCACCTTTTGGGCTTGCTCCAACACAGCAATCTCCTTCACAAGAGCACTGTTCTGGTTATTCAAGTTACTAATATGGTCCTTTAGAGCATTAATCTCATGTTCTTGGGAACTTATAAAATTCTGTAACTTATTTGATTTTGCGGAAAAGTTATACAGCTCCACCAACATTTTCTCGATTTTCTGTCTCTCGCTTACCAGTTCCTTCTCTTTATACCGGTACTCCCCACATAGTTCATGCACCAACACACTGATATCCTTATCGGCCTTCTTGGTTCCCCGATTCCCATCGATGTAATCGTAGCTACGACTGATCTGTCCTTGCATGTAGTCCATCTTGTGAAGTATTTCGTCGATGTCTTTTCTGAGATGATCGAAGGTCACTTCATCCAGTGTCACATCAGCTACAGTTCCCTCCCTTTCCATTTTCTGTCCTTCCTCTCTGGACCCGTCTTTCATCCATGGGAGTTTTTTCTTGTGTCTATTGCGTATGTGGCAGTGTAGGCTGTATAGATGTTGCTTGATATCTTGATGATGCAGAACATTTCCTATCTTGCTCTCTGAAATGGAGATATCACTTCATTTTATTTTAGGTAGTGACAAACAGAAAAAGGTCAGTCTAACTGAGAAAACCTATTATCATTCACTGTACTGGATTTTTCATTGCATGAGAATACTGATTAGCGTAAATTAAACAGAACTTGTTTTGAGTGTGATAACGCACATATAAATGAGCCTCGCTCTGGGAAATGGGGGCTTAATGCATGTTAAGTTTCATCCCAGATTTGCCTGTGCATTCTACACATGCTTATCAAGGACTTGCTACAAGAGACTTCCTTTAAACAAAAAATACTATAAAATCTGAAAGTTTCGTCCCTGATTAGCCTGTGGTTTGATAACTATACCTGTGATTAGCCTGTGGTTTGATAACTATACCTGTGGTTTGATAACTATACCTGTGATTTGATAACTATACCTGTGATTTGATAACTATACCTGTGGTTTGATAACTATACCTGTGGTTTGATAACTATACCTGTGGTTTGATAACTATACCTGTGATTTCATCATCAACCAGCTTGTTGAGCCGTTTCCTCTCCTGGTGTAACCAACGACTCATGTGGACCTCAATTGATTTCTTGTCGCTGTTGGAAATCCTTCGAATCTGTCCAAACTGCTTCTGGACAAATGCACTGACCCGCATCTTAATGTCCGCGTCTGTTTTCACGTCTGCAGAAACGATTCTCGGAGTTTGTACTAAGGAAACAGAAAATTAAATTGATTTGAAATTGCTATAGTAACAAATTTTTGATTTTGTTGTTTATAAGGAACAGAAGGGCACTCAGCGTATGCTTTGTAGATTTAAGATAATACAATTATCTGTACAAATAGTCAGTTTGGTGAAACGTTTTTCCTACATTGGCATATTCAGATCTCATAGGCACCAAATAGCCTTTACAGCTTGAACAAAGTTAAATTATTTTAAGGCATTAAATTACTGAACCAAACTTGTGGGATAAGTTTGAGATAATAATGAGTAATTTGGTACTATTAAATTCCATTTTTCTACGTTATTAGCCATATAAAAGTTTATGAATATTGACTCAAATTTTGTTGAAAATCTTTTTCTTTAAATTTGATAGAGACATTCTTTCTTATGTTTGTTGGGAACAACCAGTTCTTTGGGTCCTAAGAAAGATTTTAGGAAGGCAACCTATGTGGGGATTGAACCCGTGACCGCATGGTCACAAGGGTGACATCATGGTCACAAGGAAGGTGGACACCTTTGTTATCCACCACTTCATTGTGGCCTGTTAAATCTGAAACGTAAGAATCCATTGTTTGGAAGGAAAAATTCTTACACTATTTATAGGTAAAGTCTGTTGTTTACATTCAGTCTACTTAACCCTTTCCCACTCAAAAGCAAAATGAAAATGGCTATATTCAACCAGCATACAACAGCCTGCGAGTTTGCTACTCATCAGTACCTTAGCCTTTTAAACTTGAATCTAGTAAGAAATGTCTTTAATTTCAGGTGTTTGTCTAAGGGACTACAGACGCGTCAAAATGCGAATATAAGTGAGAAAGGGTTAATTTACAAAGATCTGTCTTGGAGTCTTCTTTCACCAGCTGGCTAGCCAGGATCCTCTCTGCCTCTGATGAGCCGCAAACAGCTTGAAACCTGGACAGACTGCGAGTTACTCACAGGCTGTTCTGGTTTTATGCTGGTTGCATATAGCGATTTTCACTTTGCCTCTGAACAGTAAAGGGTTAACTTACACAGATCGGTCTTTGAGTCTTCTTTCACCAACTGAATAGCGAGGATCCTCTCTGACTCTGATGTCAGTGAGTCTTGTAGCAGTTTCTCCAGCCAGGGGTACAAGTCATGCAGTATCTCCAGGAACTGTTCAAAGGCATCTGGGCCTCGCTTGGGGAGCAGCTCCAACAGTTTGTGAGCCTTCTCACTGTGTGTGCTACCTGCCTGGAATTGGAAATGGCCACTTGGTAAGTTAAGAAACAAAACTAAAGAAGGAAATTTCTAGCTGTGCATCGCTTGTTAGCCTCAAAAAGGATATGGCAAGTCATTGCATTAAAATAAATATATTAAATGGACATGTTGTCCATCCAGGGCTACAAGTCATAAAGTAAATTGTTTTACAATGCTTTATTATTTTATAGTAAATGCCTGGTATGTTAACTTTCTAAATGGAAAAAAAACAATGCTAAAAACTTAGCCAGTTAGTAAGTTAACCATTCCCACTCGGAAGCAAAGTGGAAATGGCTATATTCATTACCAGCATAAAATCAACCCATTCAAATTTATAGAGGATGTCTAAATGCACATGTCAAGATGTGTGTGCATTGCTTAGCATGCTATTGATGTTATAGATATCACTGAGACAAAATAACAACAACGTGTCCCTTTGTAGACTTTCTGAAAGCATAGACAATATAATTACAATTGTATTATGAGAACCAGTTAATATAAAATAAAATTATTTGCAATCACCATTTAATGAATATCGTTGGAATATCACATACCTATTACACTACGAATATAATTTCATGATGCAAGCGTACAACTAACCAGAACAGCCTGTGAGTGACTCGCTGGCTGTTCAGGTTTTATGCTGTTTGCTGCTTAAAAGTATTTTAGGGTTGGAAATGAAGCCTTTTAAACTTGAATCTATTGAGAAAACTCTTTAAATAAATTTGATTTTCTTAGGGACTTCAAATGAGTTGAAATGCGTATCTGAGCTGTAAAGGATACATAAAAATGGAGAGGGAAATCTCTAGCCAGGGGTACAAGTCTGGCATAATCTCCGGGAGTAGTTAAAACCATCTTTGAATTTCATATTAGCCTCAAAAAGAATATGGAAGGTCTTGCATAAATATAAATATATTAAAGGGACATGTTGTCAAGCCAGGGCTACAAGTCATGAAGTAAATTGTATCTCCAGGAATATTTAAACATAAATAATCAGGGCTTTGCTTTATAAACCTTGAAAACAATATGGCAAATAAGTAAATAAAAATGCATCTATTAAAGGGGCATATTATCTTGCCATTAGTAGAAGTATCTTTAGGTATGCTTCAAATAAAATACTTCGTAACATGCTTTATTATTTTATAGTAAATATGTTACCTTTCTAAATGAAAAAAATAACAATTATAAAAACTGTCCTAATCACAACTTCGAAACTGAGCAGTCTCTGTTGAAAATGTACTAGGGCTTGCCCTAATGTCCTATATGGATGCTGTAATTTGTAGAGGCAAATAGAGTTATAAACAACTAATATTTACATAACGCTTGAAACAAAAAAACATGTTCAAGAATATTCTGTGTCTGAATTAAAGCTTTTCCAGCACTTACTCTGGTCTTGATAAAAACAAACAAAGAATAGATTGGTTGTGTACCTTTATCATCTCAATCATCTCTGCTTCGAAGATCCCCTTGGAGAACATCAACCCAGTCAGGTGCTCCGTCACAATCATGTCCCGCACCAGGTCCATCGTGTGCTTCTGTAGCACGCTGCGCTGTAGCTCGTTCATTCTGATTGGCTCACCTGTCGCCAAACGGAAACTCTGGTTCTATAATTGGTTCTGGTTGGTCCTCTTCAGACCGACCCCTAGGCTCTGTTTTGTTTCTATTGTAGATCTTTCTCCTGATTAATCGAGTGGAGCTTTTTTGCTGGTTTTACTTTTAATTTGAGTCTGTTGCCAGTTGTCTGTTCTGTGTTTGTTTTCTCTAATTATGTAGTCAGTTTGTACAGTTGTACTGCTCACCTGAAAACCCTGCTTAATTTTATTTCTTGACCACTGAACTGTAGCTTTAGTTCTTGTTGTAACTGCGCTTTTACCGTAATAATTGACACTTGTTTGGGATCATCTGTCTTATGTATGTTCTTTTGTGTGTTTATTTCACTCAAAAGCTTTACTTTTTTGTGATGTTTTTTTTTTTAATTACAATTTATATTTTTTTGTCATCTTCTGCGAGATATCTGTGCCAGATCTTGTTTGTAAATATTTGCGGAGCAAATGTCTTCAGTTTAAATGAA
The DNA here is from genome assembly GCA_007657795.1 of Dreissena rostriformis. Taxonomy (NCBI): domain Eukaryota; kingdom Metazoa; phylum Mollusca; class Bivalvia; order Myida; family Dreissenidae; genus Dreissena; species Dreissena rostriformis. The sequence goes on along the minus strand of VMBQ01000724.1, from coordinate 114,183 downwards.
GTATTAATTGATTAACTCCCATTTTGCACCTGTTTAAAGTTCATTCACTTGCAATGTTTATTTAATCATTTTGATTTAACAAAGTAAACACCAATCTAAATGAACATGTAAACTTGTAGTTTCTCCATAAACACACACCTAGAGTCCAGGTTTTTCAGTTTTGTTTATTTAAACTAAAAGTGAATCAACAATGTACACTATCTGAACAAAGTTCATGCTTTTTTTCACTAACGAAAAAGCTTACCCCATACAAATTTAAATTTGTGCTCCAGGGTAGTTATTTTGTAGTCGGTAATCTTTCATTTGTTTGATATGCAAATGACCATTTCTGACTTCATTGTTATGCAAATGTGATATAATTAGGAAAATTAGTCACGTCCAAAAAAATCATAATTGGCAACCAGCAAACATTTTCAAATTATTTATTGTTAAAGAGATATCATTTCATTTGATTTCATTGTATTTCAATTGTAAAAATTGACAATGAAGTCCCTATAACATGATCACTCTATACGGCCTTTTAGAATCACAGTGTTATAAGGCTGCATTGTAACAGTTTTGGGTCATAACAGTCTTTTGTTATAAATTGTTATTTATATAAACAAAAGCTAGGTGGTAACCAGTTATATAAGATATCACTCTCCATATCATGTTCACTGTTCATTGTTTTAGCAGGTCAACATGGGAGGCGGAAAACTACAACGGGCGAGGCATGGTATAGGGGTGATAACCCCAAAAAAGGGTTAGGGTAAGGGTTAGGGTTAGGGGTCGGGTTAGGGTTAGGGTTGGGTTTAGGCTAATCCAAACCCTAACCCGACCCCTAACACTAACCCTAACCATAACCATAACCCTCTAACCCCCCCTTGCGCAATACCATACCATGCCTCGCCCGTTGTAGTTTACCGCCTCCCGGTCAACATAGGCTGTGAAAATAAATTAAAACCCTTATCTCCTAAGATCGATTTGTTCAAAATCTCAATGGGTGGGGAAAATTTATTTGTTGAGGTTTGAACTTGAAACTGTTTATTTATCTTAATTTTTTTTTATATCAGATGTATTAGTTGCAGACTTACACTTCAATATATATGTTTCATGGTCTGATTTAAAATCAATAAATTATTAGACATATTGCCTAGTCTGTTGATATGAGTAGTTACTTTTGAACCTCATAAAACATGTAAAATAACATTTTGTATGATCACTTGGGAATTCAAATTAATATTCTTCTGAAACAACTAGATTTATGTCTTCTTTCTTATTATAGTGCTAGTAGAATTCTCTGACTAATACCATAAACATTTAACTACTGTACAGTAGTTTTGTTCGTTATCTGTTGAGGTTGAATACATTCTCTGGTCTTATCTTTCGATTGATATTTTGGGTCACGAAATGTCATTTACATCCAATTTTAGACCTGCTTTTATCAATTTTTCTACCCAGATTATACAGATAATTCATTATAGAAAGCCATTGGCCTGTCAACTAAAGAGAACATTAACTCAGCAGCATGTTTAAAATGCATCTACTATGTCGTTAAACATGAATTCATTGAATTAGTGTGCTATTGCTAAAAGATGAAGAATTTTACTTTTTTTAAATTGAAGCAATTGGATTTTTATTTTGAAGGATTTGAAACTCTCACTTAAGTTCGTCTTAAGTTTAGGATCTTTGTGAATGTGATATCTTTCAATTTTCTGCCATATTAGCCTTTGCAACTGCACTTTATGTCCCTCTTTTCTGAATGTTTTGCAATATTGTTGCCTTGACCGTGTCCACCTTGCCAATCCTAAAAGTCAATAAAAAACAAGTTATTATCCCTAGCCAAAGGGTGTAGGGATTTAGAAATAATGGGCTTCTGTGCGTGTGTGTGTGCATGCCTACATCATTCACACTCTTCTGTGCTAAAAAACATTTAAAAATGATTATTTCCAAGTGCTGCAGTGCATATTGTCAAGGTTTCGCAATTGAGTTATTTTTAAGGAGTTATTGGCCTTGGTTTAACATTGCATATAAAACAGGGTGCAGGATCAACATGGTTCACATGCGGTTAACACACGGTTGGACAAAAAGCAAACACTTTATTTTTGCGAATATCTCAAGTTATTGAAATACACTTGCAAAAATCTTTAGTGCATAAAAGACAGTTTTTCTTGCAGTTTGTGCCGATATCTTAAGATTTAAGAATAAATCCTTGAATACATCTGAAATCGGTGACAAAATTCCACATTGCGTGCAGCATAAAAGTGTACATGAATGCTGGACACAGTAATTTTTTTACCAAGAACTCAGGCTAATCAAATAAAATAATTATGATGTATTTTACATTTCCATAAGCAGCATAAAAAACTGTCTTTTATGCACAAGTTGAAATTCTTAAGAAAAATTGTTTTAAAAAGTTATTTGTAATGAAAAGCACCACTTACCGGTGTGTTTACATCCCTTAAAGTTTAATTGTGAACCCCACAAAATCACGTGATCCTGCACCCTGTAAAAGCTCTTGAGCAAAACTCCTACATTTTGCATAAGATTTCTAACAAACTTTACAGAATTATATCTCCAAGTTGTACAACATATATTGTCAGGGTTTTATGATTTTGTTATTATGCCCCCCTTTGAAGAAGAGGGTGTATATTATTTTGCACATGTCGGTCCGTCCGTTGGTCGGTCCGTCCGTTGGTCGGTCCGTCCACCACATGGTTTCCGGTTGATAACTCAAGAACGCTTAGGCCTGAGATCATGAAAGTTCATAGATACATTGATCATGACTGGCAGATGACCCCTATTGATTTTCAGTACTCTAGGTCAAAGGTCAAGGTCACAGTGACTTGAAGTAGTAAAATGGTTTCCGGATGATAACTCACAAACTCCATGAGTCATGCGAGCAATTCTTCTTTAAATTGCCAATCATACTCTAACGTATTCACACAATGGCTGCCACTACAACTGACAGCCCATTTGGGGGGCATGCGTGTTTTACAAACAGCCCTTGTTTTTTTAAGGAATTATTTCCCTTGGTTTGAAATTACATATATAAGCTTCTCTGTTCAAATCCTGAAACATTTTTAATTTGATTTTCATCAGACTTTTGCAGAATGATTATCCCAAAGTGCGTTCGATTGAATTTTTTTTATAGAAGTTTTTGCCCTTCGTTTAAAATAACATATAGAAGGTACTGTGCACAATTCCTCCCATGTTTTGCATGCAATTTCATGCAATTTTGGAAAAATACTTATCTTCAAGTGAGGTGCATGTTGACAAGATTTTGCGAGTTATTGTCCTTCGTTTAAAATAACATTTTACAGTGCGCAACTCCTACATTTTACTTGTGATATTGGTCAAACTTTTACAGAATAATGATCTGCAAGTGCTACCGTGCATATTGTCAAGGTAACACGATTGGTTATTATCAAGGAGTAATTGCCCTTTGTTTAAAATTACATATAAAAACTTCTATGTGCAACTTCTTTTACATTTTGCATGTGATTTTTGCCAAACTGATACAGAATATTTAACTGAAAGTGCTACATTGCATTTTGTCAAGGGTACATGATTGCATTACTTTAACGGAGTTATTGTCATTTGTTTAACTTTAAAAATGCCAGGGGACTTATAATTATGATACAGACTTGGCATTAATAAAAAAAAAAACTTATCAAGCCTCGCAATTAATTTTTTTTAAAGCCTCTCCTTATATGACACTAAAAAAAATTAAAGTTACCTTTTATCCTTTTATTCTTTTTGTGAAAATGGTTCATGAATTACCAGGTTGACACCAAATATCTAACACCTAACTTGTAAAGAATCACGTATTGTATGTGCATATTGCTACAGCTGTATAAGAGCTGTTGTATTAAATGCAAACTATTGTTCTGGGCTTGCAAAATGAGATAATATGTGTGTATTTCAAAGTTTATGAGGTCCTTCCGGGCCAGAGACCGCATTATGTGAAGACCCGGAGTGTGTCCCAGCACTCCTACCTCGTTTGCTTACTAGACTAACAAAAGTTGGGACAAATTTCGAATTATAGCTGCAGCTATTTAGTTTTTACTGAAAGCTATTCAATTTTGGTGTGGTCTTATGCTGTGGGGGGAAACCCGAGTGCCCGGAGGAAACCGACCTGTCCATAGTGGTGACCTCCTAATAAACTCTCATGTGCCAGGAACAGGGATTGAACCCTGGTCGCAGAACCGTACAGCCGCAAAATGAGAAAATATTTGTTAGAATTCAATTAATATGTATGCTTCATAGCAGATCAATCTACTGTTAAAGGAACAGAAAACCAAAATACAAATTTCTTGGATCCACCTGTATAAGTGATTGTGCGCATGTTTATTTTGTGACTTTTTATACGCCTGTTTTTTCAAAACGGGATGTATTATCGTTTCACCCTTGGCGGGCGGCAACAGCGGCAGCGTCCACAGCAGTGTCCGCTCTCTTATTCAAATAGTTTTCAACCGATATTCACCAAACTTGGTCAGAAGTTGTATCTAGACAATATCTAGGTCAAGTTTGAATATGGGTCATCCTGGGTCAAAAACTAGGTCACAAGGTCACTTAGTGCATTTCAAACATTTAGCATGGTGTCCAAAACCTTCAAACAAGCGTATCTTGTGACAGTTTGGCACTCTTGTTGTTACTTGACACAATAGAAATGGAATGTTTTATTTTAAAGCCGGCATCCTTATTATGGGATATATCTAGACAATGAACAAGCAACACATGTTTTTCTTTTTCTTTTTTTTATGAGAGAACAAACAATAAATGTTTTAACAAGTGAAATAAATAGCAAACAGTTCCAAATTAAATGTTACATTTTAAGGTTATCATACTTTGATTGTCAAAGTGGTATCTTTCGCAATCAGCACATTTTGCAGTTTTCTCAAAAACCATGCTTTCCTTAGCTAATTCTATGAAAATAGTTGTTGGCCAATGTGCATATATGTTAAGTTTGTGAGTTACATAACTAAATAGCAATTTCAGGTAAACAAATATTTCTCTTAGTTCCTATTTCAACACAAAATATAATGTAAGTAAAACAAAGGCAGAAATGATAAGTTTTAGAAGAAAAAAATAAAATCGGGGCCAGTTTTCACTGACACACTATTCTTACTTCTAAGGTTAAGAAGGAAGACTATCCTTGAAACTGTAATATTCGATTAATGCTTTATTATTGGTTTATCATATTTTCCCCAAAAGCCACATGCTGTAAAAAAAATCACCAGCAAACTCCAAAGTATTTTCTTGGGTTCCTGTTAATGATGTATTTTTGGTTTAAGAATGGCTTGGTGAAGTAGACCCCAGACAAACAACTTGATTCTATGATTCTAACCCTTTGAGTGCTGGAACCGGATTTTGAAGGTTTTTGCAAACAGTTTGGATCCAGATGAGACGCCACAGAACGTGGCGTCTCATCAGGATCCAAACTGTTTGCTATTCTGATAGTATTCTTTGAAAAAAATCAAAGAAAATGCTAATTTTAGAAATTCAGCAGACGACATTTTAGCAGACGACAAATTACCCAGCATGCAAAGGGCTAAACAAACATGAACGTTTACATGATTTCTCATCTAAAAAATTACTATCTTTATGCAAAATTGTGATATAAAATGTCTCCTACTACTGTTGAAAATGTTACGTGTTTTTGGTATTTAACTTGAAACAGTCAAACACATTTTCTTTTGCAATGTTTTTGATTTTTTTTAATCTCTTAAATACTTTTTTTTAAGGAGACAAATAATGATTAAATTCATGTATATCCACAAGAAAAAAAATGGTCAGATGCTTACTAACACAGCAAAAATAAATAACATAAAAAAACAATTACAATAACAACAACATAACAATCTTAAAGCTCTGGGGCCGTATTCCAGTAGCTTCTTAAGTTTTCACTTAAGTTTAAGAAATTTCTTAAATAAATATCTTAAGTTAAATTTGTAATGTCAAAAAACAAAACATGAGACGTTTAGTATTTCTCTTTAAGAAATTCTTTAAGATTTTAAGGAAGTTATCTTAATTTTAAATATATGTGAAAAAATACACCGAGTAAAGAAATTTATTAAGTTTATGAAGCTACCAGAATTTAACTAAAGTGAAATCTTATGTTTAAAGAAAAATGGCGGAGATAAGAAAAAATATTGCGCTATATTTCAACTTAAGTTATTTTCTTAACTTAAGAAGCTACTGGAATACGGCCCCTGATGATTCAGTATCTTTTGTAGGACTTATTGACAAGTCATGATGATAGTAATGATGATTCAGAGGAGGAGAAGGACTTGGAAGAAGATAGTTATGGTATTGATGATAATGATGATGGGGAGGATGACAATGGTATTGATGATAATGATGATGGGGAGGATGACAATGGTATTGATGATAATGATGATGACAATTGTGATGAAGAGGAGGAGGAGGAGTAGGAAATTGGTGTTTGTGGGGATGATGATGATGAATATGAATATATTTATGAATATAAAGAAGAAGAACAGGCTGATGATTATGATGGTGTTATCACATTTAGTATTAACAACAACATGGATCCCACACTCCTATAGCAACATTTGGCACAATGGTGCTTACAATATTTGTAATATAATAAATAACATGCATGTCAAAACATTAAGCACAATCAAGAAATGTTTGGTTTACATTTTTTGGTATGTTAAATCTTTTGCAACATCTTAGCTTTTCACAATAGTTTCTGTAAATTTTCCAAACAAACTGTAACAAACATTACACTTTTTCAAACAAAAAAGTTAAATAAAACACTGTTTTAGATAAGCTAACTAAATAACATTGTTTTAACATGATACTTAAGGTGGTTAAAAACATGTGTTCAGTCATTACAATGCATTATTTTAAACCATTTACCACTTAACTATTTAGAAATCTCAAACATTTAACTGAACTAAAAAAATCAATTGTGCAATAGAATTCCGAATAAATATTGTTCACACATTTCCTTCTGTGTCGGGAATTTGTCAAACGTAATTATATTTGCTAATCTAGATGATAAGCAGACTGATTCACTCCCAACATTCATATTTTACCCCTAATAATCCATAGAATGAAATGCTAAAATCTATAAGCTTATATCATTGAAGAGATCACAGATGAAATGGGTGTAATTTAAGAATTTAAAAGGATATTCGTGTCATGCATGATTTGTCTTGTTAAATTATGTTCCTTTTTGATAAATGTTTTTAATGCAATTATATTACAATGTTATTGAAAAAAGTAGACCATTATATAATTGCTATTGAAATTATATTGAACGGACAACTTCCTTGTCAGGGTTTATATTTATTGCCTGTCATTCAATATATTTTTAAAAATATTGTGACACTGACAAATTGTGCAAGTCACTATTTATACAGTAAAGGAGGGAACTTTATAAAAATCAATTAGATCAATGTTAAATCATTCCTGTAATGACTAAACTTTGGTGGAATATTTGACCGCTTTGTAATATTTTGTCCTATAGTTTCAATACTGGATTTAGGATATTACATTGCCTAACGTTTTAAGCTTATTAGTGTAGATTAATGATCCTTAAAATTTATCCTCTTAAAATTTTGTAAATTGTAACGCCTTTGTAATTGTTTTCCAATAGCTTTGATCCCTATGATTCAGGATATAACGGTGTCTTACTTTTTAAGCTTATTAGTGTAGATCAATGATTATAAAAACATATACTCTTATAATCCTCTAATGTTCTTCAGCCCATTTTTTTAAATGATAAAACATTAAGAAGATTTTTTTCTTTTTCTTTATATGATTTGTATCATTTGTTTTAATAATAATAAATACATGAGAGTAATACATGAGAGAATTCAAAAATGAAATATCAAAATAGAAATAAAATACAACAGCAGTTCTTTTATTAAATCACTTTTCAGCTTTTTGGAAAAAATCATACTATTGCAGGTATATTCATTTACAAATGTCAAGGACCAACACAAACAATAGTTCTCAAAATAACAATTTAATAATTACAGTGTAACTATTTTATTTGAACATTTTTATATATTTGTCCAAGAAAACAATTTTGTATAACAATATTTATATCCGCAAAAAATGATGTCAGAAAAACTCTTCATGTTATATCTGTTCTCTAGCTATATCTTTATTCCCCCGAAGGTGGGCATATAGTGATCACACTGTCTGAAATTCCGTCACACTTTGCGTTTAGGTTTCGAAAAATGTGGAAAAACACTTTGGGTTTAGGTTTAGAAAAATGTGGAAAAGGGGGCATAATTATGTCATCCTATGGTGACAAGCCTTGTTGTTTCTGTAATAGCTAACTACTAGTGACATGATATAACTTGATATCCTGCTCATGAAAAGAGGGATCCAACATTTTTCTTACTACGTTTACTATCACAGTAAATTATCACAGCTTACATGTCAAATGTTATAAAACTTAACAACCACAAAAAAGGATGAAAAATATAAATGTTATATAAAGGTAATACATATTTCTTTTGATTAATAATGAAAGATTGTGCAGCATTTTTTGGCACTTCCTTTCGACATGTGTTAGCACACTAGACACATAAAAGATCTGTTCTTTTTTTGTATCCAATCATCATGCCTTGTAACATTAAGGAAATAAAATAGGTGTATTTAAACCTTGTTGAAAACAACAAAGAGGAGTCATTTGAACTTTCATTTGTTTCAAACTGTGGTTTTCCTGGTTGTTTTGTTCTCATAAACCTCATGGTAAAGGTTATGCACTGTTTCTATTGGTAGTCTGTAGTATGTTTTTTTCGTAATGTGTTTTTGCACTTGGCTTATAAGTTTGTTTGTTTTCAGAGAGGGCACTGACCTTTTTGTTAAGTCCTTATTATAAGTTATTCATTGCTACATTGTGATAGCTTTGATTCACATTTCTGAATTATTTTATGTCCAGTTTCACCTTAAGAACTTTATTTAGTATAACAACAGATTGATCATTCAGAGTTAGTACTTAATTAAAACATTATTGTATTATCTAAGATAGTAAAATTGTGAAACTGGGCCTGTTTGTTAATAATTCCATTTTCCATATGTTTTTTCTCTTCCCGGCAACAAATGGTGATGATTCTCATGTAAAATGTCTCTCATGTTACTTCTTGTTGGCACATGACTTGGATGGGATCTGTGACTCCGTGAACTTTTTTGTGGCTGTCTAATGCTTGGCAATGATATATCAGTCTGTGTTGGCCCATCAACACAGTCCAGTGGGTGTACAATTCTGTGTGGCTCTAATCTTGGTCTTGAAAGGTTGCTTGTACTTTGCAGTATTTTCAAAACGTCTTTCATATCACTCAGGGTATTTTGCTTTTCAAAATGTTCCTGTTGCATTTTTTCAAGTTGTTCACATTTGGCTTTCAGTTCATGTTTCTTTTGTTTTAATTGTTCTGTTTGAAGCTGTGAGCTTTCCAGTCTGTTGCTCATTTCATTCAACTCTGCTTTCTTTTCCTCTAATAATGCTTCTAATTGTCTTGTCTTTTTTTCAAGCATTTTAACTTTCTTTGTCATTATTGCCATATGCTTTTTTGCGTCGTCTCTTCCATCAATATATGTACTTAACACATCGTCTAAAGGATCTCCACAATCTTCCATTCCCAGCATTTTAAAGCAGGTTTTGTTTATGTTTTTAAGATCCTCCATCTCTTTCTTCCAGTCATCAATCATTGCCTTAATCATCTCAAGAGTTACTTCTTTCACTTCCTCATCCTCACTTATCACAGACTCAATATCGTCTTCATCACTTACACTCCTTGTACTGCACTTGTTACCTGTTATCATTCTGTAAACTTCCTGGAGCACATTTTGTAACTCTGTTGCTTCAGCCTGTTTATCACAGTTATTGTTAAGGTCACTTTTCTCAGGGCCTTGACCAGATAAAGGATGATATCCCCAGTTTTTTAACTGTTTGTACAAGAACTTTCTGATGTCTTTTTTGTCTTTTTCACTCAATCTTTTGGAGTTGCCAAATGTCTCATGGACATGAATTGAAACCATTTCCTTCAATGTCATAGTTTCAGATTCTGAAAAGATAAAAATAATCCTTGCAAAAACTACTAGCGAAATTAATCGCTTCCCTTTCCCACTCCGAGGCAAAGTGAAAATTGCTACGTGCAAACATTATAAAACCAGAACAGCCTGCAATTAACTTGCAGTCTGTTCAGGTTTTATGCTGTTTGCTGCTCATCAGTATCTAAGGTTAGGAAATGACGCCTTTAAAACTTAAATCTAGTAAGAAAGGTCTTAAATTTAATGTAATTTTCTGGGGGAACTACAAATGCTTCAAATACGGTTCTAAGTGGTAATGAGTTTAAAGAAACTTGTCTAGGCTTAGTTATCATAATTTTGATAGGCAATAAAGCTTATTATTGTTAACTTTAATATCAATATTTTAGCTAGACTTTGCATCTAATAGTTCAGACAATAATTGAAATGTTATGGTTAAGGTTTGAAGTATAACATAGCTCTGTTTCAACTATAAGTTTTGAATTTAAACTTCACACACATTCTCAATATTAGTGTGTGAGGTCACTGACCAAGTTCTATAACTCTGACATGCAATTTAGCTAAATTATTCCCCTTTTATAAACATATGTATTCAGGGACTTTATAAACAGTAACTGACCAAGACCTGTAACTGTGACCAGTCTTTTAGCAGAATTATGCCCCTTTTTGTACTTAAAAAAAGCTGAGGTTAAGGTTGGTGTTCCAAGATGTAATTTGAATAAAGTTTTGCATGTAACAAGTACCTGTCTCCTTGAAACTTATAAAGATATTCACTTTTAATGTAATTGCGATAAAGGTTAACATTCAATAAATTCATGTCAACTCGAAACTTATAAAGATATTCCCTTGACACATGTCTTTGGGATCATCTTGCGAGCCCACTGGCTATAGCCCATAAGTCTGCAGTTCAATTAAGCAGAATTATGTATATTTTTGCTCTTAACAAATTCATGTAAACATTTCAGTATGGTTACACTGATAACTATGCCATTAAAAACTGTTTTTGGTAATTGTCAAAGCTTGTTATATGCTTTTTATGTCAAAGTCAGAAATATGCGATTATTATTGAATTTTATGATTTTTGTTAGGATGCTTAGCAATTCTTTTAAGGCATGTTAATTAGACATTGAAGAAAGCAAGTGACACTCATAAGATTAATCAGTAGAAAATGTGAGCATAAGAAAACATTTTATAAGTATATTTCAGATTGACAATTAAATAATTTGATGTTTTTTTCTCTCAACTTTTACGCAAATCTAAATGATATTTCAAGTTGCTAAAATAATGTGTATGGCTTGCAAATGCATGTCTTGTAAGAAGCCACTCCGAACGCTCATAGCGAAGCAAGACTGTTGAATAAAGAAAAGAAATGAAAAATCCTTCATTTAGTTGAAAATGGCCCTTTTCAACACAAATGTTTGAGTACAAAAATGGGAAACAATTAGTTTATACAGAATCAAAGCAGATTGCAGTGTCATTTCGGATAAGTTTAACAAACCTTGATTTGTTGCTGAAAAAATAAAATTCATAATTTATTTACATTCGTAATAAACATTTTAGGTTAAAATAAGACATTTGCAGTATCTTTCAAATAAGAAAAAAAATCTCATTAATTCATTTCCATACGTTTCAATTTTGAATATAAAATAGAAATATCTTATCATTCAAACAGCTTAATTGAATATGAGACTTAAATCTTGATGAATAATGAATCCACATTAAAAAATCTGTTTGTTTCTTTTTTCCGCTGACTTGTGGTTTCCGGTAATAATGAATCAGAGAGCTATAATTTGCGTTCAATAGTAAATTTTTCATGTTTTGTCGATTTGATTGGACTTTCATGCATTTTGACAAAATTAATAACCTTTACTCTGATACTTTGCTGTGTAGTTTTCCAATAAAAGAATACATGTCTATTTGTAAAAATCAGGGTAAAGCAAAATGGCTTTTGTTTTTGAAAGAATCTTTCTATGAATCTTTTGATGGGAAAGCCTGCAGCCAAGGACTAGCAATTTGGCTTAAATTCCTTTGAGAAAAAACACACGAAAAACACACACGAAAAAAAGTAAGTATTTTCCGTGAAAAATGCAGTATATCACAGGGACAACTGTGTATTATAGACACATTTCTAGTTTCAATTAAGTCTATTCATATAATAAAAGCAGCGTACCAGATTTGTGAAAGAGAAATTCATAACTAACTAATAGTTTCTTTTTTATAAAAAGGCAGCTTAGCTTACCAGATTTGTGAGAGTAGAGTTCTGCACTTTTTCTAAGATCCTCAGCCAGCCAGTGGTATGTGTCCTCTATGGCGTGGCAGAACTTCTCAAACGCCCTCGGACCGCGTCTAGGTAACTTGAACAGCATCTTCTGAACCCGCTCCTTGGTGGTGTGCCCGCTCTGCATTACCCACCAAAAACATGATTAGTCTTATTAAGTATACTTTTTTTCCATATGGGCTGCGTTCTGGGAAAACTTGGCTTCAGGCATGTGCGTTAAGTGCCATCCCAGACTAGCCTGTCCAGTCTTAACAGCTTAATCAGGGATGACACTTTCCGCCAAGACTGGATTTTCTATTAGAAGAGACTTCGTTTAAACGATAAATACCATAAAAGCGGAAAGTGTTGTCACTGATTAGCCTGTGGGTACTGCACAGACTAATCTGGGACAACACTTAACGCACATGCCATAAGCCCAGTTTTCCCAAAACGCAGCTCATATTATGACACGAAAATAAATGTTGTGTTTCCACTCTGCAAACAAGGGTGTATCAGTCTTAAATGATAAAATTGATGAAGGGCAGCAAATGAACAACGTTTTTTTCAATAAAAATATAAATTAACAATTTCTAGTTTAAGTTTGACTTCTTTATTCATCCCTTATATACTTCATAGGTCTATTTTATTATATATTTTTTATTATTTTTGGAGACTATATGGTCTTTATTTGAGTGTTTTATTATATATATAAACCTAAAGATACTCCAAATAATACATGTTTAAAGTACTAAAAAAGCAAAGTTGTTTTGTTTTTTTTTACCCTGTCATTAAAATAGTGCACTATCTTACCAATCACTTTAAATGGTTCACTGATTAGTTGATCAGATTTTTGTTATCATTATAATTTGTTACAAAATAATATAATTTACATGAAACATGTATATTTACCTTGATTTCTTCCACCATGTCCTCATTGAAGATTCCATACTGTAGAAGCTTGGCGATCAATTCGGCTGTTAGATCCAAGTCCTTTAGCAGCTTGCTGCTGTTGTCTCGTAACGCTTTTCTGTGGGCCTCGTTCATGGCTAGAAAAAAATTGAATTTAACTAATTTCCAGGTCGTATTAAAAATATGATATTGGCACAGTAGTGATACACATTAAGTTCTTTTTCTTTTATTTCTTCTTTTTGTTTAAGTAAAATTATTTTCCTTGTGTTCATAGTCACTGTTTTTGTTTATGAACTGTTGTCTAAGAATTTATTTTTAATCCACATTGGTATTCTGTGCGTACCCACAAACGATCAACGAGCACTGTGGCACCTTGCCGTCACAAAAGGCTTTAAGATTTTTAAACGCGTATAAATACATTACATGCAATTGGAGACCAATAACCAGCTCTTATCTATCGCATTGATACCCCTTTGAGTATGTCTAATACATGTTCAATAGTTTACCTTTGTATACTTCGTAGACAAGGTTTACATGTAATTCAGTCACCTCTGTTTTGTAATTCCATGTCGAGCAGGGTTTTGTTTGATTTACGAATTGAATTTGTGAAACTTAACCCTTAAATTTACATTTGCTTTATTTAGCCACGGAATGATTAGTAATTAACAACTTAGAAACAATGGAGTTCTAATTGCGGTTACAAATAATCTAGTTTGCTTTGGGCACCACTTCTTTCAGAGCAGTTGTGTGATTGTGTGAGAGCATTTAAATATTCTTTTGTTTTACATTCATGCATCAATTATCCTAAACTTAAACAAAAATATGTGCTGTTCTGTGAACCATTGCATTGGTATATGTGTTGTGTTCTGAGAAAACTGGACAAAATGCATGTGCGTAAATTGTCATCCAAGATTAGCCTGTGCAGTCCGCACAGGCTAATCCGGGACGACACTTTTCGCCTAAACTGGATTTTTGCTAAGAAGAGACATCATTTTAACGAAAAATGTCATAAAAGCGGAAAGTGTTGTCCCTGATTAGCCTGTGCAGACTGCACAGGCTAATCTGGGATGACAATTTACGCACAAGCATTATGCCCAGTTTTCTCAGAACACAACCCATATATTCTGTAACTTGAGGTCGTAAGGTTGAAGTTTCCAGTTGACCTAGACATGCTGCGCATCTTTCACAACATATTTGAACTATGATATCACCTTATGAACTAATTTTTGTGGCAAAAAACATTCCATAGATGGTGGATAAAGCTTATATAGAAAAAAGTGTTACATTTGTCATTTAACATCTTTATATTTTTTAATTGTTTAACATTTAAGGGCCAATGTTCAATTTTTGTTCATTTGGCGAAGCAGTTGTTGATAATGTACATAAATGTATACATATTATTCAATAATCTATTTTTTCTCAGTTTAATGTCTTATCAAATCCATTTGTTGACTACCAGACCAGGTTAACACCTTTTCATCAATAAATTGTTGAAATTGAAATTAGAGTCAGTTACCTGTCATACCAGCGACCTTCCGATCAGTGGCTTACTTAAAAATATCATAGCTTGTTTGAACAATCCATACCCGCAAACCGTGGCAAAGTATTTTTCATAAGTATAATAGGCAAGTGTAAATATTTGCATAGGAAACAATATGATCTCTTTAAAGGTCTTGGCTACCCGTTGGTATCTTTATTACATGGACATTGCTTCCAGTAAGCAATCTCTTGAACTTATTTTGACTGGTCGTAAATTGCCGAAAATATGTAATAGGTTTTTCAGTGACAGAAATAGGACTTTTAACTTTGCTTTTATGGCTGGATGAAAGAAAAGAGATACTTTAAAGGTCCTGTGCTTAGCGTGTTTTGACAAAGCATTATTACCGGTATTCATATATTATTTGCATTAATGAAACAAAATAATCTGAAAAAATATGTCTGACAAGAACAATATTTTTGTTATGTGTGGTATTTAATATAAAAAAAATGTAGATCCGGTCCCAATCAAGATTTTTGCCAGGATAAAAGATTTTCAAATAACTGGGCAGAAGTTTTTTTAAGCATAATCAGATGGAGTGTTGAGTGCGAAAACTAAGGGTGTATAGGCCACAGGTGAAGGTCACACTTTAAGGCAAAGGTCAAATATAGGACCTTCAACTTTACTTCTGTCAAAACTTAATTTTGTCAACCTTTTAATGATTTTCAGTTCAAATAACAAATGCGTATATAAAATTATTTTTCACCCATAGGAATCAGTTTTATTGTTCTCAACTTGAAGTAAGTGATAAAAGAATCCCAGACATTTGTTCCTGCGTATTATTGTTCCTATGCTATCTTTGACACAGGCGGACATTAGTTCCTACCTTATTTTGACAATCTGGACAATTGTTCCTTCATTATATTGACAGGCCGGACATTGGTTCCTACATTTTATTGACAGCCCGGGCATTGGTTCCTACATTATTTTGACAACCTGGACATTTGTTCTAACATTATATTGACAGCCCAGACATTGGTTCCTACATTTAATTGACAACCTAGACATTGGTTCCTACATAATATTGACAGCCCAGACATTGGTTCCTACATTATATTGAGAGTCTGGACATTGGTTCCTACATTATATTGACAGCCCAGACATTGGTTCCTACATTATATTGACAGCCCAGACATTGGTTCCTACATTATATTGACAACGCAGACATTTGTTCCTACATTATATTGACAGCCGAGAGCCCAGACATTTGTTCCTACATTATATTGACAACCCGGAAAATTGTTCCTACATTATATTGATACCCTGGGCAACTTAAGTTCCTACATAATTGGAAGTGAATTGGAAGGAGTGTGCCATTACTATGTATACATAATGTTTTCAAAATTTTCAAAATTATTGATTAATTGTCAGTAAGTTAGTCAGTTAGTTAGTTTATTAGTCAATGATTGAAACTGCATTTGTCCGCTTATTATGAATCGGCTTCCTGTTAACATGTAAGGTACATTGAAATGTGGGCTAGTTATGAGGTGTTAACCTTTGATCAGCTTATACAAAATATTAAGTTTGGCATCTTATTGTAGGAACCAATGTCCGGGTTGTCAATGTAATGTATTAACCAATGTCTGGGCTGTCAAAATAACGTTTGAACTATTGTCCGGGGTATCAAAATAATGTAGGGACCAATGACCAGATATTGTGATAAAACAATATACCTGATTGTTGTTTTTGTACCAAAAGTGACAGTGTATACACCTGATATGTTATTATATTTGTACTAAGGATTGTACAAAACTGTCAATAAACTTGCAATTAAACTATGTCATTATTACAGGGCATTACACAACTCCAACACTTCCTTCAAATAGACACTTGAAATCATGTTTACCGGTACATGAACTTTTAACTTGAACGAAAAATCTTTGTTTTTGTTGTCCACCTTTCTTCCTGTTCAAGACACTATACGTATAAAAACACATGTTTGCGAAATTTCTAGTTTCACCTTGTGATAAAATGCACCAAATATATGATTTATGTTTTTGAATAAAGCAATTCAATTAAGACAATTACTCATGTGGCATAGCTGTTTATTTGATGTCATTTCATACACTTAATTATGCTAATATATTGACTATACAATTTGAATACAATACAATTGATTTTACCTCCTGTACAGCAAATTTAAGGCAGGGGGTCATACTTATCATATTCCTAACCACCGTTGGTCACGTTGTTTTAAGTCATTGAGTGTAGCATGTAGAGTTAAGATAACCTATATTTCAACCTATTTTTAGGTCTTACCAATCTTCTATACAGACCGATCATTGAAAATGATTGAAAATTAGCCAATCAATGAGTACACTTTCTATGGAGAAATTTGCATTGACGTCAATACAGTTGTATGTTCAAAGCCGAAGGGCATGTAAAACCTTTAAGCTTTCAGCTTTTTTTCCCCCCTTTTGTATGCCAATGATTAATGTCTGTTCAATATTATGTCTCGGATTTGTTTAAAATGATGTAGAACTTTTGACTGTTTGATGCAATAGACCAAAATTAAATTCCATTTTCATATAAACATTTTGAATTTATATTTTTCATTAAATGGACTATCTCTGCAAGATTGATTAAATGTATTAAACATTTAGGTCAACAATACACAGTGATGAATTTAAAAATAATCATGCATATTTAAGTTTTAATGTTATGACTAAATTCTATTAAAAAGGTGATTATGCAAAACCTTTTGTTTGTCATCAGAGGTCAAAGGTCAGGTCATTGTTACTTCAAATAGAACAAAACCTACTTTTGTAATTACTCTAAATGTAAATAAGATATGATGAAATAAGGTACACTGCAGATCCACTTTATCACGATCCGTTATTTCAATTTTCTATAAATAGGGTGTGGGCCGTGAACCAAAGTTTTTTCACGCACTATAATTTCTGTTTATTTCGACTTTTATAACTAAGTTTGGTACAGACGTTTTTGCCTTAATTGTACTTCACATTCACTCTTGTGTAGTGCTAAAAAAATATCCCCACTTTCCCAATAAGATTTACAGTTAAATGTCATTTCGCATGTGCCTTGACAAAATTCTCAATTGATTTTGCTTTGAACTCACCTGAGCACAAAGTGTCCCGATGTTTGTTGTTGTCGTGCGGTGTGTGCTGTCAGGTGTGTGTCATCAACTTTTAGCTCGATACCACTCTAGAGACCACATTTTGTCATACAGTCTAAATGGAACTTGGTCTGAATGGTTTTTTCTGAACATTATGTAGGCCAAGATTGAATCTGGGTCATGTTTGTACAAAAACAAGGTCACAAGCTTAAATCTTAGAAGAACTTTGTTACCACTCTTGAGGCCACTTTTAAGACACAATCTTGATAAAACTTTGTAAGAATGTTTATTTTGGCAATAGCTAGGCCGAGTTTGAATTTGGGTTACATGGTCCAAGAGTTTGAATTTGGGTAACATGGTCAAAAAACTAGGTCACCACATCAAAGCTGCCAAAAAACCTTGTTACTACTCCAGAGGTCTCATTTATGACTCAATCTTGATGAAACTTGGTCAGAGTGCTAACTTTCACAATATTTAGAGTTTGAAACTGGGTCAAGTGCATCCAATTAAAACTGCTTTAAATATAACAACTGAATGTATCATTGACATGTTTCTCTGAGACTACTGTGCATATATCAATTATACTTGATTCCACGCTTTAATTCATTTTTGATTACTTTGATTATTAATATAACAATGTTTCACCACACTGTTCTTTCGAAACATATAGTAAATTGTTCATATAAAATCATGATACAAATGGGCATTCGTTTTTACTTGGAAGGGGAGATAAATTTTAAGCATGCAAATTATCTTTCTCAATATTTAATAACTGCCCCTGCTGAGTCCCATTTAAAAATGACTAATAGTAATACCAAGAAAGGGACATAACTTTCTTCATAGAAAAAATCACATGTTTACATAATTACTTCCCCTGTTGCTACCTGTCCTACTTCTATTTTGGATGATGAGTAATTCAAGATTGGATGCCAAACTT
The DNA here is from genome assembly GCA_007657795.1 of Dreissena rostriformis. Classification (NCBI taxonomy): domain Eukaryota; kingdom Metazoa; phylum Mollusca; class Bivalvia; order Myida; family Dreissenidae; genus Dreissena; species Dreissena rostriformis. The sequence goes on along the minus strand of VMBQ01000724.1, from coordinate 95,453 downwards.
TAGGCTACTGTGTTTGTGAGGGATCATCCGGAAACTATTGTACTATTTCTAATGATTGAATCCCACTGGCGGTATAAGTCTTGAAGTGGACCAGGGCCCCATATTCACCAAACAATTCTTATACTTAAGAATAAAGAAAAGCCTAGGACTTAAAAAACAAACACTCCAAAGTTTGAATATATACAGGCTAAAAATGGTGATTATCTTATAAACATAGAATTATAATAATATTTGTATATATATCATTATGATTATAGGTGTTAACTGCATGCTAGACTTGACTTTCAAGTAATTTTAGTACAGTTTTTAAGAACATTCTTTATTTTTATGTCCCCTTTAAAAAAAAGGGGGGTATATTGTTTTTTGGCCTGTCTGTCTGTCTGTCTGTCTGTCTGTCTGTCTGTCTGTTTGTCTGTCTGTCTCTCTGTCTGTCTGTCTGTTTGTCTGTCTGTCTGTCTGTCTGTCTGTCTGTCCAAAACTTTAACCAATATTAAAGTTTTGTCATAACTTTTGCAGTATTGAAGATAGCAACTTCATATTTGGCATCCATGTGTATCTCATGGAGCTGCACATTTTGAGTGGTGAACGGTCAAGGTCAAGGTCATCCTTCAAGGTCAAAGGTAAAAAAAATAAAAAATAAATCAAAGGGGCGCATTAGGGGGCATTGTGTTTCTGACAAACACATCTCTTGTTAGACTCAAGTCTAAGTATGGGTTGGTGAATACGTATGTCAGTTCCGGAAATATCTTCTTCTTTTTAGAGCCATGGACTGTATTTTCTTTAGATAAAGGAAGACATATTGATAGAGTATTAGTTGGTGATTTCAACGTGAAACCATTCCCTTCATTTCAAGATATATACTTTAAGCTTTACGGAGAACCTGTTTAATGATGTGTGCGGCATGCTATTAATAGCACACTATCTTCTCCTACATTATCATGCTTTCCAAAAACCCTTGTTCTGTATTGTTAAAACCTTACAATGACAGAGATTGTAAAACAGCAGGATGTCAGACAATGCAGAATCTTTATACGAAAAATATTTTGAACTCCTCTATCTATTTTAAAAATTATAAAAAAAATGTTTATGTCATTTACACTTTCTGATCGTTCAATGAAAGTTAAAAAAAGGATGTATCTTTTCAGTATTTATTTTGTGTTCCTCATTATAAATTTCTTTCAATAAGTCATGAGCTTAAAGAAAATAAGAAACTGTACCTTGAACACATTTGAATGATTTCATCTCGTCTTGTAAACTGCATCCTGCATTAAGACTTATCCATTAATTTAAAGAAGTCACTTCTAACAATAAACTATCTGTATGACAAAATACCTCATCCTGGACCAGCATAACACGTTATGCATGAATATTAAGGCCAGTTCCCCAGCAAAAACGATCATATACATAGAGCACTATAGGAGTTATGCAGACAACAGCTATGTCCAGTTCATAACAGTTTAATATTCAATCAAAATATCTTTTTCAAATAGATTAAAATAAATAATGTACATACACACAAAATAAACAAGAAAATAAATACCCATTGAGCACACATCAATAATAGTTTGATCAACAAACTTGTAAAAACGCAATTTGTGTAACCGGACATTGTTCACAATATGCATACATGTCTATGGTAAACATAATTAAGTTTACCAGAATTTTCAAAATCTTTTTCTGTTTATTTGCCACACTCTTATTGTTAAAACAGGGAATATGCAAAGGTGAAACAAAAATATAGATGAATTGGACAAACACATTCTGCTACATGTCAAAACTTTAATACGATATGTCAGATGTGTGGAAGGATATTTATTAACCCAAGCACATATCCTTCACATTCTTAGGAACCTTATTTTGTAAAATCCTGAAAACACCAAATTCCTTAAGTCTGGGACTTATTCATTTAATTTTAAACAGTTTAAACAGTCAAATGGGGTTTAAACAATCTTAACATATAAATAGATGTATTAGTTATACTTTCTTGCAAGGCTTGAACAAGAATCAGTCCAGCAAACTAATTCAAACAATTACCAAGATGACACAGATTCAACAATGCCCAATTACAATAGATGGTTTTAAATAGTTTATAATCAATACAGTTGCCAAAATGCGCTTTAGATTTACAATACAATATACATTGCTTACACTATGAAAACTGTGTTAATTGTAAACACAACAATGTAAGGACAAATAAGTAAGCTTCGTTTTGTTTCAGGCGTTAATTTCTGAGCAGAATCCAAGATGGGTATGAATTGCCAAAATATGTTTTCATAATAGCTGATCTTTTAACGTTAAGATATCTTATGTTCATGTAAACATTTACATCTGTACAATTGCATAATAATTTGTGGGAATGTGTTGAATGGTTTATGTGTATATTGGCAAAATAGTGACAATTTGTTCTTTGTACTGTCTAAACCTTTTATGTTTATAAAAATAAAATAAATATTTTTCAGTCCAAAACAATGTCACAAAAAAGGTCTTTAAAACCTAATTTCTTGTGCATTCTGGAAAATGTTGAGCTTTTTGTACAACTTACTTAAAATGTTCATATAAATATGTTCATTTATGCCAAAAATTGGTATTAAATTAATCTATCAAAAACAGCTGCTATGTTGTTTTAGTGTCATTTACGTACATCATAAATATACCCTATCTGATAGATTGTGTTTGATTTTATTATCAATATATTTTTATTCATAATTAAGGAAATCTACTGATAGGCAGATAAGTTCTCTTTCGAGTGGGATTCACAGTTTTTGGTGGCACCTTTCTGGAAGTTCCTGGATTACTCAAATCAGCTGTTGATCCTTTCCTATGGGTGGCCCGGGGCATTCTCCGGTACCGAGTCATACTTATCGGACTGTGACTTAAATTATTGTCATCATTAGAGGCCGACTGGGAGGCTTTCAGTTCATCAATCATTTTGTTTAGATTTGCCAGCGTCTTTTCCTTTTCGATGTGCTGCCTATTGGCTGTTTCAAGGGTCTCACATCTGTCTGTTAAAACTGCATTCCTCCTTTCTAACCTATTAACCTCTTCTTTTAATTTTTCAATATCCTGCCTCTGCTGTTGTTTTGTAAGTTCCAATTTGTTTATCGCTTTGCTATAGTCGTATAATTCTTTCAACATTTCCTCTGACTTTGCTTTTTCCTTGGCCAAGCTGTGTTCGTTTTGCTTACTATGGTACTGTGCATCTTTCAGAAGTTCTGTAAGCTTTTTCTTTCTTTCAGAATCACCAAGAATATAATGACACTGTGTGATAATTCCTTCCAGAGTGTTCAGTTTGTTGATCATTCTATCGACTTCCTCTCCTAGTAACTCAGAAAGCCTTCCAATGTCAGCTATGTTAGTATTAATGCATGCATCAACTTCGTCACTACCACTTTCTATGCTCATGTTCTCATTACTGTCTGTGTGCTGCTTTTTGTTCAAGTTATCAATGTTAATGTTGTCACATAGGTTTTCTTCCCTGACTTTGTTGTAAACCCTTTTGAGTTCTTCGTGGTTTTGATCAGCATACGGTACAATATTTGAACAGACAGGTGGCTCAGGGCTCATGGATTCCTCTGATATATATGAGGGTCTTGTCACTCTGAAATAATAAGTATGCAGATGATAAACATATTTGTTCAATCACACTTAAACACTAGCCATTAGCGACCACCATTTTACAATATCTGAAGATATAAGATAATAAATCAATTTCAACACCTGGTCAGGGCGGCATGCGAGTTTTGTTCTTAAACAGTTGTAGAGGGATTAGTGATGATAAGTGTTAGAATGAATTGAAAATTAGTAAAGCTACAGGAGAAAGACTGTTTTTTTTTTACGAATGACAGTACAAATCGTTTTTATCTCAGGATGGCGGGAAAAACATACCTTAAGCAGGTCTGTTCTTCCAAATTTGGGACTTATTGCATGTATGACAAAGTACATATTGTAAGGGATACCAATTGTTTTCTGTTTTCTTTCTGTCCTTCTTTGCTCTGAATGAACATTCTGGATTTAAATAGCAAGCAACATTGTAAGGGAGACACACACGGCACTCACCTCTGTTTTCTCTCCGTCTGTATCTGCTCTGACAGCCATTTCTCCATGCACCGCTTGTCCTGCTGTGAGATCCTCTTGCTGTGCCCAAACTGCTTATGGATGAACCATTCAACCTTCTTCTTCACATCGCCATCTGCCTGTATCTCTGGCTGGGGTCTCGTTCCTGTGGTGGAGTACAAGAAATCTTAAATCCTAAATCCATGGAATATTAAATAATCTCTTGTCATTTGGAATTATTTTTATGGTGCATTTAAAATATATTAAAATTAAAATTTACTTATTTCCATTTTTTTTTTACCAAGTTAAAATTAAATTTACTTAGTCCCACCTTCTGTTTACCTTGTTCCACTTAAAATTTACTTAGTTCCATCTTCTCTTTATCAAGTTCCAATTAAAATTTACTTTTATAACCCCTTTCATGTAATCAAGTTTCAATTTAAATCACTAAGTTCTGCATTCTCATAAAGTTACACCTTCTCTTGATCAAGTTCCAATTAACATTCACTAAGTTACATCTTCTCTTTACCAAGTTCCCCTAAAAATTCACTAAGTTACATCTTCTTATTACCAAGTTCCCCTTAAAATTCACTAAGTTCCATTTTCTCTTTACCAAGTTCCCCTTAAAATTCACTAAGTTACATACATTCTTTACCAAGTTCACCTTAAACCTTACTAAGTTACATCTTCTCTTTACCAAGTTCCCCATAAAGTTCACTTAGTTCCATCTTCTCTTTATCAAGTTCCCCTTAAAGTTCACTAAGTTCCATCTTCTCTTTACCAATTACCCCTTCAAATTCACTAAGTTCCATCTTCTCTTTACCAAGTTCCACTTAAAATTCACTTAGTTCCATCTTCTCTTTACCAAGTTCTCCTTAAAATACACTAAGTTCCATCTTCTCTTTACCAAGTTCCCCTTAAAGTTCACTAAGATCCATCTTCTCTTTACCAAGTTCCCCTTAAAATTCACTAAGTTCCATCTTCTCTTTACCAAGTTCCCCTTAAAATTCACTAAGTTCCATTTTCTCTTTACCAAGTTCCCCTTAAAATGTACTTAGTTACAACTACTCTTTATCAAGTTCCCCTAAAACTTAGTTACACCAGCACTTAACCAAGTTTCACTTAACCTCCGACTTACCGTCCACTTGTGTCTCACTGCGAGATGTCAGGGCACCATTGCCTCCACACAGGGCACACAAGCTCAGGATGGAGTTCTGTCTGGCAAGGGTCAGCTCATTCTTGTATGCGGTCTCTAGCGTTGTCACCAGCCAGGGGTAGCTGGGCTTCAGAATCTCCAGAAAGTTGTCGAAGGCGTCGGGGCCGCGCTTTGGAAGCATGTCAAGCATTACATACAGCTGCTTGGTGTTAGTTTTCTCTGCCTGGATCAATAAGAAGTAACTTTTATCATCTTTTTTTGTTGATGATTAAAATTATGCATTTATGTCTTGACTACAACTAACATTTTGAATTAACAATTCATCTTTGTCTTTTGTCAAATGAGCATCTCTGAGGTTTAAATGATTTGATTTTATTTGTGGAATCTGACGACTTAAAAACCACAATTCATAGAATGTTTAAAGAAAAAGGTTGATCAGATTGTATTTTAGTTACAGTCATAATCTGTATGTTGCCACATTTGCATTTTTTTATTGTCATTTTTCTGTATTTTGGCACATTCCCAGAATAAATCATTAACTATTTTACATGAAGTTTTTTCAGGATAACAATATTGTACCTGAATGTTGCCACATTAGCTTTTTATTATAGTTAATTGTTTGTATATCAACACACTTTCAAAACGAATCCCAAAGTTTTTTATGAGAAGAAAACAATACTTTTTGCAGAGTAAAGAGCCGGCTGAAGTATTTTTGTAAAGTTAAAATGTTGTCAAGCTGTTGATTCGGTAAAAAGAAAACGCTAGTGGGAAATACAATTACTCATAATTCACTATTGAAAACAAATTGTATTGATGGCAGAAAAACGATAGATATGTAATACATTAGTGTCGTGTTCTGAGAAAACTGGGCATGATGCATGTGCGTAAAGTGTCGTTCTAGATTAGCCTGTGCAGTCCGCACAGGCTAATCAGGGACAACACTTTCCGCTTTTATGACATTTTTCGTTAAAATGAAGTCTCTTATTAGCAAAGATCCAGTTTAGGCGGAAAGTGTCGTCCCGGACTAGCCTGTGTGGACTTCACAGTCTAATCTGGGACGACACTTTACACTCATGCATTATGCCCAGTTTTCTCAGAACACGACAAATTATAGATTACAATACTAAAAACTAACAACACTAATCATCCCATACTTTGATGATTTCAATCATGTGTTTCTCGAAGATTCTCTCCTGGTACATGATGCCTAGAAGCTCCTCATTGAGCATGATGTTATCAGCCAGAAGCTTGAGGTTACGCTGGATGGCCGCTCTCTGTGCCTCGTTCATTTTGTCGTCTCGTGTTAAGTAGGGTTTTTTTCACCGAAAATATTTTGTTTTTCACCAAAACTGACTTTGGTAAGTTCAAACTATGTTAAATTATCTCAAGATAACATTTTCATGACATAGTCTCCGTATGTCATTTTCACTGTTTTTACCTTAATTGTCTTTAATGTTCAGAATATTATGAACAATTCTTTAGATGACAATTTGAATACAACAATAATTATTATTTATTCTGATTTTATATGTTTATGAATATATTGTCATGAATTTATAAATTTTTACCACAATTATTGTCTGATTAAGTTCCAATATATTTAAAAACTGGCCCAAGGAGGCTTTTTCAGCGTATTATTTCTTTTTGTATTGCACAATTGATGCCTATTCAAAGATAAAAAATGGTCCTCCAGTCTCACAACAACACGTGGTAACACATTATTTTTTCTTTAACATTAAATGAGTTTGCATAATCACAATTTGTTCACAACACAAAATTATAAAACAATTGTCATCTTATTCTTAGTGAATAATTGTGTATTGTTTTATCCAACTGTTCATAAAGTTCCCAGTGAGTAATCAGATTCACTGGTCAGAACACCACGTTAAATCCAATCATAATTTTCCCCTGATGATTGATTGAATTTCTTCTGACGTCTTTATTTAAGCTTTTCTCACCTTAACAGCACCTCACCTGTAAAAATGATCTTAATAATAATAATACCTGCTTAACAAAATTAAACAGTTACACCATCTTTTGTTTGTCTGCTGAGACCTATGTAATCCTAATTCGTTCTTTGGTAATTAATCCTGTGATTTTGAAAGTTGCTAACACAGATACAAAGTCACTATAATGTGACACTATTAACTGAATTTATAATATCTAGTTGTAGTATTATTTAGTTTGCTATTACAGGATTCACACAGTACTTCTGAAAAATATCCCATCTTTAAGACAGCCTCCATCTCAGTTTTCCTTGTTACTCCCTGTTTATTAATCCCTAACTTCAAAAGCAATAAATAAAGTTTCATAATATTATTTCAGTCACCGAGGCCTAATTACGTTAAGCCCATCTGATTGTGCCCCGTGTTAATCTATTGCATATGGACAATTAGTCATATCAGTGTTTAATCTATGGAGTATTGGATAAACTGGATGCAAAACATATCTTACAAATAAAGGCTTAAATTATTCTTTTGTTATTAAATGCCGATAGTACACTAGCTTGAATTTTTTCGCCCACAAAAACTGTTTAATTGAATAGAATGAAATCAAAATCAGGCGTCAATCCCTGAACAATTACCCGGTAATGACAGATAGGGTGTGTTTTGCAAATTGGTAAAACTGTTTAGTTGCCAGAAAAAATCCTGAATTTGCATATGAATATTCTATTTTCAAAGAACAGAAAAATCATCATATATTTATCAAATATCTTGTATCTCAGCTTCTTCTAAATGTTCGGTTAAGTTTTATCCATTAAGTACACACAATATATCAGGCTGTTCAATACTATTTTATAAATGTTATGGTAAGTGTTTACATAATGGTCACAACATATATGTTTATATACTATTTATGTACCACTATTTACGGTTATTATAAAACATTGGTAATCTGCAATGTTAAGAAAATCCTAAATAAAAACTTAAACAAAAGAACTTGACTTTACTAACTCTGTGAAATCTATTTCAAGGAAACTTATTATTTTTTTTTATTTTTTTTTTACCAATTAGAGAATTTTATTAAATTTGCTCGTTTCACAAGTATATTTTATTTGACTACTTATTTTGAAGAACCATTCAAGTTGTCTTCAGTTCTTCAAGTTCACAGATATTACAATGTATTCTAAAAGCATATATCCTTGACATATTTACCAGTATAACACTATTTTCACCTGTTAAATCCATAGAAACGGTCACCTGTCTTACAACCAACTGACCGCAAGACTAAGCTCTTAAATAAAAATTTCAAAGAAAATATTTTGTTACAGTCCTTCGCTACAACCCATTTATCACACAATCTGCAAGTGGGTAATCAGTGTAAGCAAATATGGCATGTTATACAGAAAGATAAGGTGTACAAGGGTATTCGGATCATTTATCCTAATGTGTCAGCTTGTCTTGTATAATTACCTGTCAATAAAGAGGCCCATCGTTCACCACCAAAATATAATTTGATAACTGAGTGCGTTACTGTCGTATCTGCCTTACATTTCTATTACAATTACAACATTTACAAGTTCATTCTCAACATTGTACAAACTTGTCTTGCAAAATTGTAATGATAGAGATGATATCATTGTACCAAAAGTTAATGGCCATGAAGGACATATTATATTCAATTACTGTCCAATTAAATTTTAATGTTCGGTTTTCAATGAACTGATTTCAAGGCTTTAACTGTTGTTAAAAACATGAATGTAAAACATATTGATTTCAGACATGGTAATTAACAGAACCCATAATGATTAGGTCCATTACTTATGGGATATGGATGCATGATATTGTAAATTGAATGCGTTTGTTCTTGAATATTATGCCGAATCTGTTATGCAAATTAGCATGCCTGGTCACAAAAGTTTTTTTTGTCCTTATATTTGGTTGATTGAGAGTTATTATATTGTTGAGGAAGTGCCGTTTGATGTCAATGCCTAACTGATGACTCTTCTGATTTTAAAACACTAAAAGAACATTAAATAAATGACATGTCCATCTGGGGGGTGATAATCCAGGAACATCTGACGGAAGCTTATACATGTAAACAGATAATATGATGATTTTGTATGATATTAATTGAATGGTCAATAAGTTGTCGGTGATTTCATGGCAAAAAAATCAGTACTTCCGGCTTGCGTTTACTTAATCATTATGTTTCACTTTATTACTACTGAATAAGATAATTACGTAAATGTATTATTATTTGCACACCTGGATGTCTGTTTGATGTTTGCCATAGCATATTGGGTGCATTTAATTAATTTATTGGAAATTTATTGGTAATCTTTTTATGCACTTGTCAGTCCATCCGTAATTTGGTATGTGACCAACGCTTGTGTTTTCAACTCCTCTTCAACCATTGGGTGGATGTTGCTAAAACTTTCATAGTTTAATGACTTTGATAAGTAGATGAGCTTAAAAAATGAATTTAGGCTGTGATGATGAGTTTTGGCATAATACTGGCCCTTTGTAAGTTTTTCATGTTTGCAAACTTGGGTTTTCAACTTCTCTTTAAGTACTGGTAGGATTTCACTCAATCGTTTTTAATTGAATGAACATGATGTGTAGATGATTGTTAACAAAGGAGTTTTGGCTGTGACTAGTTTTGGCAGAATTATGACTCTTTGACTGTTTTTTATGCCCCTGGTAGGATGGCATATAGCAGTTGCACTGTCCGTCGGTCTGTCTGTCCATCAGTCTGTTGGTCCGTCCGGCATTTCGTTTCTGGAGTATTTATTTTCCTAAACACTTAAAAATGTCCCTGATTTTTGGTGTGTGAGTCTACCTGCATGACTTACAGATCAAGTTTGAGTTTTGTTCGGGTCCACTGAATTTTGACGAAGTTATGGGCCTTGTATCTAACAATTTTCTTTATGCCGCTGTGTGGCTCCAAAGTGCAGTAGGGGGGCATTGTGTTCCATAAACACAGCTCTTGTTCATTGTAGAACAAGTCCCAAAATGCTGTGTTTTTAACTCCTCTGCACAGATTTTGCTCAAACTTTTACAGCTGAATGTCATTAATGTTTGATTGTTAAGAAAGGAATTTTGCCTGCTTTCCGTTTTGGAGGTACTATGGCCGTTTGTCTTTTTGTCCACTGTAAAATAACTCATGGATTAGATTTTGTTCAAACATGTGTTGTGGTGGCATCAGTTTCTGTGATACATTTCTAGTTATTGCATATAACTTCTACTCTTCACACTGACCAAGTAATTGTGATGACTAGATTATCTTGCAATCAGGGAGTTTAGATGTCATTTCTTAAGAGGAACCAAGTAATGTTTTGTACTCAGGACACAATATTAATCAGGCTTTTGATACAATCTAACTTGAAGAATTTAAGTATAAACTAAAACACAGTCATGTTCAGTGTTTGTGAATAAAGTACATTTTTAGGGAGTGCACCTGGATTCTCTTATAAAGCCATCGCCCTCTGAAGACAGGTAAGTTGGTTAACGGGGGATTGTTATCCCCCGCCATAGGCGTTTTTTTTTGGCGTTGTCCTTCCATCCGTCCAGCACTTTTGTGTCCGGAGCCATATCTTGGAAGTGCTTTGGCAGATTTCGTTGAAACTTGGTATGAGTATATACATATGGGTAAAAGAATGATGCATGCCAAATGGCATTGTACACAATCCGATAATAACGGAGTTATGGCCCTTTGTATATATTCTGTGTCAATGCAGCATGTGGGGGTATAGGTCACGTCTGTGACAAAGCTCTAGTTTGGCGAGGGATATCAATTTAACGAATTTGCTTGTTAACAGTTTCAACTGAGTCATGTTGTTCCAAAAAAGGATTTGAACGAAAAATCAAGAACACTTTAAGATCTTGATCTTTCATTCTAATCCTTTTTTTGTTGTAACTGTATATGCTATGTAAATGTATACCATGTTTGTTCGTGAAATAACATATGTTTAAACTAACAGGGGATTGTGGGTAATACAGGATACACAAGTGTGGTTGCACTATGTGTTAACACACATCAGAACGAAAAAGAGTTCTTGGTGAGCAATGATAAGAACAATTTAATAAGGTGTTCTTTAAAAAAAAAAATGGAAATAATCGTATGTATTTTACATTTAAACAAGTTTATTTTATCCGTAACAAGAACAAGACGGTCCATTTGGATTCAGTTTTAGAAAAAGAACAGGTTAATAAAAGCTAAACAAATATCATGGCTTAAATTAACTGCATTGAGATTCATATAAAAACTTTGGCAATAAAGTATGTCATACTTAGTTGCAATGCTGTTCACATTATTCAGTATTCAGTACTACAAGTTTCTATAGACGTTTTGTTGCATTTGAAAATGCTTCATCCAATTCTCTTAAAAAGCCCAGTTTATTTCAATGTGTAACTTACATGCAAAGCGAAGGTTAGAATTATTTGTTTGACCTGCATTTTAGTAGTCCAAAATATTGGTTGAAGGCCCTCCTAGCTGTCTATTATCAGCTACTTTGATGGCAATTCTAAACCCATAAATAATGATATAATCTCTTCTTAAAGGCCTTATCTTACATGTTAGCCTTTTAACTCCCTGTATTTAAAGTGTGCAAATACTCTATGCAGGATATCAATAGGCTTATATCAATATTTATTGAATCATGTTAAATCGATAATGTCACGATTTTGTTACTTAATGATAGCAGTTAATTAATCGTATGGCACGATTATGCAATTTTGATACATTTGAAAAGAAAATTGAGAACAGCAATTATGTGATTGATTCATTGAAATGGTTATTTGAAGATTCTTTTAATTTTTTTTTCAGTATAAAAGAGCCCTGTTAAGTGAAACAGTTATTTGCTTCGCTTAAAAAGGTATGAGGCAAATAATTTGAATAAACATGCATTTGACCCTTGACTTTAAGGTAGGAACTTTGACTTTGAAGTTTGCCATGTTGAGTGCAACACAATGTTCAATAAGGATTATTAGTGTTGAGTCCTGATTGACTTGAAAAAAAGGACCTTGCAACCTATATGAGAAGGTATGCCTAAATGGCAACCTTAGAGGTCAAGGTCATACTTTGCTGTCAAGAGTCAAAATGAAATGTTTTAGGTCAAAGTGCTGCCTCACCATCTGTAACAAAATGATATGAGTGGATATAAATCAATGTAAGAGAAAGCTCTAGTCAATTTATTTTCTAATATAAATTAAATAAAAAAAAAAGTCATACCAACACAGAGTATTTTACACGTTTGGTCAGATAATTTGCCCATTCTTGCTTAATACCTTGTGGGAAGTTTGTCCATATATTTTTGTTGCTCTTCTTCCATTTCCCCCTGTTGCTTTCTAGAATTCAGACGCCTACTTGCACAAGTAGGCCATATATTGTGAACATTAAAATTCAACTGATAAACAGATCTTCTTAAGGCTGCAAAATCAAAGTAAAACAAATTGCATTGTTCTGTCACTGGGTTATTTGTATTAGGCTGAAGTACTGTCAGTTTTGTGATGACAGATTGTAGATATTACAGGTGCTTCAGTTCTCGATTACCACATAAGTTTGTCAAACAAAAGTATGTGCAAACATGCTTGTTTTGCTTAGCAAATGCAGAGTGTCGATTATTTGCACTCTGCTGAGATTTGAAGATCAATGTATACATTTTAGGGGTGTCAATTTGTGATATATTATGATGTAAGAATTGTTTTTATATGAGGGTACTTCAAAATGTAATGCGTGTGAACATAGAGGATTGTGAAAGAAACTTTTGTATCAAATATATAATTTTTATAATTTTTAATGAATATACAAATGTCCTTTCTCCACCCATGAAATGCTAATATAAATAAAAGTACTGACAGTACTGGTGTGACGATGCTTTTGAAGAGGATGGATATAAAAACATCAATTTAAGTTTATCTACATCACAACAATTGTGTTTGTGGGTACGAAAATTTTGGGTACGAAAACAAATTTGGGCACGAAAAAATCATACCAAAAAAAAAATTTGGGTACGGAAAAAAAAATTGAGAAAAAAAAATTGGGTACGAACAAAAAATAGGTACGAAAATTTAGGGTACGAAAAAATGATGCCAAAAAAAATATTTGTGTACAAAAAAAAATTTGGGTAGGAAAAAAAATTGGGTACGAAATAAAATTGTGTACGAAAAAATGCGGATACGAAAAAAAAATTGGGGGTACGGGGAAGTAGAACCCGTGGGGAACTTGACCCATTCAGCAAAACTGGGAGGCGGGTTACATTCTCGATCAAATCTAAAAATAACTAGAAATGGCGCGGCAGCTGCCAACGCGTATCCCCACGCTGCGTAGATGTTATATTAGCTAATCTTTGGTTCTTGACATCAAGAAAAAAACATGCATTGATTTGTTTTAATTTTCGACAAAAGTGACGCATAGACCATAACAAGCTTAAAGGTTAAGGTTTACAATTTAAAAAAATAAGAATAGAATATCAGGTAGGTTTGGAAATCACCATCTTGTCTGACACAAGCTAGTCCAACTTGTCTGACACAGGCTATTCCAACTTGTCTGACACAGGCTAGTCTAACTTGTCTGACACAGGCTAGTCCAACTTGTCTGAAACATGCTAGTCCAACTTGTCTGACACAGGCTAGTCTTATTTGTCTGACACAGGCTAATCCAACTTGTCTGAAACAGGCTAGTCTAACTTGTTTGACACAGGCAAGTCTAACTTGTCTGACACATGCTAGTCTTACTTGTATGACACAGGCTAGTCTAACTTGTCTGACCCAGGCTGGTCAAAGATGTCTGACACAGGCTAGTCTAACTTGTCTGACACAGACTAGTCTAACTTGTCTGACACAGACTAGTCCAATTTGTCTGACACATGCTAGTCTAACTTGTCTGACACAGGTTAGTCTAACTTGTCTGACACAGGCTAGTCTAATGTGTCTGACACAGGCTCGTCTTACTTGTCTGACAAAGGCTAGTCTAACTTGTCCGACACAGGCTAGTCCAACTTGTCTGACAAAGGCTAGTTCAACTTTTCTGACACAGGCTAGTCCAACTTGTCTGACACAGGCTAGTCTTACTTGTCTGACACAGGCTAGTCCAACTTGTCTGACACAGGCTAGTCCAACTTGTCAGACACAGGCTAGTCCAACCTGTCTGACACAGGCTAGTCCAACTTGTCTGATATAGGCTAGTCCAACTTGTCTGACACAGGCTACTCTTACTTGTCTGACACAGGCTAGTCTAACTTGTCTGACACAGGCTAGTCTTTCTTGTCTGACACAGGCTAGGCCAACTTGTCTGACACATGCTAGTCTAACTTGTCTGACACAGGCTAGACTAACTTGTCTGACACAGGCTAGTCTAAATTGTCTGACAGAGGTTAGTCTAACTTGTCTGACACAGGCTAGTCTAACTTGTCTGACACAGTTTAGTCTAACTTGTCTGACACATGCTAGTCTGACTTGTCTGACACAGGCTAGTCCAACTTGTCTGACACAGGCTAGTCTAACTTGTCTGACACAGGCTTGTCCCACTTGTCTGAAAAAGGCTAGTCTAACTTGTCTGACAAAGGGCTAGTCTTACATGTCTGACACAG
>VMBQ01000724.1:0-69522 GCA_007657795.1 Dreissena rostriformis | reverse complement strand
TGACCTCACTTTAAGCATTGCATTCCAAGCCGCAAGGTATCAGGGTGAGTTCGAGCGGTCAGAACAGGGATTGTTATATAATATAGACGGTAGCGCGTGAACTAGGTGAACTGGGATTTTATTTAGACCAGATATTAAATGAAGATATTTGCCGATATAATTATGGTATCTCAATAAAAGATTCTTAATGTGTTTTCAACAAAACCATTATAAATATTATGTTTGATTAATTCAACAAGAATTATCCCACCATATTGACCAATGTATTGAGCATGAGCGAGATGATTCCCGATACTGTTAATAATCGAATCAAATAGCAATGCCCGACAAACCACTAAACAGGTTTGTCCG
The DNA here is from genome assembly GCA_007657795.1 of Dreissena rostriformis. Classification (NCBI taxonomy): domain Eukaryota; kingdom Metazoa; phylum Mollusca; class Bivalvia; order Myida; family Dreissenidae; genus Dreissena; species Dreissena rostriformis. Next base: position 69,171 of record VMBQ01000724.1, on the reverse strand, counting down.
AAGAACGCGCGAATAAATATTTAAAATATGTACGGATACTTCGCGTGTGGCCGGTTGACTAACATGTTTTAATTTCACTTCTATTCTCCTTTTTTTTGTATCTATAGATATATGATCAGCAATATGTAATAATGTAAAATAAACCGCGAAAACTAGGCGTAGCGACCCGTACTGCGTGAAATGCAGCTAAGAACTGCACAGAAAAAGACACATGTTATCTTTGATTTCATTCATTAAACTCTTTACCTTTCACCAACTCCAACCACAATCAACGCCGTATATCTTTTTTAAAGATATTTCTTGTTATTGATCACAAAATAAACAAAAGTGCTGTTGCACAAAGATACCATCATTGGCAAACAAAAATCAGTTAAAGGTTGAACTGTCAAGTACAAATGCCCTACTTTTGACATTGATTTTTGACGTTGACCTTGAACCTAGGGCACTGGTTATTGTGCACAACACTTGGTTTCATCATCCTGATTACTACTGGCAAGTTATTATCCCCTGTCAAAGGTGGAGGAATATTGTTTTGGCGTTGTCCGTCCTTCCGTCCGTTTGTCCTTCCGTCCGTCCGGCACTTTTGTGTCCGGAGCCATATCTTTGAAGTGCTTTGGCGGATTTCATTGAAACTTGGTATGAGTATATATATGGATAAGAGGATGATGCACGCCAAACGGCATTGTATACCATCTGTTAATAACAGAGTTATGGCTCTTTGTATTATATTCCTTGTAAATGCAGCATGTGGGGGTATGCTCTAGTTTGGCAGGGGATATCAATTCAACGAATTTGCTTGTTAAAATATCCATCCATGCTGGACAATTGTCCTCTGGAAAAGTATTTCCTGTCGCCTGCCAGCCCACTTTGATGTTCCTATAATACGGCCGTTCTTTTTTTAAACGGGTGTATAATAAGTACAGCTAAGTCATATTGTTAGAAAATTATCATTTATTGTTTAACTGTTGTTTTTTTTTGAAGGCTAAATTATGTTTTGCCTAGGTAAAGTAAGCGGTTTTGACAAAGGCTATGTGGAAATTGATCGTTAAAAATTTGGAGGATTGAAGATCATAGATAACATGTAACATTTAGTTATTTGTTCAAATTGGTAAATTGATTATGTCATCAAACTTGTTCGGGATTTTACCCTGTAAAATAAATAGGTCAAAGTATTGCCAAATTCTTTATGAATTTGGCACATGTGAACAAGTTTATGGATTAATCATAAAAGCCATCTAATTGTCCTGTAATCTGATATGATTTGTATTAGTTTTACCACTTAAACTACTCATTGGCTGCACATTCATTTAAACTCTGTATCATGTGAAGTAGGAATAAGAAATGTAACTTGAATTGACAAAATTTTGTTGATATTCTCACAAAAACTGTATATTTAATGTTCTTTATGTTTGTTTACCATGTGTTCATTGAAGTTGAAAATCCTGCTTATAAGATTGGGATATTCAGCAGCAGTCAGACGAGCAGCCTCAAACAGCTGGTTTCTGGTTGATAACCACATAATAACTTGTGTGTGATGATTGGTCATGAAATCATTTTTATGGCCATCCAAATAATGTTGAAACACACTGGCTGAAGGACTCAAAATTGCAGGTTTGATCCCCCACTCAACCCAAACTCTTGTAAAGCCAAGGTGCAGTGAACTAACTGCTTCACACTGGGAACTTTAAGACCAAGGGTCCTCTTTGGAACAAAACGTCTCTTGTTTCTTGCACAACTCAAGTCTTTGTGATACAATATATTTTCATGTGAGCAATATTTGTTATTGATACAAAAGAAAATACTTTATTGGACACATACAAATGCAAACTCTGTAATTTCATTATGGTCTTTGATACATACCACAACAAGTTTTAGAGCCAATAAATAAATAATTGTATAAATATTTTTAGATGTGGATAACATTGACACACATACGGTAAACAACATTGTGAAATATAATTAAATAGGTCGCTGTGGCGTAGTGGATATGGTGTCCGCCTAGCGATCGGGAGGTCACGAGTTCGATCCCCACAGTGGGAGCATTCTTTTAATCTCCCCCAAAGACACCAAGTACTGGTTCTAGTCCCAGGAAATGGACTCGAGAGCGTTTCAAATAAGCCTAGGGCTTTCGATGCAATCGAGCTAAAATAAATAGGTTTAAACTAAATATAATTATGAAACTAGAATTGCCATGGTACTTCATGTAAAAATCCTATTTTAAGAATTTGGCCAAGGCCCGTTGGACTGGGAAATACTGGGAAATTGGTGTTGCTGTTTTTTGCTAACAAATTCTTTAAAATTGAGAATAAACGTGTTTTCACTTTCACTTTTTGATATTCGGAATGGGGCCAAATTTCGGCCTCAAATTTGACCCAAAAAAACGCAACACACTTTGTCATGGGACTTAGTCGGTGATATTCCAGAAAATGACTTGCTTAAATAAAAAAAATGCAATTTCCTTAAACTTTAATATTAAGCATTCTTTATATTGTTGACAAATTCAAAGTAACTAATAACCTCCTTAAGAATACTGATACATATAATCGTCCCATTAATTGTGGCCAATAATCAACGCTTCATCTTTATTTGGGAATATCAATTAGTAAAATGTAAATGCTGATAAAGTAAAGAATCACAAATATATAAATAACATCATAGGTTTTAGTCATTCATGCTTAAAGTTTGTATTAAGTTTTACACATGTAATGTTTTGTCATGAAGTCAAACTTTATTTTGAATCTTAACTGACCAAATGTGTAAGTTAATATCATTTTCACCAAAAGAATCTGTTCAATGTGCTTTCCATTAATTCTTAAAGTTTGTCTGTAAGTTTTCCACAGATCATTAAGAATTTGTTCAAGTTTGTTTAACTTTCCTTCTCCTCTTTAACTTCTTTGGTTTTGGAACTATGTATGGACCTCTACTCAACTGGCTCGCAGAAACAGCAGCTCCAGCCTTTCCTGGAGCTTCACCGCTACTTACAGATTTACCCAGGCTTGCGTTCAATCCTTCAAGATTTTCACTCGCTTCCCTTAGTTGTTTCTTTGTGGTTCTCATCTCGTCTTTCAGATCTTCAACCATTTTTCTCAACTTAAAATTCTCAGTTTTGTGCATTTCAAAGTCTCTGTTAACTTTTTCCTTCTCGATCTGAAGTAAGGAAAATTTCTTTTTCAGTTCTTCAAAATCATGTTCCATCATCGCTATTGCAGCTGCAGATTCTAGCTTAGGGTGCTCTGCCACAATGTCCTGAAATTGTTTCAGCCTTGCATTGTCCTTTTCCAGCTTTTCAATCTTGTTGTCGTTATCTCTGCATTTTGTTTGCAACTTTGTCAGCTGTTCATGAAGCCTGTTTTTTGCCTTGTGTGCATTCTCGCTTTCAGTTTTCAAATCAAAAATATGCTGCTTCAGAGGTTTGCCATACGGCTGAACCTTCATTATTCTGAAATAATATGCAACAAAATCTTCTAGACATTTGCATAACCGGCTGCTCGGATAAACATACATATGGAAATGTCTGAGTAATTGTGAGAAAGTTTCAAAAAGATCATCTGACCTTAAACTGTCTATAAAGCAAAGAAGCTGGGGAAAAAAAATCATAAGGTTGAACAAAATATCTGAGACCATTGGAGTTTATTACACTCTTCATGACATTTATTCTAACCAATATAAAGGTGTTTCATGATATGATTTTAAAGTTAGCCCTTGGAGCATCATGGTTCTCATCCTTGTAACATTTCAATTCTTGCAACTTAGTTCAAAATTAACTGTATGACTCGTTATTTTTGTAATACCCCTTAAAGCAGCTGTCTATTTGGCTCAGTAAGGTTCTCTTGTTTATTACATTTTTATGCTGGCAAGTAAGCTCAACATTTGCCAAATTACTCAATTATTATATTTATTCTAATAACATGCAAAATGCATATTTACTTGTAGCAGCTCTCTATCTTGCTCAGCAGGTCGTCTATCAGTGTTTCCACACCATGGAGGGTGGCAGGCTCAGGGGTCTTAGGTGCAAGCTCCTTCTTGTGACCTTGTGCGAGATGTGTGGTCAGCTTGCTGTAAATGCGATTTATTTTTCCCTGGGTATCTGCCATAGTATCATCATTGTTTGATCCGTCATTCACCTGACTTTCTAAGTTCCCACTGGATGGACTTTTGTCTACAGATAAGCAGACAAATTAGTGGTTAAAAACATATTATAAAATAATGCACTTATATGGAGGAAAAATATCTTGTCATTAGTAATGTCAACAGGATACACATTGTATAAATAAAAATAAATTAATTTAATTGACAGTAAACCTTAATTGAAAATGCTAGAGAAACAAGTATATTAGTAGGCAATGTAAATTTGTGTCATTGTGTGTAGTAACCTAGGATAGCCAATGCAATTTTTAAAGCTTTTTTTCTGAAAGGCTCCTATTAGTCTCTTACTTGTTGGACCACTCTCTATCAGATTCTTGGTTCCTTGGCCCAGCTCCCTGGCAGAAGGTTGACCATAAGTGGGCTGGGCACCAGGCACATAAATTGTTGTGGCTGGTACCCGATGTTTAAGCACCTCAGTCAAGTCCATGGGGCTCCAGCGTTGAGCTGTACTGGTGCAGGGGTCCCCCTTTTGCTCTAAGGACACCATGTCGGTGTCACTCTCTGGAGTAGACAAGCTGCCTCTCGCTGTAGAAAGAACAAGGCATAAATGTTATTCATAGCTAAAACCAACAGATCGTTAGATAAAAAGTCATTGATTCTGTCAATGTTTATATTATATATTAAAACCAAAAGATTGTTGCATACAAAAGTCATTGATTCTGTCAATGTTTCTCCCAAAACAACACACAACAACACTCTGCTTTGATTAATGCCATGTCATGTTGGTCTAATGCTGAAAATAATTATAACTGTGTGTCTGCTGAGGGAGGCATATAGTTATCACATCATCAGTCATTCTGTCTTTCAGTCCTTCTTGGATGATGTGTTGTGTGTAACACTCTTCTCACTACCTCAAAGGTCACACTTGTTGTTCAAAGTTTAAATTTCGCTGTCAAACATCTCATCTGGACTGTAACTTTGTCATTCATCATTCAATAAAAAAATAACTACTCAATAACGACCACCTTTAGGAGACAGAGTGTCAAATGGTAACAGCGTCTCTCAACCTCAAATGTCAAGGTCATACTAAGAGGTCAGTGTCAAATTAAGCCAAAAAGCAGCATGTCCGGACTGGTACCTTGTCATTCATCAAGCAATTTCAAAATAACTTGCCACAAATGACAACCATGAGCAGACAGTGTGTTGTGTTTATCACTCAAATCCCTACCTCAAAGGTAAAGGTCACTGTTACAGGTCAAAAGTCAAATTTGGTCGTAAAACAGCTTATTATTGACATTGGAGTTTTGAGGCAAACGTGGAATGTGGGAGCATCTGTGTCCTATGAAAAGATGTCTTATCTTTCATCTGCCAAGCACAAATTCCTAAGTATTGAAGGTATTTAAGTAAAACTTTAGTTTTTAATTAATTTAAAATGTCAGCACTTATATTTTTTAATTTTCCTTGCACTTCATCGAAACATTTTGTCTTTTTGTTTTATAAGATTTTTGTTGTAACTTGAAAGTATTTTTTATCATATTTTCCAAATTATAAAAAACAATATCTTAAATTTAAATTAACCAGATTTTTACTGTCTTTACCTTTTGTTTCCAGCTGTTTCAATTCTGTTTCATAGAATTGTTCAAGCGACTCAAAAACATGAAAGAAATCAGTTTTGATCGCTTTCAGAAAACTGTTGAAGCCTTTTATGCCCTTCCTGGGTAAAATAAATAGCAGTTTAATCAGCTGCTCAGTTGGTCGCAATTCCTGTCAAAATAAAGTGCTAAATGTTAAAATAGTGAACATGATAATTCATCAAAATAAAAATGTTTTCAAATTGATTGCAAGCCAGAATGTTGCTGATGAAATGTATTGAACAAATGATATCTGTTCTAAATACATTTTCAAAATTTATTGAATAAAAATGACAAAGGCAATTTTTGCTGATCATGTCAATTGACAACTATAATAGTATTATATATAATGCTCTCAATTATTTCCATATTTTTGTATGTGACTCAGATACAAAACTATCACACATAGAGAGTGGAAACAAAAGTGGTCTGCTTAGCAAAGGACCTGCTTACATTTTGCAACTGTACATGTAGGGGTACACTAGGCAAAAGTTGGCAATGTATTAGGACAATCTCTCACCTTCACGAACATGTTCTTATCATTAAATACTGACCATTATATATGTTGTTAAAGAAATTCAAAATTCGCTGATTGTTAGAAATCAAAAGTTGTTTATTTCGTCAGTTTGTTAGAAAAATTTGTTCCCAGAACAAAACAAAGTAAAAATTATAGCATGGCATGGCAATTTATGTGACCTACCCTAATCTGTTGCACCTCTAACTCTGTCAGAACATTGTCTTCCTCTAGTTGATCCAAGTGGTTGTCATACAGTATGAAATTATGCTTAATAAAAGACTTGTATTTCCGATACACTTCTTTCACAGCCGTCGACTGATTATCCATCTTGCATAAGTTGCTGATGAAGTGATGTTTGTATAAAACACTTTAAATTGTTATTTGTTAAATGTCGCTTCCTTTAATTACACATCATTTCATGTGTCTTTTGTGAGTTTTTATATTTATACTTTATTTAGAGCATTGTTGAAGGTTTTATTGCCAATAGCCAATTAGTTCTGTACACATAATAGAATAAGTACAATTTAAATCCTCCAACTAGATTGAACTCAATTCACTTTGAACAGTTTGTTCGTGAAGAATGAATGTCATATAGTCTGTAATTCATATCTGTAATGTAAAGATAATCCATTTACTTGTATGTTCCTAAAAATTAACAATTTCTATAATACATTCATCATCTGATTTTTTAAATATTATCATCGCCAATTAGAGGTGTGATCTTGCTAATTCATTCTGAAGTTGTAAATGAATGTAATCAGTTTATAATATCTCTTGTAATAGACATGAAGCATTGTTTGCAGTGTGCTAGTGCCAGGATTCATAATTGTGATAACACATTTGCATGTAAAGGAGCAGTCAATACGATTAATCTTTAATTTAAAATAGGCAACCATTTTTGTATGTTAAGATTGTTTATTATATCTTTTTTAAGAGCACAAGTAAATTACAATGCCAAAACACAACAACAACAGCAAAAACAACAATGACATTATATATATTTTTCAATTAAAAGAATTTTACAAAATACAGAGTTTATATATAGAACACACACAACTTGGAAATGTACAAACATGTTTTTTACTTTTTGCTAAAATGTGTGTTTAAAGCTTGTTGTATTAGAGACGATGCTCCGAATACCGAACACCTTCGCCAATTTTTATGTTGTTCGGTATTATGATCATTTTTAGTCAAAGAGAGATAACTCTCCACTAGATGTATACTACTGCGAACATTTTCTCCGATATAAAACGATTTCGTTGTATTCTGAAAGAAGTTATGGGTTGAACAAATATGCCACCAACTACCCCTAATTCCGAACAATGCTCCTAGTGCCGAACATGACTGATCCCAAATCCGAACGGTTTGAGGTTTTAAAAAAACAACGTCAACACAAACAAATGCATGTAATCAGTACTCATATTGTAAGGTACAATTTTACAAGGGCAATATGGTCACAAACACAACACATAACACTAAAGTTTTAAAGAACACATCTTCTAAGAGCAGTCATTCTGCCTACTGTCCTTAAAGACGTATATGCACCACCGTGTCTACTCGTAATGGACACATTTATTCAGATGTTTTCAAATGGTAAATGGTAGTTATTCGAGACTGGTTTAGCAGTATTGGCATTCAAATGGGAGTTCATCTGAGCTTTCAATGAGCTCAACTGCAACACATGCAAAATGAAAGCGCCTGGAGCAATGAGTGCACTCTACAAATTCATTATATGGTTTCTCACACCGGAAACAATCAGTTAATTTGACGGTTATGTTGTCATCTGAGTCCGAAGCCGCTATATCTCGCAAGATCTTCTCTTCTGCTTGTACTTTTCTTTTTTTCTGTGCAATCCTCTTTTTATTTGCATCTTCTCTATCCTTTCGTTTCTGTTCAAGTTTGGCCTTTTTTTCTTTCAATTCTTCGTCTTTCTTAAGTTTCTTCTGCAATCTTTCTGCCTGACGTTGCTGTTTTTCTTTTAGTTCTGCTTCTTTTTTTGCTTCTTTTCCTTTCACCCATTCTATGTTACGATCACCAGTTATGCATTTGGGCATTATTGCCCTATGTGTCTTTGCCTTCTTTTGATCAGTTCTTGGCAGTACCAAATTTTTGTTGAACGGTGAAATGGCATCACCACAAGCAGTTGGAAGGCTTTTGAGAGATTCAGTGGCTGAGGCTAAGCCTGTTACAACAGGGGCTGCAACTGCAGGGGCTGCCACAGATACCGCAACTGCAGGGGCTGCCACATGGGTTGTAACTGCAGGGGCATCCACAGGGGCTGCACATGCAGGGGCTGCCCCAGGGGCTGCAACTGCAGGGGATTCCACATGGGTTGTTACTGCAGCGGCTACCACAGGGGTTGCAACTGCAGGGGCTGCAACTGCAGGGGCTGTAACTGCAGGGGTTGCAACTGCAGGAGCTGCCACATGGGTTGTAACTGCAGCGGCTACCACAGGGGTTACAACTGCAGGGGCTGCCACATGGGTTGTAACTGCAGGGGCGTCCACAGGGGCTGCAAGTGCAGGTGCTGTCACAGATGTTACGGCTTAAGAGGCTGTCAAAGAGGTTGTGACAGCAGAGGCGTCCGCAAGGACTGCAACTGCATGGACTACAACAGGGGTTGCGACTGCAACTGCTGTATCTGCAGCTGATGTCATAACAGATGATGATTGCGTAGACATTACAGCAGTAACTTCATTGAAAACGGTGCTTGGGACAAGCTTTACGGATGACATCACTTTTTGCGGGTTCCATGGACAATCCCAGCTTCTCGAAAGCCTTTGACGGCTACATCCACCGTTGCAGACTTACCCCATGTTAGTTTAATTACTCTCGCAAATGTTTGCTTCGTCACGAATTCTCCTATGTGCACTGATTGGAAGCTACACACAGCTTTTTAGACTCCAAATAGACGCAAGTCTAAGGGTTGAATTAAGTGCGATGCGTGCTCTAACAAGCAGTATAGTTCAATTCCGTTTTCATTACATGTTTTCGATGCGTCCATTGTTACGTGAGTGGAATGTCCATCAATGAGTAATAGAACAGGTTTTCTGATGTGCCTTGCCTCCACCCCTGGGATGAAAACTTCATTTAACCACGACGAGAACACTTGAGAATCCATCCACCCATTGTCAGATCTACCCATGGCAGCTTCCTCAAATCCCACTAAAGGATTGTATGAAAAGCGCTGCCCTGGGAAGATGATCATCGGCTGGATAAGATGTCCTACAGCGCTAGCTGCAGCCATTATGGTCATTTGTGTTTTGTCAGAGTTCCTGTACTGGTACACAACAGGGGCACCTGTTTCTCCAATCACCTTTTTGTTTTTAGTTTGACAAAGGGATATACCAGTTTTGTCCGCATTGTATATCCTACTTGGATCATGCAATAAGTCGGCATCTCCAACTTCTTTGGTGATGAACTCTTCTAAATCTTGAAACCACCTCAGTATCTTTTCTTTGTTTATAATGGCTCTCTCTTTTCCAAGTTGCACCGTGGTCCTTAGGTTGAGGGATGGGTGACGGGAGAAAAAGCCCTCCATCCATTTGCGCCCAGGGATGTTATTAAGGAATGGTGTTTTCCGGCCATCTTCATCGAGAATTTGCTTTACAATATGAGCGAGTTCTCTTCGCGTTCTTCCGTAGCCAATTCTTGACATTTGGACTGCCCACTGCTCAATTTTATTTTCTTCTTCTGGAGATAGTACTGTTTTAGATCCTATTGTGGCGCTAGCATACTTTCTCTTAACACGATCATGCAAGGTAGTTTTCGGGATGTTATAAACTTCTGATGCCTTGCCCAAAGACATGCATCCGTTTCTGACAGCATCAGCGGCAATGTCAACGATGCAGGGGTCATACTTTCTTCGCTTTGCTCCCACTTGACAGCTCATGACTGAATGAAAACAGCAAGTTATGAGCTCTGTAAATAGATCTAGCCAAGAAGCAATAAAAAGCAAGTGGGAAATACGCATACATAAATATCTAAGATGCCATGTTAAATCTGTATCAAGATCTACGGTAAAATTAGGCTTCAATAAATGACCGAGAACGGTCACTCTAAAATTAAATCGGATTTGGGAGCAGTCCTAAATGTTGGTATGTAATTCCGAACATTATCAATTTCTTAAGCCCAGGGCCTCTAAACATGTCGAAGACTATCAAAAAAACTTACATTGATAGGTTGTTAAAAAATGAAAAACACGTAATGTTTCATAACCTTAGCAAAATCGTGAGAAAACTTAGCCGATTGCTAATTCTACGTACCGAAATAGAGAGGATTTAATCAATTAAATGTCTCTCAACTTCCAAACGCGCCACGAAAACAAAATGTCAACGAAATGAAAGAGCGTAGTTGTGACGTCATAATAATGATGTCATAATTCCAGCATCCATCACGATTTATTAATAATATGGATGTATAAATTTTGTTCGGAATTCGGAGCTGTTCGGATTTAGGCTCATCCTCTCTAATTCGTGTAACAATTTTTGTACACAAAAAATAATGCAATTTTGTGCCACTGCAAACCGCATTATAGTTTTGAAAAGTTTGTATGTATATCTCATTGACTAAGATAAATAAATAACTTTATATACATCCTACAGACTTAAATATGTACATAACACTTCAAAATAAAATACACTGTTGCAAAACAATGTTTGTGCAGTTATATTTTCAAACATATTTGTGTGAATAACATTTTATATAAAATATAATGAACATGATTTGCTATTAGGTAACAATTTTAAAGTAAATGTTAAAGTTACTGTACACTGTTACACACATTCTCAAAAATGCCATTTGTTGACTATCCAATTACATAAATGAGGTTTGTCTTACATTTTGATCTCCAATTGTTTTGGTTATAAAAATATCACCATAAAAAACACCAACAACACTACCAGCATCCACCATATAAACAACAACAACAATCTGCAAAAATCTTGATTTACAAAACAAATATAATTTGTATGTTATGTCTCTTAATAACTTGTATATTATATGTAGTAGAATAGTATGACATTTCATCATCTTTCGTGAAGTCTTAAATTTTAATCTATATTCCTGGTTCTACCGGTATATGATTGTATGTTCTTTAGCATATATGCAATTAGTTTCTGTAGTTAATATCTTGAAAGATATTCCATTTTCTTGTATACTTCTGTTGTTTTCCAAAAAAAAAAAAAAAATCTATAATGCATTCGCCATCCCAGTTTTTTGAGAATTTATGCAAATGATCTTCTTTAATTTTATCTATGTTTTGGCCTTTTCTTTGTTTTCTTTCGTCTGTGTGTTCCCGGTATGTCTTCCGCTCGAGATGCCTCGATGATCCCACTTGTGCTAATGTGTCTCTTTGGATGTGTTTCAGTTTCTTGTGAAAGCTTTCTCAGCTGTGTTCTTGTTTTGTCTAGTTCTATTCTTGTTGTATTCAGTTCCCTGTGCCATTTCTCACTTGCAGCCTTGTGCAGCTCTATCTCTTGCTTAAGTTTGTCAATTGTTGTTTTACTTGTCTTAAGCAGGTCCCCATATTTCTCCTCCATTGCATTCAATTCAGCTCCCATCGCCATTCTAGGGCATTCTTCCACATTTTTCTTGAAGGCTGTCAAATCTTTATTTTCTTTTTGAAGCAGTTTAATTCTACAGTCATAATCCCTCACTGTTTTGTCCAGCTCTGCACTTCTTATACTAAGTGTCTGTCTGGACTTGTTTGAAGATTCAATGTCCAATTTCAGTTGATATATATGAGTTTTTAGTGGTTTTGCGTATGGTTGCTCTTTCAAAATCCTATAGTTATACGGAAAATAGTTATAACATGTACACAACATTGAAAACAAATACAAACGGGGAAAACCAAATTCAAACCAGAGTTGTTACCATTTGTTGTTGAGAAATAAGGACAATTTGGAGTATAAATGATTTAATGTTTATCTTTACTAAATTGTTAAAAAATAAAAACTTACGTATAACAGCTCTCAATATTGTTCAGAAGGTCATTTGTCAGTCGTTCAAGGCCATCCAGTGTAGCGTTCTCAGGTGTCATATTAGAGGGTTCTCTCTGGTGTCCCTGGTAAAGATGAGCTGTCAGTTTGCTGTACATTCGATTGAGTTGTGAACTGACTGCTGGTGACTCTTCCCAAGCTTTAAGGTCACAATATGCATTGTACGGATCAAGACTAAGTTTTGGTTGTCCGGATCTTCTGTCTAATTCAGGTGTGATTTGCAGAGAGTTAACATGTGTTTCTCCGTTTGGTTGTGGGGATGTTCTTCTGTTTTCAAGTGCTGGGGTTAAGAAATACAGTCTAAATACAAAATAGAGGTACCGTAATTACTCTATGTTTTTGGACACTTAATTTTTTTATTTATTTTTTTCGTGTCTGAAACTTAGATACGAAAAATATTCGCAAAATACAGGTGTCCGAAAATTTAGAGTCGAAAAAGTGTCCGAAAATAGCGTTGATTGTATCAACAACTACCGGTAATAGCACATGCTTGTAAAATACCACGCCGTATAGTATAAATGACATTTAAATATGTTTGCACTGCATTTCCAATAATTTCAAATGCTAAATTTATTTTACAAAAGGTTATAACAAGGTTGTACTTTGACCAAAGAGTTCAAAGATGAGCATGTGATGTACCAATACTCGCTAGTATGAACCTGTAATTAACGCAATAAACAAGCAAACTATGAATTCTTTGTTTGTTCATGTCCGATAGTTGTTGTCTAATACCTTCCATTGTTCGTTAAAACTTGCAACAGGGTGCATCACACTTTGGAGCGTTTAGTATTTGCCACAGTTATCATACTGAGAAGGGTAGTACCATTGCTGTAGATAATTGAACTGTTAATTGGCATTACCACCAGAAATTGTCATTACGCTAATTTTCAAATGAAAGTTGTTTAAGATTATCATAATTGACATTAATTCACATTATTCCATTGTTCCATTATGGCTTTTAACGTTTAATTACTGATTTCTTGAATCTGATTTTCGGGCGAAACCATTGTTTAATACCAGTTAACAAGGTTATTTACCCAATAAGGCAAATGTAATGGTCCATTGCCCTCAGATATGCATCTGCAAGGTTTTATGACGTTAATCCGGTTATAAAACCCCATGATCGAAGTGTCATCAGATATGGAAAACAGGACCGAAATTTGGTAAAATAGCGCTGTTAAATATACTCTCCGAAAACTTAGAGTCATTAATTATGGACGAAAACCGGTATGTCCGAAAATTAAGAGTCATGAAAAATAATTATTTTTGCTAAAAAAAAGGGGTGTCCGAAAACTAAGAGTGTCCGAAAACATAGAGTAATTACGTTACCTTATTATGGTGTTGATGACAAAACAAATTTTCCAAGATTCAAGAGAAGTGAATTCATTATTGAGGGTATACTAGTATACGTTTGCATCAAAAAAAACCTGAAAATCTATTTAAAAAAAGGACATCATTATGAAAAAAAAAGATGTTTTCATATTAAAATTCACAAGTTCCTAAAGCTGATATAATTGCATATTCTAGCTTTCCTACTTACCCTGGTCTGTCAGCAGCCTGAGTTCTTCATGATAGTACTTTCCTACTTACCCTGGTCTGTCAGCAGCCTGAGTTCTTCATGATAGTACTTTCCTACTTACCCTGGTCTGTCAGCAGCCTGAGTTCTTCATGATAGTACTTTTCAAGCTTTTCATGGAGGAATTGGAAGTCATCTTTGATACATTCCAGAAAAGATTGGAAAGCTGGTGGTCCCTTTGTGGGTAAAATCTGGAGTAATTTGATCAGTTGCTCACTTTTGACAAGTTCCTGTAAATATGACACATTTAAGTTTAGATTTTAGTCTATTGTCTTTTGCGCAGGTTTGAATCCCGGTGACATCAGTTTTGTGTTCAACTTTTTTACTTCTATGAAAATTAGTTAAGACTATTAAAAACATTAAAGATTTGTATGCAATCATATCTAATGACATCTAATGACATTTGAAACAAGAGATGTGTTTGTCAGAAACACAATGCCCCCTTTTGCGCCGCTTTGAAATTATTATTTTTTATTTATTTTTTGACCTTTGACCTTGAAAGATGACCTTGACCTTTCACCACTCAGAATGTGCAGCATCATGAGATACACATGCATGCCAAATATCAAGTTGCTTTTATCAATATTACAAAAGTTATGACAAAACTTTAACCTAGGTTAAAGTTTTAAGACAGACAGACAGACACACGATGAAGGACAGACAGACAGGCCAAAAACAATATACCCCCCTTTTTTTTAAAGGGGGCATAAAAATGCCAAAATCTGTGTACAATTCCCTTAAAAACTTGGCTGGGAACGAGATTTTGATTTAAATTATTATTGTTCCACAACTTGTTTCATATATGCCATCATTCCAATAAATATGTTCCTAACATTTTTTGCAAACTTGTTATGTGTTTTTAACAAGGTGAATCTCGTCGTATTTGATGTTGTGATAACATACTTTTTCAAAATATTTATTAATGGGGTATATTACTTTAAATAGTTTTAACGGATCAATAATTGTCTTGTTGCTTGCAGAATACTGGCAAGTTTTTTAAGGGCTGTAATATAGTTAAACTTTGTGACGGAAAACATTTACCTTGCGATTTTGGGCGGCAAGAGAGTTGGGTCAAATTAATTAAATTAAAGTGTTTTGATATTAATCTGCAAATTATATTGCATATTATTTGAAATTGTTTGAATAATTTGAATAAGGATGAAAAACTTCAGAACGTGTGCTCCAAAATACAGCGTACATGTAATAGTTTGCGTAAGTAACGTGGTCGGTAAATATAACATCAACAACAACACAACATCAATGAATTGTTCCTTTCTAATTAAATGAAAATGAAGTGATTGTAACAGTTCAATAAATAGTAAAAAACAAAACAAGAAAAACAAAGACATAACATTGACTTAAGCTTCCGATTGAAAAAGTTGTTTAGTCTCGTAATGATGTAATGATAACGTTAATTAAAACAAGAGCATAAATAAATGTCTGGCCAATCAGAAATAACATTTACATCCAGGCATTTACTTGCTTGAAAAATACCAAGCTCCCTTGATACATATTTCTGATTTTCCCATAGCTTTTTAGATTTTCATTCTGTCAACTGTTCCTTTAACATTTACTTCAGAAGAAACTTCCCTGTATCTTGCCAATAGACTTTCAACGCCGTCGGCGCTCTCATTATTACAAAGTATTGATAACATTTGAGGATTAAATGATATTTCATAAGAAAGAAATATGTATCTTAAATAAGAACAGAAGATAAATTGTTCAATTTGTTCATACAAAAATGCTTATCACTTAGTGGATGATTTTATTGGCTACTGGATGTTGCATCAAACAGTATAATACATGTACTGGTGGTTATTCATGTATAAATCTCTGTCAAACAATTAAATTCTAGATTTGTAAATAACTAACACATTTGTGGATCATTTCAAATTGTAAGTTATATTTTAACCGTATTTAACTTGCAAAAAATAAAATGAAAGTAACAAACCGTTATTTGTTGGACTTCAAAGCGTGTCAGTACACGATGAGCTTCTAGGTGATCTAGATGGTGAGGGTAAACGAGAAGATTATCCCTTATGAAACCCTTGGATCTAGTGTACACCTTCTGAACTGCAGTTTCTTCAAAAGCACCATCCATCCTTCTGCAGTATTCAGTATTTATGTTGTCAGTTTGTTCTTCACTCTTTATATTTATCTCAATTAGACGTTAATGAAGTTTCACCACATGACTTTGTATGCAATGTTGAAAAAAGTAGATTAACAAATTAACACTTGGAGTGTTGCAGTTTTGTTTTACAAAAGTCCAGCATACCAATATATTTCAATATTTCTAGGTATTTACTTTGAAGAGCGCGACATAATTGGCATTGTATAATGTTTCATAGCCTTCGACAGCTTTTAAAACAAACCTGATATTTCAGCAGTTCTGAATGTCATATTGATAAACAGTCTTCAGAAATATTGTATATGATCTTTTTAAAATCTTTTTGTTAATTTTAACTGCAAAAGATGGTCTGATTGACAGCCAAGATATTAAGTATTGAACATGGGACAACATTGTGAAGAATTTGCAGTTCTTTAAGAAATCATCAAAGAGTAACTATTGTATTGAAAACAGTTGGTGTTTAAACTTTATGTCTTTCTGTGAATAGAATATGTTAATAATGTATAATTTTGTCACAATTCCAACTACATTGCACATTGACTCAAAGGGTATTAACCCTTTGAGCGCTGGAACCGAATTTTAAAGGCCTTTGCAAACAGTTTGGATCCAGATGAGACGCCACAGAACGTGGCGTCTCATCTGGATCCAAACTGTTTGCTATTCTGATAGTTTTCTTTGAAAAAAATCGAAGAAAATGCTAATTTTAGAAATTCAGCAGACAACATTTTAGCAGATGACAAATTTCCCAGCATGCAAAGCGTTAATTTTGCCATTGATGAAAACGGGCTCCCATTATATCATGGTTTGTCTGTTTGTTACTTGTTTAGTTCAAACACCTTTTGAAGTATCTGATTGTTTAAATTTTCAAGGTTAAGTATTTTAAAATACTAAAATAGATATTATCATTCTGTATTATTGGAAATGCATTACTTGAAGAAGAAGAATTGGGTAGTAGTGGTGTTTTTTGCTGTGTTGGTAGAAATTGTAGAAGTAGTGAACTTGACTTCAGCACATGTTAATCAGAGATGTCACTTTCCGTCCAGACTAGATTTTTTAAAAGAAACTACTTTCTGCAAATGAAAAATTCCTTAAAAGCAGGAAGTATTGTCCCTTGTTAGACTGCACAGGCTAATCTGGGATGATACTTAACGCACATGCTTGGTTTTCCCAGAGCGTGGCTTATATATATATTGTGGCGTGTTCTGGGAAAACTGGGCAAAATGCTTGTGCGTAAAGTGTCATCCCAGATTAGCCTGTGCAGTCCGCACAGGCTAATCCGGGACGACACTTTCCGCCTAACCTAGATTTTCGCTAAGAAGAGACATCATTCAAACCAAAAAATCCATAAAAGTGGAAATTGTCGTCCCTGATTAGCCTGTGCGGACTGCACAGGCTAATCTGGGATGACAATTTACACACAAGCATTTTTCCCAGTTTTCTCACGACGCTCCACATATATATATATTAGTGTCCATTGAAAATAGCAGGTTACCTTATGGTTTTCTAATAGATCAATTATGTTTCTGATGACAAAGTAAGGAAGTTTTAATGCAATTTTTACCAAACTTCATTTTAATGTTTGTTGGCTTCATTTCTAGTCCGACCATTAAATGACCCAACAATTCAAGGGTAACCAAATCACTTAGGAATTGTTGAGTAATGATCCTTGCATTATCTTAACCCATTTATGCCTAGTGGACTCTCCCATCCTTCTAAATTGGATCAATTTATTTCCAAAATTAGGGATGTCTAGTATGTTTAGTTCTATATTTAGAATATTTCTTACAGAAATTCCTTTAAGCAAACTGCGAAGACCCTGATGAGACGGCGCATCATGCGGCGTCTCATCTGGGTCTACGCTGTTTGCCAAGGCCTTTTTTCTAGACGCTAGGCATAAATGGGTTAAATTGGGTTTTAAAGCTGTGTCTTTTTCTGAGCCCCTAAAGTTTTCTTCCAGTCTTTACTAACTTTTAAGTTAGTTTTTATGGCCCTGAAGGTAACTTTTAATGATATATACTAATTGCACAGTCCATCCTTCTGTCCGTCAACTGATTGTGCAGAGCATATTGACTTCATCAACATGGAAGAGACAGAAATCAATCTTCATACATTTATAAGCGTTTTCCTAAGGGAAAGTTTTTTATGTAACAGTTTATGTTTTGACACAAATTATTTACTGTAATTACTCTTAAGTTTTTGAAACCCTGTTTTACATAAATGTATGATGTCAAACACTTGTAAAATCAATGTGCTTTACCTTGGAGCATGATGGATGATTCTTGCTTAAACAAAAAGGTTTTACCCTGTATTTTTTACAAATGAACCCCGAATTTAATACAAGTTCGTCTTTTGTGACCCCAAAGATTGTAAGGCTAGAACAAGCACTGAACGATGAAGAATTGCAGATTGCAAGGACCAATACTCTTTCTTAAATATTTATAAGTTACTTCCCTTTGTTTACCGGTTGTTGTCTTGAACAGAGAAAAACTATTTAAGGTTTAAAGGGTTTCAAGGACATCACAAACAAAAAGTTTTTATAAAAGGAATACAACATTAACTTTGCATGAAACAATTGTATGTACATAAAATATGGTGATATGGGTAGTTTAAGCTACAAAGTTCAAATACGTCATAATCAGAAGCCAAACATGTATATAGGTCATCTGATCACATAGCGCTCATGGAGAGCTTTAAGGATTCCATGTTGTCCATGATTGTAGGACAAACGGCACCCAGACAATCGACACCCTGTGTTTTTTTGCCATCCGGACAATCAGCACCCAGTAAATTTGTCCGGGCTTACAATTTAATTGGGTGCCTATTGTCCGGGTCGACAAATTTACTGGGTGCAGATTGTCCGGGATTGCAAAAAAAACACAGAGTGCCGATTGTCCGAGTGTCGTTTGGCCGGATATCGTTGTCCATGGTCTGTGGTCCGTTAGTCCATGTGTCAGTGCGTCCGTTAACTTTTCTTTTGAAAAACTCCTCCTTAATGAAATTTCAATGGAATTATTGGATGACACTCTTTCAAATTTGTTCAAATTGTTTTTGGTTGATTGCATTTATTGGTCACCAGAGCTACTTATAGATTTAAAAAATTAAAGTTCAAAATCTTCATCTCTGAAACCACAACAAGAGTCAGGGCTTTATATTTTGCTCGCAACATCAACTAGTTGACCTTTACTAAATCTTTTAAGTAGAGGAACACCATACCATGTTACATGCCAATATCACACACTAGTCCTTGTGTCAACAATGGTGACACGCCAGGGGCCACATTATTTATGTAGATTTTTATAGCAAAATGACTTAAAAATCTTCTACTCTAAAAACACAAGGACTAGAGGTGTGTTATTGGCATGTAACATCGTATTGTGTTCCTCTTCTAGTTGTTCAAATCATGCCATTGGGGTTAAAAATGGCCCTGCCCAGGGAGTCACTTGTTTCACTTTACGTAGTGAAAACTTCAAAAAAATGTTTTCTGAAACCATAAGGCACAGAGGTTTGGTATTATGCATGAAACACTATATAGTGTTCGTCTACCAAGTTTGTTCAAATAATGCCCCTGGGGTCAAAACAAATCTTACTCACACTGGGGATAACTTGTTTACTTATATGTTTGTATTGAAAACTTTAAAAAATCTTCTCCATTAAATGCACAAGAACCAAAGGTTTGGTATTGAGCATGTAACATCTAATGGTGATCCTCTACCAATTTTGTTAGAATAATGTCCCTGGGGTCGAAACTGGCCTTTTTTTTAACAATTTAAGTCGTGGTTTTATGGGAATTATATATACTAGAAAGCGTTATGTATCCATGCATGCAGTTTTCAATAAGATAGGGTTTATATGCATGTATTGGCAAATGACATGATGACAACACAACATGGCAATAAATGAGCACAGAACTTATTTTATAACGTGGTCCATTTGTAGCATGGGTTTGTGGCTTCCACCCTATCATCCTCGTTAAAATGGAGTTACAGGGTATACCACAAAATCTCAAGACTGTAATTTATACTTCCCATCACAAAAACAACTAACATTCTCAATAATAATTGTTCCATGTCACTCCATATCTTACAAAAGGTTTGGGATTGTTTGCAGTAATTGGTAGTTTTTTTGTTACTTGCACGCTTCTAGAATTACTTTGTGTTTTTCCAGGAAATTCACTTTCTATGTCATGATCCCTTTGTGTCTTCCTGTTTTCAGCTGCAACAAAATGTACTGGTATTTTTTGTGTAGTGAGGTTGGTCCTTGTGATGTCCTCATTTATGTTCTGACTTGATCTGTATCTGTATTTAATTGGAAGCAATTTTTTGCGAGGTGTTGGCAAGTTTGTCTTTGTGTTATCTTCATTTTCGATTAGTCTTGTACTGCGTACATCTGGACTGTGTCTGTCTCTAGGAGTGCAGGGGATGTTATCAGAAGGAAATTTCAGTCTTGTTTGGTTTTCATCATATTCTTCCCTGGGTGTCGGAAGGGGTGTTGTTTGGTTGACCTTGTTTTCTTTCCCATCAGTTTGGTGTTCACTAGACTGGTATCCCTCTCTCAGTTTGGGAAAGTGTGAACCGGTAGTTGTGCTGTCTTCTCTTGTACTCCATTGTTCTTTTGGCATGGTGAGACTTATTTGTGTGTTCTCTTCAATGCTTGGAAGCTGAAGGTCTAAGTTCCGTTTACTTGTTCTATTCAGATCATTTTGCACATCATGTTTTAGACTGCCTTTTGTTGATTGTTGTGTCTGCTGTTTGTACCCAACAGCAAATTGTTGGTATTCTTTTGCGGTGGCAATCTCATACTGTGCGTCAAGTTTTTTTACAAGTTGTCGCTTTTTAGGCGACTTAGAAATTTTCATAAGCTCAAACTCTTTTATAAATCTTTCTTTGTTCAATCTTTTTATTTCTTCTTCAAGCGTTTTTTTCTTCCTTTGAAGTTCTATCGTTGGATGTTCCACTGTTGCTTTCAAGATCTCCATTGTTTTCTGTGCTTTCTCTAACTCAGCATGTTTTCGTTTGATTTCTTCCTCACCTTTCACCAGTTTATAATGCAGAATTCTGTTTTCAGACTTAAGTCCCTCAGTTTCTGCTTGCATATTTTGATTTTCAGCAGTTTTATTTCTGCATTTTGTTTCAAGCTCCACTATTTGTGCAGCGTATCTGTTTGTTCGCTGCTCTGCTGATTTTACTTTTTCATTTAATGTGTTGTTTGAGCTCTTCAGGTCTTTTATTAAATTCAAAAGTGATTCATTTGATTTCTGTGCAGCCAATTCTCTGAAAAACATCAAAACAACAACTTAATTTCAGCAAACGTATTCTGCAAATAATCTAATCATTGTTTTATTAATTTCAAATGTTATATCAGATTTTGAAACAGTATTTTTTTTTAAATAAGTTTACCATCATTATGCCAAACATCATGATGCCAAATTGTCATAGTCATAGCTTAGGAATTGTTAAAGTAGTCATAATTCAAGTCATACCAGTATAATAATACAATACAAACAGACAAAATGTATATATTTTAACTGTTTAACCCTTTGCATGCTGGGATATTTGTCGTCTGCTAAAATGTCGTCTGCTGAATTTCTAAAATTAGCATTTTCTTCGATTTTTTTTCAAAGAATACTATCAGGATAGCAAACAGTTTGGATCCTGATGAGACGCCACGTTCTGTGGCGTCTCATCTGGATCCAAACTGTTTGCAAAGGCCTACAAAATCCGGTTCCAGCGCTCAAAGGGTTAACTGTTTAAGTGAAAGCGCATCAGTTTTAATGATTGACATTATTCTGGTTCACTTACTTGTAGCACATCTGTTCCATTGATATGAACTCATCTATGAGCTGTTCAACCATTGCAATTGTTACTGGTGTAGGGTCTTGGAAGGAAAATTCTCTGGTGTTACTAGTGAACATGTGGTATTTGAGCTTCCTGTACACTCCATCGAGCCACACTTGTTGGCTGTTTTCGTTGGGATGTTCATAGTTTCCTAGACTGTTTGTTGAATTTCTGTTTGACCTCAGCCCATCGGATCGTTGGCTATTTTCGTTGGGACGTTCATAGTTTCCTAGACTGTTTGTTGAATTTCGGTTTGACCTCAGCCCATCAGATCCTTCGGAATATCTTTGATCTAATTTGAAGTATAATAATGAATGTATGTCAACGATTGCTTTAGTTATTATGAAATGTACTGCTGGTACTACAACAATGAGGTTCTTCATGAACATGACTGTAAATTAAGTTTGCTTACTAGAGCAAATATGTGCAATATATGATTTGTTTTCTAAATTTGGATATGAACTGTCATGTTCAATAATGCCTCACTTTTTAAGGAGCAGATTGACAAATGATCAGTGTTTAACCTTTTTGTCATCTCTGTACAACATCTATATTTCACACAATATTTTAGATATAATATGAGCCTCGATCTGTTAACCCTTTGCATGCTGGGAAATTTGTCGTCTGCTAAAATGTCGTCTGCTAAATTTCTAAAATTAGCATTTTCTTTGATTTTTTTTTAAAGAATACTATCAGAATAGCAAACAGTTTGGATCCTGATGAGACGCCACGTTCTGTGGCGTCTCATCTGGATCCAAACTGTTTGCAAAAACCTTCAAAATCCGGTTCCAGCACTCAAAGGGTTAAAAGGGGGTTTAATGCATGTGCGTGAAGTGTTGTCCCAGATTAGCCTGTCCAGTCCGCACAGGCTAATCAGGGAAGACACTTTCGGCTTAAAATGGATTTTTGCTGAGAAGAGACTTTCTGTTAACGAAAAATATCATAAAAGGGGAATGTGCCACCCCTGATAAGCCTGTGCTGACTGCATAGGCTAATCTTGGACAACACTTTAGGCACATGCGTTAAGCCCTGTTTCCACACAGCAAGGCTCATATTTAATAAATGTATACCTGCTTTGCTTTTAAGAGCTTTGTACTCGTCCATAAGCATTTCAGCCAGAAAATCATGGTGTGGACGTAAGGCCTCTATGAAGGCATCAAACGCATTGGGTCCTCTCCTTTTGAGGGTGGTCAGAAAAGCATCTATCTTCTCATCATTGGTGGATGGAGACTGTAGGTTTGAAAATGAAGGTTATGTGGTGGACTGAGCATGTAGGGTTGAAAATGAAGGTTATGTGGTGGACTGAGCATGTAGGTTTGAAAATGAAGGTTATGTGGTGGACTGAGCATGTAGGGTTGAAAATGAAGGTTATGTGCTGGACTGAGACTGTAGGCTTGAAAATAAAGGTTATGTGCTGGACTGAGCGTGTAGGTTTGAAAATGAAGGTTATGTGGTGGGATGAGCATGTAGGTTTGAAAATAAAGGTTATGTCATGGACTGAGCATGTAGGGTTGAAAATGAAGGTTATGTGGTGGGTTGAGCAGGTAGGTTTGAAAATGAAGGTTATGTGATGGGTTGAGCATGTAGGGTTGAAAATGAAGGTTATGTGGTGGGTTAAGCATGTAGGTTTGAAAATGAAGGTTATGTGGTGGGTTGAGCATGTTGGTTTGAAAATGAAGGTTATATGGTGGGTTGAGCATGTAGGTTTGAAAATGAAGGTTATGTGGTGGGTTGAGCATGTAGGTTTGAAAATGAAGGTCATGTGGTGGGTTGAGAATGTAGGGTTGAAAATGAAGGTTATGTGGTGGGTGGAGAATGTTGGGTTGAAAATGAACGTTATGTGGTGAAATGAGCATGTAGGTTTTAAAATAAAGGTTATGTGGTGGACTGAGACTGTAGGTTTGAACATGAAGGTTATTTGGTGGGTAGAGCATGTAGGTTTGAAAATGAAGATTATGTTCAGGGTGGAGAATGTTGGGTTGAAAATGAAGGTTATGTGGTGGGATGAGCATGTAGGGTTGAAAATGAAGGTTATGTGGTGGGATGAGCATTTAGGTTTGAAAATGAAGGTTATGTGGTGGACTGACACTGTAGGTTTTAAAATGAAGGTTATGTGGTGGACTGAGCATGTAGATTTGAAAATGAAGGTTATGTGGTCGGTTTAGCATGTTGGTTTGAATATGAAGTTTATGAGGTGGACTGAGACTGTAGGTTTGAAAATGAAGGTTCTGTGGTGGGTGGAGCATGTAGGTTTGAAAATGAAGGTTATGTGGTGGACTGAGATTGTAGGTTTGAACATGATGGTTATGTGGTGGACTGAGACTGTCGGTTTGAAAATGAAGGTTTTGTGGTTGGTTGAGCATGTAGGTTTGAAAATGAAGGTTATGTGGTGGGTTGAGAATGTAGGCTTGAAAATGAAGGTTATGTTATACAGCAAATGCACAAGCTGATGTTCCAATTGCTATAACATTTGTTTTAGAGTTGTTAGCATCTTTTTATTTTCACCCAAATCTTTTAAAATCTACTCATCCTGCTTTTTTACACATCAGTCTATTCATGTCCTTAAGTTTTAAATGCTTTAAGCTTTTCATTATACAAAGTATTAAAAGCAAAATTTGTTTCACTCAGTGCTCCATTTGTGATAGATATAATTGTGAATATGGGATGAAACATACAATTATAAATAAGAGTTGTGAAATTCTCAGTTTAAAGTGTATTTCTTGTTCTTCTGAATTCTCAGTATTTTGTAGAGAAAATAGAATTGCAAAATTGAGTATCATTTGAAACAGAATTTTTACCTTTATTGTCTGGCTCATTTCTTCTGTAAATATATTATTTTCTTCCAATTTGTCCAAAATTTCTGGTTCCAAAATAAGATTCCTTTTAATATCTATTTTCCTGTTAATAAGCACTTGTCGGGCAAAGTCATCCATTTTGCTTTGGTTGAAAATTTACTTGTATGCAAATTTGCAATAGCCCTAATTAGTTATACATGATTGATAAAATATGAATTTATTGATTGGTATCTTTGGATCTATTATCTTAACCATTTTTTACAATTTTTGATGTTCAATCATTCAAGTGGTGTCTTTTTTATTGTTAGCTAATTAATAGTTCAATCTGATTTTGTAATCAGGGTCAAACATTAAATAAACTTCCTTATCTTACGTTTTTATCTCTTTCAATCAAATTTTTAATAATGATAATAAGGTAAATATTGTAGATATTTATTCCTAGATTTCTTCGAAATGCTATATAAACTAATTTTGTTTCAATGTTTAAAAATTGATGCCTTAATTGCGTAAAATTAATTATAACCTCACACAATTTTAGAGTGGGTATATATATTGGAGTCACTCTGTCAAATGGTTTGTTTGCGTTTGGTCGGTACTTCAGCAAAAGATGCTTGCGATGCAAACTTCTTTCATTTGAATGGATTGAAACTTGAACTATGTCATTGAAACTTGAACTATGTCATTGAAACTTGAACTATGTCATTGAAACTTGAACTATGTCATCACAATGAAATGTATATGTGCAAAACACTTTAATTCATGCCAATTTATTCACACATACTTTACTTATTGTGCATAGATTGTTTAAATACTTTACCTGTTATTATAAGTTTTTTGCTTCTTGTTGGGCTTTAAGTTATGTCCTTTATTATCCCCCGCCAAAGGCGGAGGGATATTGTTTTGGCGATGTCCGTCCATCCTTCCGTCCGGCCGTCTGCACTTTTGTGTCTGGAGCCATATCTTGGAAGTGCTTTGGCGGATATCATTGAAACTTGGTATGAGTATATATATGAATAAGAGGATGATGCACCACAAATGGCATTGTACTCCATCTGTTAATAACGGAGTTATGGCCCTTTGTATATATTCTGTTTCAATGCAGCATATGGGGGTATACGTCACGTCTGTGACAAAGCTCTAGATTGGCGGGGGATATAAATTCAACAAAATTGCTTGATGTATAGGCAATGGCTCATTAGCTTTAAAGCCCCTATAACGCTCAAAATCAACGAATAGTTCGTAAAATATTTCGTACAATTAAGTTGACATATATATATAAACAATAGGTATTTTTTATTTTTTGAGGTATAATATTGTCAACACATGTTCATGTACCAATTAAGTGTTCGTGTGTTGTATAGAAAGATATCATTGCGGGAAATTAAAATGGAAAATATTGTGCCATTTTTTTTTTTTAAACAGCATTTTATATCTTATTTTATCTATGTTACCAGACCACATCTAGCGTTGAAATTTTGGCTATTGCTATGAGGAACGCTGATTGTTTATATCTTAACTTTATTTTACGAAATGTTTTACGAAATATTTGTTGATTTTGAGCGTTATAGGGGCTTAAAATTGTGCCCTCATCAAAGCTTTAGCGCTGGATAATTTTTATTTATTTATGTTTATACATTTGTATATACATGTATTTACACATTTATAACTAAGCATTTTGCCCTTAAAATATTAGTCTACGATCATGCTTCAATGATTTGATACATTTTTTGTAAACCGGTTTAATTTATTGAAAAGAAAAACAAACACATACCAATATGAAAGTATATACATGTATGTATAAATTAAACATCATGTGAAATGACCATAAAATGCTAATTATTCTTGTCAGAATTGTTATAAGTAAAAAAATAAATTATTAATATATGTCACAATTTTTGCAAACAGTTTCATGTTGAATTTTTCTCAACAAAAATTTCCTGAAACCCTTTCACTTTCACCCCTCCTGTTTTAAAACAAATTTCGGTTAAGAAAAGCTTTTTGTTTTCAAGCAAATGTCTTGCATGCTTATCTATAATCAGTGTTGTAACTTTAAGCCCTTCAAATTGTGTGTGTATGAGCTGTTTAATTGGGTAATGTCTTTTCAAATTATGAGATAACATTAAACAAAATAAGCATAATATTAATATTGAACACAATATTTTGTGCCAAAAAGTCAATCTTCCTTGTGGTATGTTTATTCAGACTGTATTGTTTGAAGCATTGTTTGTGTATACCATACAATACTGCTTCCTTAATATGAGGCCAAATCAGACAAGCTCAAATTGTCGTACATGAATTACTTATTAATTATTAAACTAATGATTTGCAATATTTTATTAGATTAAAACTGCATAGAATGATTGTTTTGGCTCATTTATAAGAACTGTCCTGTTGGACGTCAATGGAAATACAACCATTGGAAATATCAAATGGCAAAAATGGGAATAAGGCGCTTTACTTTAATTCTTTGTTAAATAGTAACAAGAATTTTAGGTGGACTAGGTGAGCTGTAATTGGAGGGAATAAAAAGAGTAATAAAACTTAAAAAACAACATTTATTTTTTCGTCGGAAGTTTAAATATGAATATTAACATTCGATTTGTTAACCTTGAAAAATGACAGAGATAGTATCTTTAAGGGGTGTTGCGGCAGTTTATTTAACCGAGAATATATTTATAGCAACACCTGATGCTCTTATCACAACCCAATATTTTTGTTATTAGGATCATCACAAATGACCGAGTTATTTCATAATAGGTACAAAGGTCAGTGGTTCGATCCCAGGTGCGGTTAACTTTTTTTACTTCTTTTTTTCTTTCTTTTATTTCATTCTTGTTTTTTACTGGAGCTCTTTAGTCTGGTTGTTTACATAAATCAATTTAAAGCATATGATCACAAACTTCAAAACATGCCGAAATCTGTCAACAAGTCTCTGTTATTGATGATTAAAATTGAGTTTGATACTGTATGGTCTTATGTTTGTGATTAAATATTGTATTATTGCTGCGTTTTTTTTGTAAGCTGTTGTGACACAGTTAAGGTTGTAAACAATTTCTTATGTTTACGCATATCTCTAACAATTTATGTTACGGTACTTGGGTGTCGCCTAATTGCTGTATTTTATTAAATTTTACTCAGACGGTAGGGATGGTTAAACAAAAAAATCTCTGTTAAAAGTGCGGTGATTTTTTTTATTTTTGTTTTTAATGATAACAATACGAAGATAAACATATTTGAGCAGTTTCGTAAAAAGTTATCTGATAGAACTTTTTTTTATTCCATTTTTGTGGTTAAAATAATAAAAAATTGACGTTTTTTTGGGTGACATAAAAATTATAAAAAATAAATTTCTTAAAATTTAAATTGTGCTCTCCATTTTTTTTGTAGTTTGTGGTTTAATTAAATGGTATATGATGTATCTTAGCTGATATAAAATCTACATGTTGCCAATTTCGTAGGTTATTACTCATTTTTATGCAATTAGAGTTTTTTCAGTTTTAATGAAAAAGTACATGTTATATAATGGTGAATAAAATCAAAACAAGGCCGGTGACCATATGTTTTTATTTCATTTTTCATATAGTATTTGTATGTATTACTCAAATGTAAATTTTGAGCAAAATTTATTAGATGGAAAAAAATCAGCAAAACTGCAGCAACACTCCTTTACTTTAAAAAAACAAAATACTTTCATAAATGGATTATTCAAGTAAACCTAATTGGCAATTACTACTTCTTAACTACAAAAGTTCCTTTTTGTCCTATTGTAAAGAGAATAAGATAGGTCACCTTTACATTTGGTGACCTTAACATTAGACAAAAATATTGATTGTTAATTGAATTAATCACATTCTTTAATAGAAAATATGGATTTGAACAAAGGTGAGAGTAATTTTTGTAGAATACTAATTTGTAGTGGCAGAGAAGATTTTTTTTTTTTTTTTAATCTTTTTTTCCCCCCAAAACTTGATTTGTTCTATGGGCTGTCCCATAAACCCACAAAAATAAACAAAAAACAAACTGATTTATAATATTTGTTTGTCAAAATGTAGTCCATTAGTTCTGCACAACCTCAGCAAGGTATTGTCCATAGGTGGCGTTTACTTGAACAAATACGATATGGGACAGTTTTATTTATTTATTAATACAAAACTACTCGATAATATGTAAAATCAGGAACTTTCATGTGTTTTAACTATTTACATTGTTTTTCATTAGTTATCATCAATAATAAAGCACATCATTAAAGATACTGAATCTGTGTCTGTTCGAAAAATAGATGTTATCTCTTGTTTAAAAAATAATAACTGTATCAAAAGGTATGAATAAATCCCTACCTGTAATATTGGATGCCATGACCCTTTAGTGCTCAACTCGCGGAACACAATTGTAAAAGACTTGATCTGGTGATCTATTGTTTACCCCACTAGATCTCATGTTGTTAAGATAAACATTCTTACTAAGTTTTCATCAAGACTTAGTCATAAATGTGGCCTGCAGAATGGTCACAAGTTTTTTTTTAAAGATTTGACGTGGTGACCTTGATCGCATCTGACACAGATTCAAACTTTGCCTAGATATTGTCAAGATAAATATAATCCTGACCAAGTTTCATAAAGATCGAGTCATAAATATTGCCCCTAGAGTGGTTACAAGGTTTGTCTAAAATTTGACCTGATGACCTAATTTTGGGACTTGCATGATCC
Source organism: Dreissena rostriformis (assembly GCA_007657795.1). Lineage (NCBI taxonomy): Eukaryota > Metazoa > Mollusca > Bivalvia > Myida > Dreissenidae > Dreissena > Dreissena rostriformis. Next base: position 39,899 of record VMBQ01000724.1, on the reverse strand, counting down.
AGATTCAAACTTGGCCTAGATATTGTAAAGATAAACATACTGACCAAGTTTCATCAAGGTTGAGACAGAATGTGGCCCCTAGAGTTGTAACAAGGTTTTTCACAGATTTGACCTAGTGACCTAGTTTTGGGACACACAGGACCCAGATTTCAAATTTTTCTATATATTGTCAAGATAAACATTCTGACAAAGTTTCATCATGATTAAGTCATAAATGTGGCCTCTAAATTTCTAACTAGAATTTTACAATATTTCAAGGTGACAAACTTTTCAGATGCACAGAACCCAGATTTAAATTCAGTCTACATATTGCCAATATAAACATTCTGACCAACATCGCTGCGTTCAAGGATGTACTATTTTACAGAAATATGTCACATTTTACATAACACTTGATATGACTGATAAAGTATGTATCAAAATTTAAGCTATACATAATGACAATTATTTTTTCTTATTTCTTTGCATTTCCAAAGATGCCCAGTGTTTCCANAATTAACTTTTCTCTTTACCAATTGCATTTTTCATAATTTTTGATATTCCTAACATTTTTAAATATATTTTAATATTGTATACACTCATTAGTAGCATTCTTTTATTTCAATACTAAGATCCATCAAGATTCTCCACCATGTAATTAGAGTAGTGACACAATAATTGTTATATATTCCAAACATTTATTTTGGTAGTTCATAAAGTTTTCTTTACTCACTTGTAGCATTTCTCTTCCATTGCCATCATGTCGTCAATGAGATTCTCCACCATTTCATAGGTGACAGGCCCTGGGCTGTTGAAGGACAGCTCTCGAAGGTTGTTGAATGTCACATGAGACTTGAGCTTCATGTACAACATAGATAGCCATTCCTGTATTATTCTGGTTTTGAATTCCTCCGAGATATGCAATTGGCCAGTGTAAGTCAGCTGCCTTGCTTCTGACTGGTCTGTCTTATCTCTCAGTTGCCCAATGCCTGCTGTTGATTTGCTGGCACTTGTCACTGTAACCATAAGGCAAAACGTGTATTGCAAGATATAATAGGACTTGGAAAACCCATTATGAAATAGAACTGAAAGATATAAACATAAAAAGACCGTTCATTTTCACAGACAGTGTCAAAAGCACAGTTCAATATGGAAGATGCATATTTGCAATTCAATATGGAAACCACATATGGAATAAAAATATGGAAAATGCATATTAAAAAAAACACACACAATATATGCAATTATTACTGCAGCCCTACCACTAGTGTCTTGACTCAGCCTGCGCAATACACAATCAGTACACTGGCTGCACATCACACCATTCATCTCCAGGGACTTTGTCTGGCTGTCTGGACTTGATGTGGACCCATTGGTGCTGAGACTGGCAGTTGACATTCTTCTTTCATTTTCTATTCGTACAATTTTATGTGATAAAACATAAATAAACAAAATTATGGAAACTAAGAGTGAAATTTTTTGGTGGTATATTTTAAGTACATGTATTACTTTGATAATGATCATAAACTTCAAGCTAAAGGGAAGCAACTCAAACTATGCTGGCTTATCTGTTTTTGACAATTTATGTTTTAGTTATAATAACTCATATGACTTCAATACAACAAAAATCCAAATCTGTTAAACAATTTACCCAATATATCTTGAATAAATCCAATAATTAGCTTACTTATATCGCAATTAACACATTAGCACAGAAAAGCTGACAAGTTATTAACATTAGGTTGGGGGCCATTATTTTCATACCAGAATCTGCTAAAGCCTTGTATTCCTCCATGAGCAAAACAGCGACAAATCCATGGTCTTTCTGGAGTGCGGCTATGAATGCTTCAAATGCCGAAGGCCCTCTTTTCTTCAATATGTGCAGAAATTTATCAATTTTTTCACCATTGGTTGCTTTTGCCTAAAATTTAACAAAGGATTAGTGCTGTATCAGGGAAAGATAAGTTCTATATCAGGAAATGCTATATCAGGGAAATATAAGTTCTATATCAAGAAATGCTATTTAAGGGAAAGATAAGTTCTATATCAGGAAATGATATATCAGGGAAAGATAAGTTCTATATCAGGACATGCTATATCAGGAAAAGATAAGTTCTTTATCAGGAAATGCTATATCAGGGAAAGATAAGTTCTATATCAGGAAATCCTATATCAGGGAAAGATAAGTTCTATATCAGGAAATGCTGTATCAGGGAAAGATAAGGTCTATATTAGGAAATGATATATCAGGGAAAGATAAGTTCTATATCAGGAAATGCTATATCAGGGAAAGATTAGTTCTATATCAGGAAATGCTGTATCAGGGAAAGATAAGTTCTATATCAGGAAATGCTATATCAGGGAAAGATAAGTTCTATATCAGGAAATGCTGTATCAGGGAAAGATAAGTTTTATATCAGGAAATGCTGTATCAGGGGAAAATAAGTTCTATATCAGGAAATGCTTTATCAGGGAAAGATAAGTTCTATATCAGGAAATGCTTTATCAGGGAAAGATAAGTTCTAAATCAAGAAAAGATAAATTCTGTATCAGGACAAATTAAGTATTATATCAGGACAACATAAGTGCTATATCAGGAAAAAAATAGTTCTATATCAGGAAATGATAAGTTATATATCAGCACAAATAAAGTGCTACATCTGGAAGAGATAAGTGCTATATCGGGAAAAGATAAATATTGGAAAGAAACATAAATTTTAGATCAGGAGAAGATCTATCATATAATCACTATTCATATTTATACCTAGATATCAAGGCTCATTTCTATAGCAGGACACATTCAGTGCTTTATTAGAAAAAAAAGTGCTATATCAGAAAACGATAAGTGCTATATCAGAAAACGATAAGTGCTATATCAGAAAACGATAAGTGCTATATCAGAAAACGATAAGTGCTATATCAGAAAACGATAAGTGCTATATCAGAAAACGATAAGTGCTATATCAGAAAACGATAAGTGCTATATCAGAAAACGATAAGTGCTATATCAGAAAACGATAAGTGCTATATCAGAAAACGATAAGTGCTATATCAGAAAACGATAAGTGCTATATCAGAAAACGATAAGTGCTATATCAGAAAACGATAAGTGCTATATCAGAAAACGATAAGTGCTATATCAGAAAACGATAAGTGCTATATCAGAAAACGATAAGTGCTATATCAGAAAACGATAAGTGCTATATCAGAAAACGATAAGTGCTATATCAGAAAACGATAAGTGCTATATCAGAAAACGATAAGTGCTATATCAGAAAACGATAAGTGCTATATCAGAAAACGATAAGTGCTATATCAGAAAACGATAAGTGCTATATCAGAAAACGATAAGTGCTATATCAGAAAACGATAAGTGCTATATCAGAAAACGATAAGTGCTATATCAGAAAACGATAAGTGCTATATCAGAAAACGATAAGTGCTATATCAGAAAACGATAAGTGCTATATCAGAAAACGATAAGTGCTATATCAGAAAACGATAAGTGCTATATCAGAAAACGATAAGTGCTATATCAGAAAACGATAAGTGCTATATCAGAAAACGATAAGTGCTATATCAGAAAACGATAAGTGCTATATCAGAAAACGATAAGTGCTATATCAGAAAACGATAAGTGCTATATCAGAAAACGATAAGTGCTATATCAGAAAACGATAAGTGCTATATCAGAAAACGATAAGTGCTATATCAGAAAACGATAAGTGCTATATCAGAAAACGATAAGTGCTATATCAGAAAACGATAAGTGCTATATCAGAAAACGATAAGTGCTATATCAGAAAACGATAAGTGCTATATCAGAAAACGATAAGTGCTATATCAGAAAACGATAAGTGCTATATCAGAAAACGATAAGTGCTATATCAGAAAACGATAAGTGCTATATCAGAAAACGATAAGTGCTATATCAGAAAACGATAAGTGCTATATCAGAAAACGATAAGTGCTATATCAGAAAACGATAAGTGCTATATCAGAAAACGATAAGTGCTATATCAGAAAACGATAAGTGCTATATCAGAAAACGATAAGTGCTATATCAGAAAACGATAAGTGCTATATCAGAAAACGATAAGTGCTATATCAGAAAACGATAAGTGCTATATCAGAAAACGATAAGTGCTATATCAGAAAACGATAAGTGCTATATCAGAAAACGATAAGTGCTATATCAGAAAACGATAAGTGCTATATCAGAAAACGATAAGTGCTATATCAGAAAACGATAAGTGCTATATCAGAAAACGATAAGTGCTATATCAGAAAACGATAAGTGCTATATCAGAAAACGATAAGTGCTATATCAGAAAACGATAAGTGCTATATCAGAAAACGATAAGTGCTATATCAGAAAACGATAAGTGCTATATCAGAAAACGATAAGTGCTATATCAGAAAACGATAAGTGCTATATCAGAAAACGATAAGTGCTATATCAGAAAACGATAAGTGCTATATCAGAAAACGATAAGTGCTATATCAGAAAACGATAAGTGCTATATCAGAAAACGATAAGTGCTATATCAGAAAACGATAAGTGCTATATCAGAAAACGATAAGTGCTATATCAGAAAACGATAAGTGCTATATCAGAAAACGATAAGTGCTATATCAGAAAACGATAAGTGCTATATCAGAAAACGATAAGTGCTATATCAGAAAACGATAAGTGCTATATCAGAAAACGATAAGTGCTATATCAGAAAACGATAAGTGCTATATCAGAAAACGATAAGTGCTATATCAGAAAACGATAAGTGCTATATCAGAAAACGATAAGTGCTATATCAGAAAACGATAAGTGCTATATCAGAAAACGATAAGTGCTATATCAGAAAACGATAAGTGCTATATCAGAAAACGATAAGTGCTATATCAGAAAACGATAAGTGCTATATCAGAAAACGATAAGTGCTATATCAGAAAACGATAAGTGCTATATCAGAAAACGATAAGTGCTATATCAGAAAACGATAAGTGCTATATCAGAAAACGATAAGTGCTATATCAGAAAACGATAAGTGCTATATCAGAAAACGATAAGTGCTATATCAGAAAACGATAAGTGCTATATCAGAAAACGATAAGTGCTATATCAGAAAACGATAAGTGCTATATCAGAAAACGATAAGTGCTATATCAGAAAACGATAAGTGCTATATCAGAAAACGATAAGTGCTATATCAGAAAACGATAAGTGCTATATCAGAAAACGATAAGTGCTATATCAGAAAACGATAAGTGCTATATCAGAAAACGATAAGTGCTATATCAGAAAACGATAAGTGCTATATCAGAAAACGATAAGTGCTATATCAGAAAACGATAAGTGCTATATCAGAAAACGATAAGTGCTATATCAGAAAACGATAAGTGCTATATCAGAAAACGATAAGTGCTATATCAGAAAACGATAAGTGCTATATCAGAAAACGATAAGTGCTATATCAGAAAACGATAAGTGCTATATCAGAAAACGATAAGTGCTATATCAGAAAACGATAAGTGCTATATCAGAAAACGATAAGTGCTATATCAGAAAACGATAAGTGCTATATCAGAAAACGATAAGTGCTATATCAGAAAACGATAAGTGCTATATCAGAAAACGATAAGTGCTATATCAGAAAACGATAAGTGCTATATCAGAAAACGATAAGTGCTATATCAGAAAACGATAAGTGCTATATCAGAAAACGATAAGTGCTATATCAGAAAACGATAAGTGCTATATCAGAAAACGATAAGTGCTATATCAGAAAACGATAAGTGCTATATCAGAAAACGATAAGTGCTATATCAGAAAACGATAAGTGCTATATCAGAAAACGATAAGTGCTATATCAGAAAACGATAAGTGCTATATCAGAAAACGATAAGTGCTATATCAGAAAACGATAAGTGCTATATCAGAAAACGATAAGTGCTATATCAGAAAACGATAAGTGCTATATCAGAAAACGATAAGTGCTATATCAGAAAACGATAAGTGCTATATCAGAAAACGATAAGTGCTATATCAGAAAACGATAAGTGCTATATCAGAAAACGATAAGTGCTATATCAGAAAACGATAAGTGCTATATCAGAAAACGATAAGTGCTATATCAGAAAACGATAAGTGCTATATCAGAAAACGATAAGTGCTATATCAGAAAACGATAAGTGCTATATCAGAAAACGATAAGTGCTATATCAGAAAACGATAAGTGCTATATCAGAAAACGATAAGTGCTATATCAGAAAACGATAAGTGCTATATCAGAAAACGATAAGTGCTATATCAGAAAACGATAAGTGCTATATCAGAAAACGATAAGTGCTATATCAGAAAACGATAAGTGCTATATCAGAAAACGATAAGTGCTATATCAGAAAACGATAAGTGCTATATCAGAAAACGATAAGTGCTATATCAGAAAACGATAAGTGCTATATCAGAAAACGATAAGTGCTATATCAGAAAACGATAAGTGCTATATCAGAAAACGATAAGTGCTATATCAGAAAACGATAAGTGCTATATCAGAAAACGATAAGTGCTATATCAGAAAACGATAAGTGCTATATCAGAAAACGATAAGTGCTATATCAGAAAACGATAAGTGCTATATCAGAAAACGATAAGTGCTATATCAGAAAACGATAAGTGCTATATCAGAAAACGATAAGTGCTATATCAGAAAACGATAAGTGCTATATCAGAAAACGATAAGTGCTATATCAGAAAACGATAAGTGCTATATCAGAAAACGATAAGTGCTATATCAGAAAACGATAAGTGCTATATCAGAAAACGATAAGTGCTATATCAGAAAACGATAAGTGCTATATCAGAAAACGATAAGTGCTATATCAGAAAACGATAAGTGCTATATCAGAAAACGATAAGTGCTATATCAGAAAACGATAAGTGCTATATCAGAAAACGATAAGTGCTATATCAGAAAACGATAAGTGCTATATCAGAAAACGATAAGTGCTATATCAGAAAACGATAAGTGCTATATCAGAAAACGATAAGTGCTATATCAGAAAACGATAAGTGCTATATCAGAAAACGATAAGTGCTATATCAGAAAACGATAAGTGCTATATCAGAAAACGATAAGTGCTATATCAGAAAACGATAAGTGCTATATCAGAAAACGATAAGTGCTATATCAGAAAACGATAAGTGCTATATCAGAAAACGATAAGTGCTATATCAGAAAACGATAAGTGCTATATCAGAAAACGATAAGTGCTATATCAGAAAACGATAAGTGCTATATCAGAAAACGATAAGTGCTATATCAGAAAACGATAAGTGCTATATCAGAAAACGATAAGTGCTATATCAGAAAACGATAAGTGCTATATCAGAAAACGATAAGTGCTATATCAGAAAACGATAAGTGCTATATCAGAAAACGATAAGTGCTATATCAGAAAACGATAAGTGCTATATCAGAAAACGATAAGTGCTATATCAGAAAACGATAAGTGCTATATCAGAAAACGATAAGTGCTATATCAGAAAACGATAAGTGCTATATCAGAAAACGATAAGTGCTATATCAGAAAACGATAAGTGCTATATCAGAAAACGATAAGTGCTATATCAGAAAACGATAAGTGCTATATCAGAAAACGATAAGTGCTATATCAGAAAACGATAAGTGCTATATCAGAAAACGATAAGTGCTATATCAGAAAACGATAAGTGCTATATCAGAAAACGATAAGTGCTATATCAGAAAACGATAAGTGCTATATCAGAAAACGATAAGTGCTATATCAGAAAACGATAAGTGCTATATCAGAAAACGATAAGTGCTATATCAGAAAACGATAAGTGCTATATCAGAAAACGATAAGTGCTATATCAGAAAACGATAAGTGCTATATCAGAAAACGATAAGTGCTATATCAGAAAACGATAAGTGCTATATCAGAAAACGATAAGTGCTATATCAGAAAACGATAAGTGCTATATCAGAAAACGATAAGTGCTATATCAGAAAACGATAAGTGCTATATCAGAAAACGATAAGTGCTATATCAGAAAACGATAAGTGCTATATCAGAAAACGATAAGTGCTATATCAGAAAACGATAAGTGCTATATCAGAAAACGATAAGTGCTATATCAGAAAACGATAAGTGCTATATCAGAAAACGATAAGTGCTATATCAGAAAACGATAAGTGCTATATCAGAAAACGATAAGTGCTATATCAGAAAACGATAAGTGCTATATCAGAAAACGATAAGTGCTATATCAGAAAACGATAAGTGCTATATCAGAAAACGATAAGTGCTATATCAGAAAACGATAAGTGCTATATCAGAAAACGATAAGTGCTATATCAGAAAACGATAAGTGCTATATCAGAAAACGATAAGTGCTATATCAGAAAACGATAAGTGCTATATCAGAAAACGATAAGTGCTATATCAGAAAACGATAAGTGCTATATCAGAAAACGATAAGTGCTATATCAGAAAACGATAAGTGCTATATCAGAAAACGATAAGTGCTATATCAGAAAACGATAAGTGCTATATCAGAAAACGATAAGTGCTATATCAGAAAACGATAAGTGCTATATCAGAAAANACCACCACCACCACCACCACCACCAGTGACAAAAAACGTATTCACACAATGGCTGCTACTACAACTTATAGCCGATATAGGGGCATGCATGTTTTACAAACAGCCCTTGTTATGCTTGCAATAATATGTTCATGGTATGTTTTTAGTAGGGATGTAATCGATTTCGACAATATATCAACGATATGCAATTGCCGATTCGTTTTCAATATCAATTTTGAAATATTGAGTATCGTTTATCTAATTACCTCACAGGTTGAAATTTTAACATAAAGCAGGCTGTTCTTTGTTTTTATATAGATTCCACTATATTATGACACAATTTCATTATTTTAATAACACTATTTAATTTACCCTGTACATGTACATTACATCTAACAACTTAAGAATAATGCAGTTATATTTAGGTTTTTAAACATAATAGCCAAGAGTTAATGTATTTTTATAACTTATTTTAAGCGAGTCATAGCACCAAACACCCATAAATCGATATATTGCTGTATCGTCGATATTTCCTTTCACAAATAGGATGATCTATGGGTACCCTAGATGTATCCACCTGATTGTCATTTTGATCGGACAATTTTTGAAGGAGTTATGGCCCTTTGTTACTTTTAACTTTATAGAAGATATAGGGAGAAAATCTTGTTATCACAACTCCTCTGAAACTACTTAGAGGATTTTCACATTATTACTACAGAATGACCTATCGGTGCCCTACTTGTGTCCACTCAATTTTCATTTTAATTGGACAATTTACCGGTATGAAGGAGTTATGACCCTTTGTTACCAGGTGCCGTGTGAAATAGGTGAGCGACTCCAGGACCATCATGGTCCTCTTGTTTTAAATTCCTAATGATAAAAAATAAAAATCAGTTTTTGTTTTGCTGTTGCACATTGTTTTTAATTTCCAACATTAAAAATATCACAATCTGGATTCATTTTTTATTTCTTAGCATTATTTCAATAGGAAAGTATTGAAAGGACCAGTTTAACGTGGAACTTTTTTTTTACGTACATAATAGGTAGAAATTCGGTCTTAAGGAATGTTGTGTACAGAATAATTATTTTGTTATCTTAATTAATCATTTGTGTTTGATAAAATGTGTAAGCGGCATAATTTTAAATGAAGCAGGATAAATAGAATACATGGTTGGTGCCGAGATGGAGAAAGTTTATCCGGTTTGGCCCGAAAAAGAAAATTATAAGGGCTCGCTTAAGCTCGCCCTATTTTCTTTTTCTAAGCCTCACCGGATAAACTTTCTCTCGGCACCAACCATGTATTCTCTATATATTTGTCCATTCCTACCATGACCCTTATTCAAATAGAGCAATTGTGAGCTAGGGGCATAAGTCACATAAGGTACATGTACTGGCTAACTGCTTGGAAAGCTTAACTTGCCAAGGAATAGGTTAACTGACTGCTTTCATAAGACTGAGTGTTTCAGTCCTATAAAAGCAGTCAGTTAACCTTTTCATCAATAACAGTAAAACTAGTAATAAACAGGCAATTTATGCATGGAAAAGGATACAATTTCTCTTCATTACAATACCTGGCAGGTGTGATGACATGCCCATAACTTGTGTGGGGAATGGGCATAAAATCTTTTCTAGGGCCATTCTACCCCTACCTCGGATTCAAGTTAGACAATTTTCAGTTACTGGCATAAGCATTTGAACTTTGCAATGGTTAACCAGCTAGCCCAGGAAAAGTGTGAGTTGTTTAACTCACCAACTTGATATGACTAAAATACTGTTGTAATCAGCGAAAAACCCAACTAAACAAACAAACATACCTGGTTTCTACACCTGTTTTCCAGTTTACTGATGTGGTCGGCATACTTGTTCTTCTGTAAGTCCTTTGCCTTGAGCTCTTGCTCCAGCTCTCTCTTGGCTTTCTGGAGGTTGATTATGTGAGACACTAGTGGGTAGTTGCGATCCTGGAAGGTTGAGTGGAATTGAGAAAAGTACATAAAAAATTGTCAGTTTTTTTTATGTCCCCCAGTCTATACTGGGGGGACATATTGTTTTATGTCCCCCAGTCTATACTGGGGGACATATTGTTTTATGTTCCCCAGTCTATACTGGGGGACATATTGTTTTTGCCCTGTCTGTTTGTTGGTTTGTTTGTTTGTTGGTTTGCACAAACTTTAACATTGGCAACAACTTTTGCAATATTGAGGATAGCAACTTGATATTTGGCATGCATGTGTATCTCATGGAGCTGCACATTTTGAGTGGAAAGGTCAAGGTCACCCTTCAAGGTCAAAGGTCAAATATATGGGTCAAAAGCGCTCAAAACGGGACATAGTGTTTCACAAACACATCACTTGTTTTACTAGGTGTTTGTGTAGGTCATAACAAGTGAGGAAAACATTATACATGTACATCACATAATGAGCAATTACATTATTTTATAATTAGCCTTTTTTTAACATATTCTGAAAGACTAGTTTGGCTTTGAATGATGTATTTTTTCCTTATAAAATCTGCATTTTTTTTTTTGGGGNNNNGTGGTTGGATGTTGATTTCTTTCCAGTCAATTAAATACTGAACTAGATATAAGACAAAGGGAAACTACCTTTATAGCTTTACAAGGCTTAATTGTCTAAATACTATTGATCATAATTATTTAGGTCGGTATAGAAGAATTGGTTTCATGTGCGAAAATTAAATTCTTGTTCGCAGTAACTTAGAAAAGATGAATAGTTGTTATCAATGCAGTATATACTTGTTTCAAAGCAAGCAACATTAAAAAAAATAAAAAAATGACTAATTGTCTGATCTCAGGTATGATTTATCATGTCAACAATTAAAAAGATCCGCTATATATTGGTCAGCAAGTATTTTGTTTTAAATATTTCAACTATTCACATATGTAGTATATCATTACTTATCAAGCTTAAGGAACATTTTATGAATGGACAGATCTTAAAATTTCAAAAGTTCATATATTCAGAAAAACATCGTATATTAATCTTTTTCTCAACTTTCTGTCCAGAAGCTTATGCCACTGTGCAAAACGTTGATCACATTAAGAATGAACACCTAATGTCTTCAACTTTCAACTATTCTTTAAAGCTTTTTGGGACCTTTTCACAGATAATTGCTTGAAATTGTGCCACAAATTGTGACCCTCATGTTGGACATTTCCACTCAAAAGCGCATGACATTTTGCAAAGATACATCATTTATTCAATGCACAGATCAAGTCTAAAATTCAAGTCTCAAATATTTAAAACTTTATCAAAATAGTGGTTATTTATCTTTTGTTTTGCAAAGGTCATTTTAAAAATGGACACATTGAGACTTTGAGATTCAACTATTAATATCTTAAGCAAAACAATTCAAAACAAGAGCGATGTGGCCTAGTGGATATGGTGTCCACCTATTTGACCAGTAGGTCACGTGCTTGATCCCCACTTTGGGAGCATTCTTTAGATCTCCCTTAAAGACACCAAGTACTGGTTCTACCCAAGATATTGACTCAAGAACATATAAGTTAGGCCATTGATGCAGTTCAGCTTAAAAGTATAGGTTTAAAGAAAAAACAACATTTATTTAGCTTGTCCAGACCTTTCCACCCAGAAGCTCATTCCATTGTGTAAAGATCAAGCATTTAAAGGATGCGCACAAAAACTCTTAACTCGACTAAAGTCTCAAGTATATCCAATAACAGCTATCTTTATACATATACAGTCAATCACCATTGTTTCGAACATTGTTAGTCCAAAACCTTGTTATTTGGAAGTATTTTTTAGTTCCCAATTATGTCTTCGAAATTTAATTAGAAATAATATTTTAATTCAAACTGCGCTATTTTTATAACATTTCAAAAATAAATGAGATTTTAATCATGTATTATAATAATAATCAAGAAATGTATTGTGTTTATGGACATTGTGTTGTGAGGACACTTACAAATGTATAATTTTATATCCATGGCTATAATTCCTTTTAAGATTACATAGATATGTAAAATCCAATAATTAGTTTTTTTCTAAGTATTTTTCTTGGTCCTGGTGACTTCGAAATAACGAGGTTCAACAGTATTGAAATAAAACTTCTGCATACTTTTCCACCAAGAAGTGCATGACATTGAGCGAAAGTCATCTCGTACTCATCTAAAGCGTGGAACACGTCCTCTACCAGTTTGTCTACCATTTTGAAAGTTGCTGGCTCAGGAGTAGCGAAAGAATGCTCTCTGGAAAAAAATGACAAGTAAATTGAGAGGAGTGTTTTGATCAAATCTGGTGTAATGCACTGTAAATAGTGTCATCAAGGACCAGAGAATGAAGGTGTGTCATGGGAAAAGCTGGTGCTCTGTTGACTAGGTCAGTTGGTAGACTACATATCGTTGAATCAATTCCGATTGTTTGATTCCCAGCCTGCACACATAACTTGTGTGGTTATTTTTCCTAAAATAATTTCTTCTGCCATTCTCCCCTTACTTCTGATTCAAGATGGGCAGTTTGCAGTTACTGAAATAGGTATAGGTTCAAAGTACTGGTTAAATAGCTTGCCCAGGAAAAGTAAAAGAAGGTTAATGGACTGCTGTGATATGACTGTTGAAAAGGGCAAAAAGTACACACACAAAAAAACATTACATTGGTTGACTGCATGTGAAACCACACAGAATATTCACAGTGTAATTAGTCTTTATAGTCTACATTCCTCCTACATTGAACAGAAAATACCAAAAAGGAAGAAGTGTGGTCATGAATCAGTATAAGTAGAGGGCACATGCTTATCCTGAATGACACTTTACGCACATGCGTCAATCCTGGTTTTCAAAAGACTGGCCCAAGATGGAGGGAAAACTGTTCTCAGTGGCTGCTTTAGGCAGATTGCTGCTATAGTCAGGTGACCACTTTTTGGATGGTTGGTTGATCAGCTGATAATATCATTCTTACTCAAAGCAACAAACACCCAAAGCTTAGAAAATCTTTGTACACAAACATCACGCATTTAACATCATTTTTATTTAAACAACCACAAGCTTAGCACAAATTATCTTTAAAATGTAAATTGTTGTATAACATAGATGATTCAAACCACATATGATCGCATTAAAAATTGATGTAGACGCTAGAAAGCTAAATTAAAGAATTATCTGAACATGTTATTTTCAAATCCATATTTAATTATGTAATTACTACCTTAACGTTGTATAGTACTAATCATTTAAATATTCAAAACATGTAACCTACTCTGATTTAATTTATTTTTAAGATTTCCCCATAATTAACCCAGTAAAATTAGCCTTCTCAGCGCTGTAGTATTTGCCTTTACAGTGGGCCGCATTTATTATATCAAAGGCAGTTACCGCAATCGGATTGTTTAACCACACAATAGACACTATGACGTCAGAGGTGCGAGACAACTACGCAGATTGATTTTAGTGATTTATACTTTTCTCACCTGAAAATGACTGCCTTGTGAACGCTTGACACAGGTGAAAAATGTGGACTGTAAAGTCAATTTATTTATTATATTGAAGGTATAATGAGTGCTTAACATCTAAATGTTTAACATGCAAGCACATAACCAGGTTACCTTGCACTGCTCATGTGAAGCTTTGCCTTCAACTTGGTGTACAATGTGTTCAGATTCTGTTGCACGATACTGGACGTCATGGCGTGGTTGGTGGTAGAGATGGACAGTGAATGTCGCCGCTCCGTCATCTGATCTCGTGTGGGTTGGCGTGAAAAATTCTTCTCAAAAACTATCTCAACGTTTCTTGGTGTATCTGGAATATTCAGTTTGAGTTCAGACTTGTCATCACTTGGATTGTTCTCCCCTGGTTTCTGTTGTTCTTTTTCTTCCTGGTCTTTCATATCCGCCTCTTTTGCCATTTCTTCAGTCATTATCTTCAGCTCTGGAACCAAAAGTTTGAAAAGTAAAAAGCTTGTGAGACTCCGGACAGTTCATGCCCCAAATTTGAACAACTGGTCAACTAAGGGATCAAAATCATACCACAAAACAAAGCTGACTTAACAGATCTTTGTCAAGAGGTCGGATGCACAAATTTTCACTTGGCTAAATCCAGTAAAAAATATTAGTTTCCAAACATTTTTTTTAATAATCCTGCTCTAGTTTCTCAGCCAGAAGGAGTATTTTCTCTTGTCATTCAACAATAATCAGGAACTCAGAAACCTGCTCAAATAAGTACAGGGCTGATTATAAGCCCATTTTTTTATTGTGAAACTTAGCCCAAATGATGAGGTCATTAAGATGATGTGCAGATCAGTCGATCATTTGGCTTAAGGTCGAGGTCACACTTGAAGTTTGAAAAGTTTGTGCTTTCATTTTCGTTTACGCTCCCTTTCTCCTATACCCTTTGGATTTTTAAGAAATTTGGCTCAAATTTCAATTAAAATGCATTGATGGTTGAAGGTTTGAGTTTCACATGGGCTCATTCTGATATGGCTTGTTCCCTACCCAGCCACTATTTCAATAAATGGCTTTTTGGTATTTGTTCTAAGATGTCTATGAGTTTGAAAATGATTCTGGTTTGTTGAAAAACATGGCCGCCACGGCTGGGCAGTTTTACTTAAATGGCTATAGTGAAATCTAACTGATTCTCTAGTAGTCACAATTTTAGTTAAAACTTAAAACTTCATGAAACCTGATTAAAACATTTGTTCAAATGAAGTCCCAGCTGGGATTTAAAATGGTTGCAGTTTGTCGAAAAACATGGCTGCCAGTGGGCGGGCAGTTTTTCTTATATGTCTATAGTGAAACCTTGTTAACACTCTTGAAGTCACATTTTTAGTCCAATCTTCATGACACTTGGTCAGAACATATTTTTTTTGTCCTAAGGAGATATCAGCCAAATTTGGAACTTCATCATGTGAGGAAAAAAACTGTGTCACAAGGTCAAATTAAAGAAAAAACTTGTTAACACTCAGAGATGTCGTATATGTATCAGCCAACACATTGCATAATTCTCATAAATGATGATGTGTGATAAACTTATAATTGAAATAGTTTCTGTGCTTCTTAAAAGAATGCCATCATCAGGAAAGACTTGCATAATTGCCAATATATTTCACATAAAAGAATGCAACCATAATAGCCCATACCTTCCTAATAACAGAATGCCACCATTATTGCCCATACCTTTCTCATAAAACAATGCCACCATTATTGCCCATACCTTTCACATAAGACAATGCCACCATTATTTCCCATACCTTTCTTATAAGACAATGCTACCATTATTGCCCATTCCTTCCTCTTAAAATAATGCCACCATTATTGCCCATACCTTTCACATAAGACAATGCCACCATTATTGCCCATACCTTTCTCATAAAAGAAGGCCACCATTATTGCCCATACCCTTCACATAAAACAATGCTGCCATTATTGCCCATACTTTTCACATAAAAGAATTCCACCATTATTGCCCATACCTTTCTCATAAAAGAATGCCACCATTATTGCCCATACCTTTCTCATAAAAGAATGCCACCATTATTGCCCACACCTTTCACATAAAACAATGCCGCCTTTACTGCCCATACCTTTCACATAAAAGAATGCCACCATTATTGCCCATACCTTTCTCATAAAAGAATGCCACCATTATTGCCCATACCTTTCTTATATGACAATTCCACCATTATTGCCCATACCTTTATCATAAAACAATGCCACCATTATTGCCCATACCTTTCTTATAAGACAATGCCACCATTATTGCCCATACCTTTCTCATAAAATAATGCCACCATTATTGCCCATACCTTTCACATAGGACAATGCCACCATTTTTGCCCATACCTTTCTTATAAGACAATGCTACCATTATTGCCCATAACTTTCTCATAAAATAATGCCACCATTATTGCCCATACCTTTCACATAAGACAGTGCCATCATTATTGCCCATACCTTTCTCATAAAACAATGCCACCATTATTGCCCATACCTTTCTTATAAAACAATGCCACCATTATTGCCCATACCTTTCACATAAAACAATGCCACCATTATTGCCCATACTTTTCTTATAAGACAATGCCACCACTATTGTCCATACCTTTCTCATTAAATAATGCCACCATTATTGTCCATACTTTTCACATAAGACAATGCCACCATTATTGGCCATACCTGTCTCATAACAGGACGCCATCAATATTGCCCATAGCTTTCACATAAAAGCATCCCACCATTATTGCCCATACCTTTCACATAAAAGAATGCCACCATTATTGCCCATACCTTTCTCATAACAGAATGCAACCATTATTGCCCATAACTTTCTATTAACAGAATGCCACCAATATTGCCCATACCTTCCTTATAACAGAATGCCACCATTATTGCCCATATCTTTCTTATAACAGAATGCCACCATTATTGCCCATTCCTTTCTTATTACAGAATGCAACCATTATTTCCCATACTTTTCTAATAACAAAATGCCACCATTATTGCCCATACCTTTGTAATAACAGAATCCCACCATTATTGCCCTTACCTTTCTAATAACAGAATGCCACCATTATTTCCCATCCCTTTCTCATAAATAATTTCACCAATATTGCCCATACCTTTCTCATAGTCGTGCTCCAGTTTCTCGGCCAGGAAGGAGGAGTGTTTCCTCACAGCCTCCACAAACACTGGGAAGGCCCGTGGTCCCCTCTTGGGCAGCATCAGCAGCAGCTCAATGATCTTCTCATGCTGGGTTGACTTGGCCTGCAAAGTTATATTCTCATTGTAATAAATATGAGCCTCCCTCTGGGAAAAAGGGGCTTCATTCATGTGCGTAAACAGTTGTCCCAGACTAGCCTGTGAAGTCAGCACAGGCAAATCAGAGACGACACTTTCTGCTTTTATGGTATTTTTTGTTTAAAGGAAGTCTCTTCTTAGCAAATATTCAGTTCAGGCTGAAAGTGTTGTCCCTTATTATTGTGTGGACTGCACAGGCTAATCTGGGACAACACTTTCTGCTTTTATGGTATTTTTTGTTTAAAGGAAGTCTCTTAGCAAATATATAGTTCAGGCTGAAAGTGTTGTCCCTTATTACTGTGTGTACTGCACAGGCTAATCTGGGACGACACTTAACGCACATGCATTAAGCCCCGTTTTCCCAGAGTGAGACTCCTATACAGAGTATGTTTTTTTCTTCTTTCAGCGGATTTTATTCTTTTAAATGACATAATTGCTCAATGAATAGTTCTTAATTTTACAGGATCTATTGGAAAGTGAATTGTGTTGGTTACAACCCTGTAAGGGAGACAAGAAGGATGTTTTCCTCCCTTAAGGTTTTTCTAAAATCCCACCACCCCTTAAAAAATAACTCACTAGTCTACTGATTTATATAAGCTGTTTGTCTTTCGAGCAGGACCTTTAAGGTTCAAGACCTTAACTCTAACAGTGCTGGAACCGGATTTTGAAGGCCTTTGCAAACAGTTTGGATCCAGATGAGACGCCACAGAACGTGGCGTCTCATCAGGATCCAAACTGTTTGCTATTCTGATAGTATTCTTTGAAAAAAATCGAAGAAAATGCTAATTTTAGAAATTCAGCAGACAACATTTTAGCAGACGACAAATTACCCAGCATGCAAAGGGTTAAGGTTCAAGACCTTAAATTTCTGTGTGCCTGCCCAACAATTGGCTTAATGTAAAGTGCCTGGCATAAGGTTAAGGTATTGGGAGAAAACATATTCACCTGTAAAATTGATTTACTATAAGACCTGCACATATGTCTATCCAATATTTATTTTTGCAACTTGGCTTTGAAAATATCATGGTTATACCTGAAGATATGTGACCTGGTAAATTGTATCAATGGATTTCAAATTGATTGCAATATAAGGGGATCAGGCCGGACCATAGACTCAGCATAATTATTTTTTATGAATTGCTATACGCGTTAGTGTAGTGCTATTAACATTATGCCGAATTGTGCGCTATTGTCCTCAGAAAGTTATTGCAAAATTATTTCATAACTGTCAAACAAATTGAATGATCAAGAAAATTTGTAATAATTCAAAAAACAGCAACAGCAGTAAAGCTGAAACATATCTAAATCTTGACATAAATATTTCTTCAATCTTAGAAAACGTTTAATATATGATCCATTAATATGAGTTTATACTAAGAAAACATGAACAATAACATTTTGCTGATTATTAAAAATAGTAATTACTCCTGTCAGTTGTTAAATCCACACAAAAAAACACAAAGAAAGTACCCAAATGTACATGGCATGATCTCCAATTAATGCTTAAGCAGCGTCAACTTAATTTAAATATTTAAATTTAAAAATGATGTGGGTGATAACGATAATAAGATTGCTTGTTCATAGGCACATTCATTAAAATGTTGTATATTTGGGTGGGTTGTAATATTATAATAAGATTAAGATAATCAAGCTTTTCGGCTTTAAAATGTGATCAAGTGAACTGAAAAGTTCATCACAGGGCATTGCCTTGTAATGCATAAGTTGAGAAAAACAACAGAATGAGATCTATAAGACCAAAGACTCAAAGTATGTTTTCATACACCCACTGAGATTAGGTTTCATACCCCCCCTGCCAGTCTGTTAGTCTGTCTAAAAACTTGCCAGAGGACTAACTTACCATAATATGGGGAGTTTTCAAAGTAATTTGATTTTAAGTGGTTCAATTTGGTTGAGTTAAAGAACCTTTAAGGTCAAGGCTAAACTTTGAGGACAATGTCAAAATAATGTTTTTCATTTTTAAAATGTAAGGCTTATCTGAGCTTTTACCAATGCAAGTATAAAATAGCTTTCTTTTAAGTTCAAGTCCATACGGTGTCATTAGATTTTAACCAATATTCATGAGGACCAGGTTAATTATATGGGCTGTGCTCTAAGAAAAGGGGGCTTAATGCATGTGCATAAAGTGTCATCCCAGACTTACCTGTGCAGTCCGCACAGGCTAATCAGGGAAGACACTTTCCACCATCACAGGATTTTTGCAGAGAGGAGACTTCATTGAAACGAAAAGTACCACCATAGCATAAAGTGACGTCCCTGATTAGTCTGTGTGGACTGCACAGGCTAATCTGGGACGACACTTTACGCACATGCATTAAACCCCCTTTTCACAGAGCGAGACTCATATCTAATAATACCTGAATGGTCTGCACCATGGTCTCAGTAAGGACATCCTTCTGTAGCAGGAAGCCCAATATGTCTGCATCCAGCATCAGGTTCTTGAGAATGGTGCCGTGCTGGTTCCTCAACACCTTCCTGTGAGCCTCATTCATGGCTGCAGAATACTCACTGAGCAGGGAACCAGTTCCTTTACTTCTCTGTTAATACGCACTGAGCAGGGAACCAGTTCCTTAACATCTCTGTTACATGTGTGTGTTAATTATGAGGAGCTGATTTCATATATCATTCAAAATATACGCTTCTGTTCTCTATTTTTCTGGTACAATAAAAAGTCACGTATGAATTGTTGTTGGAAAAAAATGTTTGAAAAGTATGTTGTTATCCACAATCTTACACGGTTTTATGTCATTTGTGAGTTTTTTTGTTTTTAAATATATGTTTGTCCTTTTTAGCTGTTTTATCCATTCAGGTATTAAAGTATTTATTCTTTTGGCATGTAACAAACATTTAACATGAAATGAAGTATATATACATTCACTTTAATCTTCTTGATTATTTCTTTCTACAGCATGCAGTTATTTTGCTTTTGTCCTAAATGTAAGTTTAATTGTTTCAGGTTAAAACAAGAATTCATCTTACATGTTCAATTAATATCACAACTTATAATTCTTCTATAATGGTGTCATTTTTAAAATCATCTCATACAAACACTGCACGATTTTGTATCTTTATGAACATATAATAATCCATTCGTTCATACATCGTTTTAACATATCATAAATATCCCGGATGACATTCTTATTTTTCTGTCAAATATCTTCAGTCGTGCCACACATAATTCAATATAGCAACGAGTCAGTTATTTGATAAAGCAGCGAGATCTGTTTGATTAAAATTCAGGTTCTTATTGTCTTAGTACACCAGATTATATTGAATCAAATTGTATTGATTGTGCGGTATTGAATGTTTGCTACTGTATTATGTTCAGGTTCACAGGAGTACCTATGTCTTACATATTATCACCATTTTTCATCTCTCTATTTCAACTGGATGTTGCGTTTTAGTCAATGGGAATAACCATGCCTTGATATGACAGTGTGTGAATCAGCCATTTTTTCTCTGGCACTTTAGTTGTAAAGTTTCATGTCTGCAGGTTTCAATGTGGGCATTTGTGCAAAATATGGCACTTAAAGTGTCTGCTTGATCTGTATACAAAATATTTACCCCATAGATAGAAATGTTAGTACTAATTTTTTATGCCCTCAAAGGTGGGCATATAGTGATTGCACTGTCCGTCTGTTCGTCTGTCTGTCTGTCTGTCTGTCTGAAATTCCATCACACTTTGCGTTTAGGTTTTTGAAAAATGTGGAAAAACACTTTGCGTTTAGGTTTAGAAAAATGTGGAAAAAGGGGGCATATGTCATCCTATGGTGACAAGCCTTGTTGTTCAAGAGTTTAAAAAGGCATGTCCAGTGCTGGATTAGCATCGTGGAGGCCAATACGCAGTGAAACTTTTGGGGCCCACACCCCAAGTCTACCCAGTCAATTTCACTGGTTTAAATTAGTCTACCAGTGCCAAGGCAGGCAAGGCTTTAATCAGAACATAACATTGATATAAAATAATTGGCTTGGTCCAGTCATTGGATTAGACTAAGTAAGTAAGTAAACAAAATTATTTCCTTAAAGTCTCATAGAGCCCCTTAAAGTTGCAGGGCCCATAGGCAGTTGCCTACTCTGCCTATAAATGGGTAATCCGGGACTGGGCATGTTGATAGTATTTTCCCAAAATATAGGGAATATAACACTGAGTAAAACTGTGAACATGACTATCAAAACACACACATATTTCATAATCATATTTTAATCCAATTGTGTTTCAAAACACTCATGCCCTTAAACGGAATGACATCATAAATTTTTAATTTATTATTTCATTAGACACGCACATGTGGTTCTTACAAATAAGAAAAAGACCTGATGCCTGAGGTGTCTGAAATTCAGTTCGGGCCTAGAAAAATAGAGAGATCGTAGGTGTGTTAAAATAAGGATGACCATTTTCATGCAATAGCCCTTTTGACTAAATCAATGTGTAATTAATAATCAGTTGTTTTTTTAAACTATAAGATTTGCGTTATACGTAATCAAATTATCTCTTATCTATATTAATCTTAATCTTGTGGTAATGTACCGAAAATAATCAGCTTTTTGGTTGGTAGAGTCATGTTTATTTGGAAATTTGTAATTGTTGTATCATTATTCAAGAGGTTTATCTTGGTCATTAATTTTGTTAACTCTTGAACTATTGTTTTGAAACTGAGATCATGCACCAGCTATGTTGCACACTTGTTGAGTAACCATCATGCCCCAAAGACACATACAATTAGTGTGATAATGAGTCATCAAGAAATTTAGTGATTTTGAAATTTTTATCAAATTTCCCTTGGTTGAGTTAAGTTTCTGACTAGAAAAATATGTCATCATAAATGTAGTTATTGTACAGCAATGACTTTAAAATGAAGCCAAAACTTGGAATTTGTGAAAGTCATATCATACAAGATGAAAGATTAATCTAAAGCTAAATTTGTTTAAATTAATATGCTATTATTAACAGTTGCATACGTAATATTACTTATTTTGCAGTTCTTGGTGTTAAATTAGTGTTGCCAAAAGTAACAAACATTTCTTTTATAATTTATATCTTTATTTCAGGTTCATATCACAAGGATTTAAAGATGTCTAATGATCTTGTTTCTAATTGGTGTCGTCTTTTCTCAAGAATAAAAATAAAAGCAAACTGTTTCCTTTTATATTTTGCACAATAAATTTTGGGCCTATGAAAACTGTTCGGGCCTATATAAGACTTTTGCTAAGGCTTAAGGCTCCAATGGCCTATGCTCTAAAAAAATTATTCTGCACACTGGAAGTTTGGCAAAGTTTTTTTGCATTCAGTAAAATTGTAAAAGGAACTCGGTATAAGTTCAGGCTTTTGATTCTTAAACTGTAAAATGATTTTAAGTTTTGCTTAAATCTATATGCTAAACTCATTTTTTTGTATTTGTCTTACTTCCATCAAAGACGAAACTGGAAAAAAGTACTCCATTTAAATAATGTACAAGAGGGTGTTGGATAAACCTTGCCTGTCATGAAAAGCATGAATTTATCCGACACCCGGAGTTTCCTTCTATAAAATCCATAAGTGGAAGGATAAATCATAAATTCAGTTGTTTTCGAGTTAAAACTATGAAGATAACTTTTCTAAGCCAAACCCAACATTTCTGCTTACAAAGATTTTTTTTTTTTTTTTTTTAAATGTTTACATGTTCATAACACTTCAATTAATAATAATCTTATTCTGAAATAGCCGGAAATTTAAGAAAATTCCATAAATTAATAAAAATTCCTTAATTTTTCTCCTCAGGATCTTTGTGAAAATGGAGACCAGACAACCAACATGAATGAATACCTAAAACATGCACATAACATCTCTTTTTAACAAACTTTTATTATAAACAATCACACATAAAATGTAACAATTAATGGCAAAATTTTAAAATTGTAAGTAATATTTGATTTGAGTGAAACTGCATAAGTAAATGTCAATAGACATGTAAAGGATATGCATGGCAAGCGAATATGGTAAACATTTGATCTGTTCCATAACAACAAGTTTTAGTCACTTCCGTGGTTATAATGGCAAAATCCAAATTCAACTTTATTTTTGTAAATTGTGTCATGTTCTGAGAAAACTGGGCATAATGCAAGTGCATTAAGTGTCGTCCCAGATTAGCCTGTGCATGCCGCAACTGGATTTTCGCTAAGAAGAGACATCATTTAAACGAAAAATTCCATAAAAGCGGAAATTGTCTTCCCTGATTAGCCTGTGCGGACTGCACAGGTTAATTTGGGATGACAATTTACGCACAAGCATTATGCCCAGTTTTCTAAGAACACGACACAATTGTGCACATACATGTTGTAGCCATAGCACCAAAGAATGAAGAAGAAAATGTTATTAACTTAAAAGACGCACACAAAAACAAAGAATGTGGTAAATCTGTAAAAGTTCTCTTTTCAAAGCCTTGAAAAAGAAATCAATGTAACAATTTGTAGAGACACGCGGATGGTTTCATTGGGTGACGATTTGGTCAAAATGAAATTTGCCAGTATTGCGATGTGCAAGCTTTGCAATAAACAAATCAATTAAAAAAGTCACAGTCTACATTCTTGTTACTATGTAACTATGTTGACAACATAAAATAAAAAATTGAAAAATTTCACAAAGTCTTGTGTCATTCATTACCTGAAAATTAATGATTATGTTATTACAGTAGGTCTTTTTGGTCTCTATTAAGAACTCTTGTATAACTGGTTATGGAAATACAGCGTTGTGAAGCAGACTCATCATATATAGCATGATAAAGAGCATTGGACAAGCAGTGTTGATACCAGCTCAGATGTTCCTCTTTTTTTTTTCTTCAAAATTTGCATCCTCAGCCCTGAACATGTAAAATCTGCACCAAATTTAATGAAAACATGGCAAACAAAATATGCAAACAAAATATATGTAATGTATGTAAAACAAAGCGTATAAATAAATATATTTTTGGTATTGCTCTTGAATCAAGTGTGCATTATTGCAGTAGATATTGCAGCAAAGATTGTTAGTAATTGTGATAAACAACATGTGAATGTGATCTAACAGACATCCATATTAAGGTTCATACAGATGAATGGAATACCATTCCTTTTCTTGACAGTCCAACATTAAACATCAGAACAAAACATGGACCATTAATTGAATTACTTGTTGGAATAAGTTCATTAGGGTTCCCATTTTTTTTTAATCAAACATACTTTCCTGATCAGCCCTATCTGATAAAAAAAAACTTTGTGTTTTTGGCCCTTAATTTATTCTTAACGTATGTTTCAGATTTTCTAAAAATCTTAATGAAGCAACTTTCTCAAAGTTTTTTTCAGGAAAATATTAGTGAACTAATGTTTTCTTACTAGCACTAATTTCAAGCATCTCTTATCAAACATGGTACCCAAAACAACAGCCCTGCGTGTCAATAGATTTTTTACAACAAGCCCACTTGTACACTGTCTTTTCCATTTTCCCATGGCTATCAAATTTCTCCATGATCTCCCTGCCTTTGTGGTGAAACCTGCACGACTTGTGGTTGTTCTCGGCAGGCTTGAACAGAGCATGGCACCTTATACACTGCGCCACATTGTTGGACCGACTGTCTCCTTTTCTCGCCGAGTAAATGTTCTTTCTCAGCCTGTCTTTGATGATGGCATTTTCCTCCTGCGGTGTTGGATACGAGACCATCTGGTCGCCCTCTATATACGTCCTCTGTCTCACCATTCCCCCGTGACCTCCATCGCTGAGTTCAAAGGTCGACAAAGAATTCATTGAAGCCCTCTTGTCCATTTCCCCCCTGACTTCTTGCACAGCCTGCGCGCCCATATTGTTCAGGTGAAAGTTAGCGCCACTGTGACTTTCATTGTACTTTTGCACTATTTTCTGTAGCCTGGTCAGCTGTTTGTGTAGTGATACATTTTCCTTCTGTAGGAAGACTATTTTCTCAGCTCTCTGGGACAGTTCTTGATCACATTTTTCTTTCTCCTGTTCAAGGTGTTTTACTTTTTCTTTAAGGTCCTTAATGATAGCCTTCTGCCTGTTCTGTGCGGTCTCATAATCGTTCTTTGACACATCTGTCACCCCGGCCTTTACCTTCAACTGTTTAACCTGGAAATGTAAAATGGATGAACTATTCTTTCACAGTTTGAATAAAACTGCAGACTGGAATATTGCAAAGTACTTTAAACAAATTGAATAAATCAGAATGACAGGTAAGGTTCCTATGAAGTTTGAGAAAATCTTCATCAAAACAAATTGCACTTATTCTTATGGGATGATCAGATATTTTATTTCTTAAAAAATCCCAAATAAATTTAAATCATGCATTAATGTTTGTTGATCGATTTATTGATTTCAGCATTTTTTGTACTTTTCTTTAGAACAATATATTTTATTCATATACTTTATATTCTCTCATGGGTGCCTCAGGGAGCATGACATAATTTTCCCTAGCGGGTAGGGATGTTTTTAAGGAGTCATGGCATTGCATTATATATATGACTGTAAGAAAAATGTGATCTGACCGTGTAGTCAGGCATTTCAGTCAAAGATCAATGTCCACTTTGTATTTGCATTCAGTGTTAAAAGGAAAATAAAGTGAAAAATAGGTTTGAAAATGTGTGTATTTTTAATTTTTTTTAATCGGGGGAAGGGGTTATTATGTGATGTATGTAAACCCTTTACCACTAAGATACGCACTTTGATACGTTTGTAGTCCCTTAGAAAATCAAATTAAATTTAATACCTTTCTTACTAGATTCAAGTTTTAAAGCCTTCATTTTCAAACCTAAGATACTGATGAGAAGCAAACAGCATAAAACCTGAACAGACTGCGAGTGACTTGCAGGCTGTTCTGGTTTTATGCTGGATTCATATAGCCATTTTCACTTTGCTTCTGAGCGGGAAAGAGTTAAGTCAAATTCTCTCAGAAACCTGAAATTTTAGGTTCTCCATAAGTCTTAGTGCGATGGTTGCATTGTCGAGGTCTTCTTCCTCCTCCTCCTCCTCATCCTCATATATCACATTCCTCTGTAGTGTGTACCTCAGAGACTTTACCAGTTCCTGAAAGATTGAGGACAATATGTCTACTGAATGTTAAAACTATTGTAACTGACAATTTGTAAAAAAAAATTAGAGTAATTTTTTACAAAATACATAGAGGATATTTGTTCGATTGGGAGGAATATCGATTTTAATTCACGATTGATCATAAAAAATATATTTTTGTATGATCAGGAGTGAATTAAAATCGATTTTCCACCGAATCCAACAAATTTTCTTTTTATTTTATGCTTTTTCCACAGTGTATTTACATTTTAAAAGAGTTAAACAAGATAATTACACTGGAATAATGGCATCATGATGTCATATAAATGTTGTCATTTCACAGTAAAACAGTGAAAATTATCGAAAATTATCACTGTTATTTTTCACTGTTTGAAACAGTGAATAATCAGTTTTAATTCACTGAAATTTCTCTATAAAGCACCGGAAAGCATGAAATAAATCCTCATATATCACATTCCTCAGAGACTTCACCAGCCCCTGAAGAGACGCATGATTAAAAATACATGAGTCTCGCTTTTGGAAAACAGGGCTTAATGCATGTGCGTAAAGTGTCGTCCCAGATTAGCCTGTGAAGTCCGAACAGGCTAATCATGGAAGACACTTTCCGCCTAAACTGGATTTTCCCTAATAAGAGACTTCTTTTTAACGAAAAATACCATAAAAGTGAAAAGTGTTGTCTCTGATTAGCCTGTGCAGACTACACTGGACTACACAGTCTAATCTGGGACGACACTTTACGCACACGCATTTTATCTTGTTTTCCCATCGCGAATCTCAAATGTCAAGTTCAACCAGAATCATGTCAGACACGTATTTTTTGTAATTGACAATTAGTCACTTGCTCTTAATGAAAGACTAGCGCATGGTAACAAGAATGTGTCTCCTGATAATGTTGCATTATGCCTATACTATAGAACACCACTATTGCGAAACCATTGTGACCATTAAAAACAGTTCGAAATAGGAAAGTTGGAAATAGCAATGTCATATTGCACTATGTATGCAATTATATAACATTATTTTTAAATAATTATAAATAATTTTTATATAGATGTGAAGGTTCGTAAATAGTGAAATAGATATTATAAATATTTTACAAATCAATTAACTCTGCAGTTACTTGATTTTGTCTGCACAAATTCAACAAATAAAAAAAGTGATAACCACGTCGAAATGCATCATATTGTATGCCAATAAATCTATTGATATTTGTAAATAGTGCAAATTTAAGAGTTGAATTGGGTTGAGTCAGAATCATAAGCATGTTTCTTGTTGGCAAAATACTGGTTTAATATTGAATAAAGACATGTGCCTTAAGGAAGGCTAGAAAATGTCTGTTGTATATTTCAAATTTAGAGAAATATTCTACCAAACCAAACTGAAACTGTTCCTTAACCTTTTTCCACTCAGATACACATTTAGACCTGTTTGCCTTGACTTTAAGACCTTTTTTACTATATTTAAGTTTTAAAGGTTTAAGTTCCAACCCAAAGGTACTGATGAGCAGCAAACAGCATAAAACCTGAACAGACTGCCAGTTATGAGTTACTTGCAGGCTGTTCTGGTTTTATGCTGGTTGCCATTTTCACTTTGCTTCTGAGGGGGAAAGGGTTAACGTATAGTAATAAAGCTTGTGACCATAGTACAATACCTGTAGACCAGATTGCATGGCCAGGATGACCTTGTGATGTCTGTCTATCTCTTGCATGGACATCTGCAGTCGGTCCTTCCAGTGGTTTCTCTCAGCCTGCAAGGCCCGCCTCACCATCTCGTCATACCCTGTCAGAGTTGTATTCATTTCATTTTGAATGAAAAATAAATAAATTATAACGAAAAACAACTTCTTAAAAAAATATAACTCACTATCAAATATATAAATGATATTGAACTATTTTTTTTCAGAGATGTTGATTTTTCGTTATAATTTGATTATTTTTCATTCAAAATGATGTTTTTACTAATTNGGATCGTATATGGGTCATCTGGGGTCAAAAATTAGGTCACCGGGCCAATTCTAGTAAAACCTTGTGAAGATGAAAGAGGTCACAGTTTTCATCACGTCTTAATGAAATTTTGTCAGAAAGTATTAATTGATGAAATCTGGTTTGGGATTGTATATGGGTCATCTGAGGCCATAAAGTAGGTCATCTGGTCAAATCATGGTAAAACTTCCTGTAGACATAGGGGTCACAGTTTATCAGATCTTTATATAATTTAGTCAGAATGTTTATCTTGATTGAATCTGGGTTGGAATTATATATAATTCAACTAAATTCCTAAAAATGAATTTATGCACTTTGATGACCTTCAATTTTGAGCACTTGTGCAACTTAATTTATTGATATGAACTTTATGAATTATCAAGTCGATAAAGGAATTATTTGTCATATATGTTCTGTGAATGAGAGATTTCATTACTTAACATACATATATCTTAAGTTTATTTATATTTTAGTGTACTATGCGTAGAAGATCAGCCTGAACGTTTTGGGATTCTTTCGAGATGATGTGTTACATCTCATCTTATTTTGCATTATGTTTGATTTAAAATGACCTAAATGAGATGTTATATTCAACAAACATTATGTTTGTTACTCACAGTCATGCCAAGTTACCAAAAATAATTCTGACCATTATCTTCGATTGAATCATTTTTGTGATACTTTGTACAATAAAGAAACCAGGTGAGCGATTCAGGGCCATCATGGCCCTCTTGTCATATATAAGCATCTAGTGCTATACATGTGCTGGGTTTGTTTTAGAAGAAACCATAACTCTCATGAACAGTTTACCTGTGTAACTTGAGTCGCTTCCCTTGATTTGAAATGAAAGGCATTTGAAATATTTGGGTTTTAAAAAAGCCATAATATCTTTAAACCCAGGGACATATGATTGCACCATTTATAATTCTTTTGATCATAATACTATAATGTCTAGAAGAGCTAAATCTTGATAATGTAAATGCCCAGTTTAGAGAAAGCTGCTATGGGTTTTCTGTTTCACGTCAGATTCAGGTGCTGTGGTCGAAGCTGAAGTCTTTGTTTTTCACTTAACTAATAAATTAATGCTTAAATTAAAATTCTTGTTATAAGTTCACAGTGATCAAAATAATATATAATGAACTGTATTAGCATTTACAAGGTCGCTGTGGCGTAGTGAATATGGTGTCCGCCTAGCAATCAGGAGGTCACGAGTTTGATCCCCGTAGTGGGAGCGTTCTTTAGATCTCCCCCAAAGTACTGGTTCTAGCCCCAGGAAATGGACTTGAGAGCGTTTCAAAAAAGCCTTAGGCTTTGGATGCAATTATCGAGCTAAAAGCAATAAGTTTAAACTATAAGCATGTTACGTTTTTGCAATATTTGTTACAATCCAGTAGCCTGAATAATTCTGCAATTACAGAAACAGGTGAAACTTTCACTTACCCAGCTATTTCTACTAGCCCATTAATACCGTATTTAATCATGTTTAATGCACAGTTTTATACCCATAAATTTCTATTAAAACAGTTGTTGTGAATTATACATAGATACAACCGATTGTGCAATAGTAAAATGAGGGCTGATTTGACAGTTTTCTTTATTAGAAAACTTTTTTTCCTCCATTTTGTCATTAACAATTTGGATGCGAGTAAAACATGGTTGCGGGAGCATGTAATTCATGGTAAAATACGGTAACTTTTCACTAGCCCCAGGCTGTCGGGCTAGTTGTAAGCGCAAACACTGCATTTAGCAAAGTCATAATGGGAGATTGTAACTTAACATCACTTTTCTAAAGCCATGAAACCATTATTTAATGACCAAACTTTATACAGCACATTTAATAACAAAAACTGTGCCAATAAATGGAGCAGTATTTTTGAACTTTTAAACTATAATTTTATTATGTGGACCATGAACTTTTAATCCTTGATTCACCTTTGTTAATGGACAAAAGTGACAGTCACTTGTTGTAACTTGTTTGTCCGACTATATTAAACGTATAATTGAAAAGCCTTAAAAAGCAGTTTGCACACGATTTTAACAGCCTGTAGGCTACTTAAGGAAAACTGAAATAGAACAGGTTTCCTGTGGGTGGGTGTATTTGTTTAGAACATGGGTATTTAGGTTTGTGAAAGTGAAGTCCACTTTAAATAATTGTCTGTTGCTTTATAGCATAATTATTACCTACTGTAAAACAGTATATTTTGCGATGATGTAATTTTTGTAGATTAACTTGGCCATTGAATTTTAAATGTGCTAGTATGTATTTGTTGTACATGTATGGAACTCTGAAGTAACTGTTGTTATTTGGAATTCAGTAGTAACTGTTGTTATTTGGAATTCTGAAGTAGCTGTTGTCATTTGGAACTCAGTAGTAACTGTTGTTATTTGGAACTCAGTAGTAACTGTTGTTATTTGGAACCCAGTAGTAACTGTTGTCATTTGGAACTCAGAAGTAACTGTTGCTATTTGGAACCCAGTAGTAACTGTTGTTATTTGGAACCCAGTAGTAATTGTTGTTATTTGGAACCCAGTAGTAACTGTTGTTATTTGGAACTCAGTAGTAACTGTTGTTATTTAGGACCCAGTAGTAACTGTTGTTATTTGGAACTCAGTAGTAACTGTTGTTATTTGGAACCCAGTAGTAACTGTTGTTATTTGGAACCCAGTAGTAACTGTTGTTATTTGGAACCCAGTAGTAACTGTTGTTATTTGGAACCCAGTAGTAACTGTTGTTATTTGGAACCCAGTAGTAACTGTTGTTATTTGGAACCCAGTAGTAACTGTTGTTATTTGGAACCCAGTAGTAACTGTTGTTATTTGGAACCCAGTAGTAACTGTTGTTATTTGGAACCCAGTAGTAACTGTTGTTATTTGGAACCCAGTAGTAACTGTTGTTATTTGGAACCCAGTAGTAACTGTTGTTATTTGGAACCCAGTAGTAACTGTTGTTATTTGGAACCCAGTAGTAACTGTTGTTATTTGGAACCCAGTAGTAACTGTTGTTATTTGGAACCCAGTAGTAACTGTTGTTATTTGGAACCCAGTAGTAACTGTTGTTATTTGGAACCCAGTAGTAACTGTTGTTATTTGGAACCCAGTAGTAACTGTTGTTATTTGGAACCCAGTAGTAACTGTTGTTATTTGGAACCCAGTAGTAACTGTTGTTATTTGGAACCCAGTAGTAACTGTTGTTATTTGGAACCCAGTAGTAACTGTTGTTATTTGGAACTCAGTAGTAACTGTTGTTATTTGGAACCCAGTAGTAACTGTTGTTATTTGGAACCCAGTAGTAACTGTTGTTATTTGGAACCCAGTAGTAACTGTTGTTATTTGGAACTCAGTAGTAACTGTTGTTATTTGGAACCCAGTAGTAACTGTTGTTATTTGGAACCCAGTAGTAACTGTTGTTATTTGGAACCCAGTAGTAACTGTTGTTATTTGGAACTCAGTAGTAACTGTTGTTATTTGGAACCCAGTAGTAACTGTTGTTATTTGGAACCCAGTAGTAACTGTTGTTATTTGGAACCCAGTAGTAACTGTTGTTATTTGGAACTCAGTAGTAACTGTTGTTATTTGGAACCCAGTAGTAACTGTTGTTATTTGGAACCCAGTAGTAACTGTTGTTATTTGGAACCCAGTAGTAACTGTTGTTATTTGGAACTCAGTAGTAACTGTTGTTATTTGGAACCCAGTAGTAACTGTTGTTATTTGGAACCCAGTAGTAACTGTTGTTATTTGGAACCCAGTAGTAACTGTTGTTATTTGGAACTCAGTAGTAACTGTTGTTATTTGGAACCCAGTAGTAACTGTTGTTATTTGGAACCCAGTAGTAACTGTTGTTATTTGGAACCCAGTAGTAACTGTTGTTATTTGGAACTCAGTAGTAACTGTTGTTATTTGGAACCCAGTAGTAACTGTTGTTATTTGGAACCCAGTAGTAACTGTTGTTATTTGGAACCCAGTAGTAACTGTTGTTATTTGGAACTCAGTAGTAACTGTTGTTATTTGGAACCCAGTAGTAACTGTTGTTATTTGGAACCCAGTAGTAACTGTTGTTATTTGGAACCCAGTAGTAACTGTTGTTATTTGGAACTCAGTAGTAACTGTTGTTATTTGGAACCCAGTAGTAACTGTTGTTATTTGGAACCCAGTAGTAACTGTTGTTATTTGGAACCCAGTAGTAACTGTTGTTATTTGGAACTCAGTAGTAACTGTTGTTATTTGGAACCCAGTAGTAACTGTTGTTATTTGGAACCCAGTAGTAACTGTTGTTATTTGGAACCCAGTAGTAACTGTTGTTATTTGGAACTCAGTAGTAACTGTTGTTATTTGGAACCCAGTAGTAACTGTTGTTATTTGGAACCCAGTAGTAACTGTTGTTATTTGGAACCCAGTAGTAACTGTTGTTATTTGGAACTCAGTAGTAACTGTTGTTATTTGGAACCCAGTAGTAACTGTTGTTATTTGGAACCCAGTAGTAACTGTTGTTATTTGGAACCCAGTAGTAACTGTTGTTATTTGGAACTCAGTAGTAACTGTTGTTATTTGGAACCCAGTAGTAACTGTTGTTATTTGGAACCCAGTAGTAACTGTTGTTATTTGGAACCCAGTAGTAACTGTTGTTATTTGGAACTCAGTAGTAACTGTTGTTATTTGGAACCCAGTAGTAACTGTTGTTATTTGGAACCCAGTAGTAACTGTTGTTATTTGGAACCCAGTAGTAACTGTTGTTATTTGGAACTCAGTAGTAACTGTTGTTATTTGGAACCCAGTAGTAACTGTTGTTATTTGGAACCCAGTAGTAACTGTTGTTATTTGGAACCCAGTAGTAACTGTTGTTATTTGGAACTCAGTAGTAACTGTTGTTATTTGGAACCCAGTAGTAACTGTTGTTATTTGGAACCCAGTAGTAACTGTTGTTATTTGGAACCCAGTAGTAACTGTTGTTATTTGGAACTCAGTAGTAACTGTTGTTATTTGGAACCCAGTAGTAACTGTTGTTATTTGGAACCCAGTAGTAACTGTTGTTATTTGGAACCCAGTAGTAACTGTTGTTATTTGGAACTCAGTAGTAACTGTTGTTATTTGGAACCCAGTAGTAACTGTTGTTATTTGGAACCCAGTAGTAACTGTTGTTATTTGGAACCCAGTAGTAACTGTTGTTATTTGGAACTCAGTAGTAACTGTTGTTATTTGGAACCCAGTAGTAACTGTTGTTATTTGGAACCCAGTAGTAACTGTTGTTATTTGGAACCCAGTAGTAACTGTTGTTATTTGGAACTCAGTAGTAACTGTTGTTATTTGGAACCCAGTAGTAACTGTTGTTATTTGGAACCCAGTAGTAACTGTTGTTATTTGGAACCCAGTAGTAACTGTTGTTATTTGGAACTCAGTAGTAACTGTTGTTATTTGGAACCCAGTAGTAACTGTTGTTATTTGGAACCCAGTAGTAACTGTTGTTATTTGGAACCCAGTAGTAACTGTTGTTATTTGGAACTCAGTAGTAACTGTTGTTATTTGGAACCCAGTAGTAACTGTTGTTATTTGGAACCCAGTAGTAACTGTTGTTATTTGGAACCCAGTAGTAACTGTTGTTATTTGGAACTCAGTAGTAACTGTTGTTATTTGGAACCCAGTAGTAACTGTTGTTATTTGGAACCCAGTAGTAACTGTTGTTATTTGGAACCCAGTAGTAACTGTTGTTATTTGGAACTCAGTAGTAACTGTTGTTATTTGGAACCCAGTAGTAACTGTTGTTATTTGGAACCCAGTAGTAACTGTTGTTATTTGGAACCCAGTAGTAACTGTTGTTATTTGGAACTCAGTAGTAACTGTTGTTATTTGGAACCCAGTAGTAACTGTTGTTATTTGGAACCCAGTAGTAACTGTTGTTATTTGGAACCCAGTAGTAACTGTTGTTATTTGGAACTCAGTAGTAACTGTTGTTATTTGGAACCCAGTAGTAACTGTTGTTATTTGGAACCCAGTAGTAACTGTTGTTATTTGGAACCCAGTAGTAACTGTTGTTATTTGGAACTCAGTAGTAACTGTTGTTATTTGGAACCCAGTAGTAACTGTTGTTATTTGGAACCCAGTAGTAACTGTTGTTATTTGGAACCCAGTAGTAACTGTTGTTATTTGGAACTCAGTAGTAACTGTTGTTATTTGGAACCCAGTAGTAACTGTTGTTATTTGGAACCCAGTAGTAACTGTTGTTATTTGGAACCCAGTAGTAACTGTTGTTATTTGGAACTCAGTAGTAACTGTTGTTATTTGGAACCCAGTAGTAACTGTTGTTATTTGGAACCCAGTAGTAACTGTTGTTATTTGGAACCCAGTAGTAACTGTTGTTATTTGGAACTCAGTAGTAACTGTTGTTATTTGGAACCCAGTAGTAACTGTTGTTATTTGGAACCCAGTAGTAACTGTTGTTATTTGGAACCCAGTAGTAACTGTTGTTATTTGGAACTCAGTAGTAACTGTTGTTATTTGGAACCCAGTAGTAACTGTTGTTATTTGGAACCCAGTAGTAACTGTTGTTATTTGGAACCCAGTAGTAACTGTTGTTATTTGGAACTCAGTAGTAACTGTTGTTATTTGGAACCCAGTAGTAACTGTTGTTATTNGAAATCTGCGACCGCGATTCGTAAAAGGCTCATAACTACTGCGTCCCTTCAGATATTGCTTTCATATTTGGTATGCATGTGTATCTGGACAACACCTTTCCATGCACATAAATTGTTTGACTCCTGTGACCTTGACCTTGAACTTTAGGTCAGCGTTCAGGTTTCAAAATCTGCGACCGCGATTCGAAAAAGGCTCATAACTACTGTGTCCCTTCAGATATTGCTTTCATATTTAGTATGCATGTGTATCTGGACAACACCTTTCCATGCGCATATTTTTTTTTAACCCTGTGACCTTGACCTTGAACTTGAGGTCAGCGTTCAGGTTTCAAAATCTGCAACCGCAATTCGAATAAGGCTCATAACTACTGTGTCCCTTCAGATATTGCTTTCATATTTGGTATGCATGTAAATCTGGACAACACCTTTCCATGCACATTACCTTGACCTTAACCTTATTTTGGACTTATACTTATTGAAATTGACCAATTTCTTGGTTAACCCATATTGATCCGTTTCGTCTATCTTCAATACCGCTTACTACTAAGCTTTGATACTTGCATAGATGTTGTCTCTGATCACCCTCAACACACCCACATCACCCAACCTCATGTTGACCTTGACCTCATTAAACTTATTTAAAGGTAACAATTTCTAATTGACCCATTTCATATGGGCCAATTTCTTGGTTAACCCATTACCATCAGGCGACACATCCAACTCGAGGAGTTCTAGTTTTGTAAAAGATGCATAAAAAGAACAGAAAAAAATATGCAAGTGTATTAAATGTCAATACCATTGCGTTTAATGCGCATTAAATACTCTTTTTTGTGAAGGTTATCTTCATATAAAAAACGTATGTGTTACTTTTATAAATCCATAAAAGTTCAAAATTTCAATGGCTGTATCATAAGTATGCTTCTTGTACATTTAAATGTTCCAGAATTACAAATATCACTTTCCACATAATACCAGATTATAAAATCATCAATCCCAAATGTTGTTGACAATTTGGGAGTGTAAATTATACTTTTTACTAGGGTTAAGATCTCCACAAGTTGTTTGGTGAATACCAACCTAAACCCAAATACACCTTGTTGACATGAGTGATTTGCTTAAATTCAAAACTGCATCACTTTAAAATATTTGAAAACATGATTGTATAACCATCAACTCATCAAACAAAATTGTTTGAGCAGTAATATGAGTATGGGTATGTTTAAATGATTGCAGAGAAATGCAAGCACATATACATTTTTACAAACTGAGCAGTTAAATACCATCTGAATATCTAGGTTACTGCAGATTTGTTTGAAATCAATACTTGCAGGTGAATTTTGGTTAGGTTCAGAAAACAGATATGTATTCAAATTTGCATAATTCAATGAGAGTTTGCTTAACTTAATGGGTAAGAATGTCTGATTTTGCAATACTTGAAAACAAGTTTACAAAAACAACTTTGGTCATTGCTCATGGTTTGGCTGTTTGAACTTAAAGGGTAACGTTACCACTATTCCTTTCTGTGTTTGAACTTAAAGGGTAATGTTACCACTATTCCTTTCTGTGTTTGAACTTAAAGGGTAATGTTACCACTATTCCTTTCTGTGTTTGAACTTAAAGGGTAATGTTACCACTATTCCTTTCTCTGTTGGAACTTTAAGGGTAATGTTACCACTATTCCTTTCTGTGTTTGAACTTAAAGAGTAATGTTACCACTATACCTTTCTGTGTTTGAACTTAAAGGGTAATGTTACCATTATTCCTTTCTGTGTTGGAACTTTAAGGGTTATGTAACCACTATTTCTTTCTGTGTTTGAACTTTAAGGGTAATGTTACCACTATTCCTTTCTGTGTTTGAACTTAAAGGGTAATGTAACTGCTTTTCCTTTCTGTATTTGAACTTAAAGTGTAATGTTACCACCATTCCTTTCTGTGTTTGAACTTAAAGGGTAATGTTACCACTATTCCTTTCTGTATTTGAACTTAAAGGGTAATGTTACCACTATTCATTTCTGTGTTGCTGATTACAGAGAATCAGGTGATAGTCAAGATGGCGAAGTCCGTGCCGAGGCAGGTATTTTGCCCTGTTTTTACCCCTTATAACTTTTGTTTTATTTTTAAATGACGCTCACTTTCCAGCCATCTCAGTAAGAAAGTGATTAGCGTTTATTTCGTATTAAAATTTGCTTTATACCTTGACTTTTCTCGCTGCAAATTTTCTTCGCGGAGCTGTAATTAGGTGATCCCTCTAAGAAATTTTGCAGCGAGTATAGTTGAGATATAGAGCAAATATTAGTACGATATAAACGCTTATCACTCCCTTCCCGATATGGCTAGAAAGTGAGTGGCATTTTTACAATTTATAAACGTGACAAAGGGTATAAAACAGTGAAAAATACCTGTCTCGGCATTAACGTCCCCATCTTGTTTGTCACGTGATTACCCTCTCTGGGATTATAGCTTGTAAGACTGTAAATATGGTAAAGGTTAAGATTTTCATTTATTTATTTTTTAGTCAGAGAGATTTACAATTAAAGTGAATATAAGGGAGCCAAAAGAAACCAATATATAAGAGCCTCACTCTGTGAAAAGGGGGTTTAATGCATGTGTGTAAAGTGTCTTCCCATATAAGCCTGTGCAGTCCGCACAGGCTAAACAGGGACTACACTTTCCGCCTTAACTGGATTTTCCTCAAGATGAGTCTTCCTTTAAACAAACACACATGCATTAAACCCCCTTTTCACAGAGCGAGGCTCATATAGAAATATTTAGAGAGATTATTCACTGGCAAAGCAGACATATGACATACTGATGCTTCTTGTCTGGGAAATATATTAAGTCTCAATGTGTATTATACAGTCTTGTACTCCAATTACCTGTTGCTTGTTGCCATTATAAAAGGCAGTGCCTTCAATCACCATTTTTTTCAAGTGTGAGTCTATGTGATAAGCATGTGAGGATGTGAAACAATACAATGTGTTTAATTTGAGGTTTTAAGAAGGAATAAATTAATGTAAAATGCTTTCAAATGTTCAATGCCTGAGGACATGGCCTTTCGAGCTCTGACAATATCAATTTGGACAAAAACATGTCTTTGACCTGAATAATGTTACCTTGACCTTTGATATACAAGCAAGGGTCATGTACATGATCCCTTGCGTGTTGCTGAATACAACCAGTTAGCTACATTTAAGGTCAAGGTCAGTCTTTGATGTAAAACGTCAAAACAGAGCATATTGTTGTCAACTGTTTTTTAAGTTGTAAATTTCCTTTCCATTGGAGGATACTAAAATAACATCAAATTAATTTGTCATGTATGTTAACCTTTATGAGACAGTGCTAACTGATAAATGCTTACTTAACTATTCCTGACCTCTACATTAGGTAAGAGACGTAAAGAGAACGATAATTATATAATTATCCTATGCAAATTAATGTCTATTTAAATGGGCAATTAGACCTTTGAAGCTTTTGTTGCTTACAAATACCTCCTATACTATGACCTGTTTGCTTTTCGCATAGTCGAATCCCCAGAAGATATATTTTACCCAGTTGCATTTATGATTTATGTGCTTTCTTGTAATNGCAGACACCAACATTATTGGTTACACCCGAACAATGTAATAGTTTATTTTAAGCTAGGTCTTGACCATAAACCTTGGCTTATATAAAAAATACTAAAATCTAGTTGGTAGATGTTTGGCTGTCCGGTAAGTGCTGTGGTTGGTACACATGCTTCTCACCTCCTTGACAAGGGTTCAATTAAATGTGAGCTTGGTCACAAGAGTGTCCCATACCTTCCTTTCGCCCTTTAATGAGGTTGTTGTTCTGGGGCTTGACGTGGAACAGCCTGACAACAGTGTGCTGTATGTCATCATCTATGGGCTCGGAACCCTGGTAATCCTCTGTGGTGGTCTCTGTTGTGTTCATGTTGTTGGAGTGCGCAGGCTAAGTGGCCTGTTGCTGGAGATCGCGTGCTCAGTGGCCTGTGGGGGAGGGGGGGTTGCGCTCTCCACTTAGAAAATGGCTTGCAGGACAACTGAAAGAGAGCATAATATCACTCCGTTACCTAAAATTTTAAAGAACAGATGTTTGGGTTTTAAAATAGCAATTGTATCTTTAAACATAAGGACATTTGATTGTAACATTTGTATTTGTTGTGATCATAATGCTATAATGTTTATAAGATCTTAACCTTTATATTGTAATTACATTTCCTATACCACATTTGAAATGTATTTACGTGTTTTGTGTAATTTCATTAATCAAAACATGCCTTATTAACATTCATTAAAACGATATTCTCCTTAGGTATGAAGTTATAACAGAATATATACAAAGTAATAACAGAATATATACCGTAGGTTTCAACGATTATATGTGGTATGTAAAGTATAAAGTTATTGTTATAACCTTATTTGTGTACTCATTTTTGGCTGGTGGTAATTTATTTCAGTCCTTTTTTACATGCAGTTTTGTGTTATGACTTATCCTTCCCTCTTAATCATGAAAAAATCAAATGGGTAGATCAGTTAGGGTGTTTTCAATAGTCAACATAAGGACAAATAGTTTGAGAGTTCAAGTTGTGCTCCTTTTCATATATAAGCATCTAGTGCTATACATGTGCTGGGTTTGTTTTTGAAGAAACCATAACTCTCATGAACAGTTTAACTGTTTAACTTGAGTCGCTTCCCTTGATTTGAAATGAAGGGCATTTAAAATGTTTGGGTTTTAAAAAAGCCATAATATCTTTAAACCTAGGGACATATGATATAATGTCTAGAAGAGCTAAACCTTGATTATGTAAATGCCCAGTTTAGAGAAAGCTGCTATGGGTTGTCTGTTTCACGTCAGATTCAGGTGCTGTGGTCGAAGCT
>VMBQ01000723.1:226042-242411 GCA_007657795.1 Dreissena rostriformis | reverse complement strand
GGGGGGGGGGGGCAAAGGATCCCTCATGGAAGAAACCGCTCTCAAAAACATACTTGAGGCTGTCTATTGAAAAATGCAATTGTGCACATTGTGACACGAAAAGCTGTCCAGAGGGCTTCACGGGACCATCTTCTTGTTGAAAAGTGCATACACAGTCAGCTTTCAGCCGAAATGACCAAGGAAGATCCAGACATTCAGATACTGCTGGATCATGCCAAGGATTTGTACTCTTCCCTTCTGAGGGGCAAAACGACGCTAGCAGATGATATGTTATGCGATTTTGATCAAACTCGAGAGGGCTACAGAGAAGAAGAAACACGAAATTGCCCAGACCTCAAAGACAAGCATAGTATGGCTGAATTATCAGCTTATGATTAACAATTCAAGGGTGTTGATTAAAGCATATCGTACTGGGTGTTGGTTGATGCATTAGGCAGTGCCCGATTTGCTATCCATCTTTGCTGCAGCTGGGTACATTACCTGCAATCTGCGTATTACTACATATATCTGCAGCAAATAAGCAACCTAGAGGAAACGCACCCGGACGTTTATCGAAAGTTCGGTATTGGTTTTCACGTTGTTTGTAGGAGCCATCAGTGCTGGGCTGGGCTAGGACTTGATCTTGTTATTGAGCAAACATTGATGATGTTTTTATAGAGCACATGTGGTCTAACTCGCGGCAGTGGAATGACCGAGGAAATGCAAACCCATTGGACCCTATCTGCAACATCCGAGCACAACAGTGCGATGCAGGATTTCACAGACCTGACCTCTACTACAAGTCCACAACACAAAGACTCAACTGAAGCGTGCATCAAAGGTATTCTTCTGATCTAGAGAAAATGCAGACACAGATAACAACCTGCTCACCATACACAGCTGACCCTACTCTGAGAAACATGGTCGATGGGATAGTGGCTGGGTCAGATGTGAATGTTCATGCAATTGAGGCGGTTGGGAAAACGATCATAAGCGATATCATAGGAAAGTCGGTCTTTGCTTATAAATTAACGAGAAAATACAGAGCCAAAGCTCTTGGGAATAGCTTAGCTGTTAATATTGCTTCTGACCGTGCTTCTTATCCTGCTCTTCTGTTCCAGTGCTTCCTCGTGGTGTCAAAATCTAGAGATTCTCTTGCAGTCGTATTGTCATGAACTAAGCTCCCATCCTACTGCCTTCTTTGAAGCCAAGAACATACTTTGTACAGCAGATACGCCTCAGATCGCTCAGGCAATTTGAGAGTATGCTGTAGATACATCATGTGAGGCTGTGATGAACTGTATTCATGAAACAGATGCATGATGGTGGTACTTTGCTGCATCGTTGACCATGGAGAAGGGCGACTCATATAACGTAATAGCCGAGTCTTACGTAGATTCAGAGAAAGGCATTACGGACAAGCGACAGTGGGGTTCGATGGCTAAGGAGACTGTCATTATAACAAAGACAACACGACCTGAGACGATAAAACAAACGTGAATCATATTGTGAGTTTCAGCAAAGAAACAGAATGCTCATGTAAAAAAAAGAAGACTTTGTGTCTCGTGACAGAAACAAGGCCAGCATAATTGCTTTGATCAGCACAACTCTGACTGATATGGGATGCTATGTTTCCAGGGGATGCAGACGTTGAAATTGTTAAAGCAACAGTATAACGATCCCGTCGTAGCACCACAACGTTGGTGGGCGAGGATACAGATTTGCTCATCTTGATCCTGCATTACTCCGAAAGGGACAATACGACCAATTACTTCCGCTTTGATGTAAATAAATAGTCAAAGGAACACAAAGTATATAATATTACACTTTTGAAAGAAATGCTTATTCAGGCTGTAATAAATCTTCAATGATTTTCAGCAATGATAAAAATGAAGTCTACTTAAGTTAGTAAAACCTGATCCTTTCTTTAAGTCATGTGCTAGTTAATTCTCTTTTCCAAATGTCGTTAATTGGATTTAATGATTATTCAACTGCTAAGTAATAAACTCAATTCGATTAAAGTGTTCCTTTTCTCCTAAACTATGGCGTTTTACATAACAACCATATCATTTGAGTAAAAAGTTATGAACTCGTGGTCCTTCGTATTGTGTTGATGGCCATTTTGGACGCTGTGTTTTTGTGTAACATAATTAGTTTACATTTTGTCTGATGATATATAATGTGTTCTTTTCTCCCTGAAACCTGGGTATAGACACCAAATTCATCAACTTTAAGTGGATAGTTACATAATAATATTTTATGATCATAAATAGGTTTTGGCGGCCATCTTGGACGCTGTGTTGGATTTGTGTGTAATATAATAAACTTAAACAATGTCTAATGATCTTAATGTGTTTTTTGCCCTCTGAAACCTATGTATAGACACCAAAATTCTTCAAATTTGAGTGGATAGTAACATAGTTATGATCATTAATAGGTTTTGGCGGTTATCTTGGCTACCATTTTGGACGCCATGTTGGATTTCTATGTAACAAAATTAACTTAAACTTTGTCTGATGATATTAATGTGTTCTTTGCCCCTTGAAACCTAAGTATAGACACCGAAATCATCAAATTTGAGTGAATAGTTACATAGTTATAATCATATCTAGGTTTTGGCGGCCATCTTGGCGGCCATTTTTGACGTCATGTTGGATTTGTGTGTACTATATTAAACTTAAACAATGTCTGATGATCATAATGTGTTCTTTGCCCCTTGAAACCTAGGTATAGACACCAAATTTATCAAATTTGATTGGCTAGTTACATAGTTGTGATCATTAATAGATCTTGGCGGCCATATTGGCGGCCATTTTGAAAAAAAAAAACACTTTCCGGAGGTCCGATTGTGGTAAACTTTTGATATGTTTTAAAGGACCTTCTACCTTACCAGGATCAGTTAAAATACCTTTTGTAGCAATTTTTGGGGGTCAAAGTGTATATTGACCATTCTATAGCCCCCGGCCACGTAATTTGCATGGTGTTTTGTTCTTCAATTATTTCAATGACTTTTTTTTAACTGTATTTGTTTCTTTTCATCTTAAGCTATTTTCGCTTTTTAATTTTTAAATAACGAAAACGTATATGATTAACTATGGCCAATAGAATGTCTGCGTACCTGTTTGCCAAAAGTCCATTAACAATAATTATTATACATAGTCACATGAACAATATTTTGTTTATGCCAAAATGGAGGATGTTGTCTAATAATTGTTTTTCTTTTTGTTTAACTGCAACGTCATTTTTGTTATTTTTTGTATAAACAAAAAGCAAATCTCGAAATATAGACGATTAAGACTTTTAATTAAGGAAAATTTTAACATGACATTCACACATTTTTTCTATGCACGAAACATATTTACTGCTTTACAAAGAAATGTGAAAGTTTGAACTTTTGTTCGAAAAAAAAGTAACATATTAAAGTTGGCAGGCTATGTTAGAGTCGACAAGCGAAGTCGATAGGTACGCTTTATCGTTGTTAATCGGATACTAAACAACGATTTGTCACTTTAACACGTGTATTTTAAACATCACCATCACCATCATCATCATTCCCTTGACCGGTCTGGCCGTTGGGGTGGGGAATGAGGGAGGACGCTACAGAAAAAATCCTCCTCCAGTCAGATATGCTGTGTTCTACTGAGAGAAATTCATGGGAAGGGATTTCCACTCTTTTACATTGTTAATCCAGT
This sequence comes from Dreissena rostriformis, assembly GCA_007657795.1. NCBI lineage: Eukaryota > Metazoa > Mollusca > Bivalvia > Myida > Dreissenidae > Dreissena > Dreissena rostriformis. The sequence goes on along the minus strand of VMBQ01000723.1, from coordinate 238,740 downwards.
TTTTTTATGCCCCCGGTAGGGCGGCATATAGCAGTTGAACAGTCTGTGCGTCCGTCCGAAAACTTTAACATTGGCCATAACTTTTGCAATATTGAAGATAGCAACTTGATATTTGGCATGCATGTGTTTCTCATGGAGCTGCACACTTTGAGTGGTGAAAGATCAAGGTCAAGGTCATCCTTCAAGGTCAAAGGTCATATATATATGGCGTCTGTGCGTCCGTCCGAAAACTTTAACATTGGCCATTACTTTTGCAATATTGAAGATAGCAACTTGATATTTAGCATGCATGTGTATCTCATGGAGCTGCACATTTTGAGTGGTGAAAGATCAATGTCAAAGTCATCCTTCAAGGTAAAAGGTCAAATCTATGGCGTCTGTCCGTCCGTCCGAAAACTTTAACATTGGTCATAACTTTTGCAATATTGAAGATAGCAACTTGATATTTGGCATGCATGTGTATCTCATGGGGCTGCACATTTTGAGTGGTGAAAGGTCAAGGTCAAGGTCATCCTTCAAGGTTAAAAGTAAAAAAATCAAAGCGGCGCAGAAGTGGGCATTGTGTTTCTGACAAACACATCTTTTGTCTTTTGACGGCCTCGACGGCGACCTCCCTCTAGAGTTCCCTGGAGAACAGTCTTGCACAGAGAGTCGTGCCTGGTGACGTGTCCAAACAAAGCCAGCTTTCGTCGTTTAACGGTCGCCAGTACTTTAAACACATTTTTTAAAGTGTTTAAAAGTTTAAAACTCGGGTTTAACGCTCTCCTTGCTCTCTTACCTCTCATCACAACGTCAACTCATTGTTAAGAGACATATCTTAAAGAAAAAATGTTTTGGTTAAACATGTACTTAATTTACTTATTTTATTAGAGGCTCGCTCTGTGAAAAGAGGATTAATGCATGTGCGTAAAATGTCGTCCCATATTAGCATGTGCGGTCCGCACAGGCTAATCAGGGACAGCACGTTTCGCTTTTATTGTATTTTTTTTTACTCTTCTTGACGAAAATCCAGTTAAGGCGGAAAGTGTCGTCCCTGATTAGCCTGTGCGGACTGCACAGGCTAATCTGGAATGACACTTTACGCACATGCATTTAACCCCGCTTTCTCAGAACGCGACTCATAAACATATTACTACAGCGGCGTTTGGTTCGAACTGTTTCGGTCAGTGCACGTGCCAGAACGGACGCTGCAATCCCGCTACTGGAGCATGCTTGTGCGCTAGCGGATATACGGGGCCGAGATGCGACCAACCGTGCAAAGTGCGTATCGTTGACGTAATTTTCAAACATCGGAATAGTTTGCATTGGTGTTTCATCTGTCTCTAATCATGCAATGATAAAGTAGAGGAAAGTTTGTTGATTGGGTGAACGATCGAATTACATTTCAAAGTGTTTACAGCAAAATGTTCTATGACCGCGAAATTCTACAAATTATTTTTTAAAAAGAATGCATAATCAAGAACATTATAAATTGTTACTCTTTCAACCGTGGCATCGTGATTGTAGTTTATCTATTTTGTTTATTTCGCTGAACGTTACATAATACAATACGAATCTATAATAAAATATATTTTTTTTTAATGTAAAAATGAACATAAAATTTATCGCTCATGATTTGGGGTTGAAAAATGCTTTTTATTTTCAGATTAATCTTCGTGTTGATTATATTTTCCGATTTAGTTTTGGTTAAAAATTACGTAACTGCTATTTAAGTTAATATAAATACGAATAATACATAATCTCGTAATACGATGCTTTAATTGACTACATTAATAGATTTTTTTTTCTGGTAGATAATTAAAATCTCACAAAGATTAAATGTATGTTTGTTTTTCTTCAGAACAACACTTTCGGAGCAAACTGTGAGTTCAAATGTCCGGATTGCGGAATTTTTTCCCTGCCCGGATGTGACTTCATAACTGGCGCATGCGCATGTAATACTGGATATACTGGACCTACATGCAAACGACCATGCCCTCCCAATAAATACGGCGATGGATGTTCTAAAACATGCAAGTAAGTTTGAGTTAAATTGTGAAATAACTCTAAATGAACAACAATATTAAAAACATATTACAGAAAATTGAGATAGAGCGAATAGAAAAAACCAAGATAAATACCACGCAAGTCTGTTGAATGTGACATTGATATCTCACAAAACACTAGCACTCTTTTCTTTACCCAACTCGATGCGTTTTTTTTGGTGACATGCACTCTTTTAAGATTGACTTCAAAGAGAGTAGAATAATAAAACCGAGTCTCGCTCTGTGAAAAGAGGGCTTAATGCATGTGCGTAAAGTGTCATCCCAGATAAGCCTGTGCAGTCCGCACAGGCTGATCAGGGACAACACTTTCTGCTTGTATTGAATTTTTCTTTTTAAGGAAGACTCTTCTGGACAAAAATGCAGTTTAGGCTGAAAGTGTCTTCCATGATGAGCCTGTGCGGACTGCACAGGCTTATCTGGGACGACACTTTACGCACATGCATTTTACCCCGTGTTTACATAGCGTGATTCAAATGCTCTTTCAGTTGCCAGAACAACGGTGTGTGTGACAACGTGTCCGGTAAATGTTCATGTCCGCCAGGATTCACGGGCGAAACGTGTCAGTCCGTGGTGAGAAACTTTTGTACTAACATTTTTTATCTTATTGAAAAATGAGTGTATTTTAAAATTTGTGTCCATTTGAATTTAACAAGCATATTTTTTTAGATAGTTGAAACGCATGTTAGTTTAAACCTATTTATGTAAGCTCTATTGCATAGAAAGTACTTACTTCTTATTTGAAACGCTCTCGAGTCCGTTTCCTGTGCCTAGAACCAGTACTTGGTGTCTTTGGTGGTAATCTAAAGAACGCTCCCACAATGGGGATCGAACACGTGACCTCCCGGTCTCAAGGCGGACACCATATCCATTACACCACTGCGACTTTAACTAGCATATTTGGACTTGATATATTTTTCTAGAATGTTTGTGTATCGGGTTCTTCACATTCAATATACATGCTACTGAAATAGCGAATCCTATTATAACCTTTACACTATTATCAACAAAACTATTGCTGCCCTTCTGTCATAGATTCCATGATTGTTTTGCTATTTTTTTCGTAATCGTTGTATCCGTTACATGTCGACAGTGTCCCGCCGATAAATATGGGGCCAACTGTGCGAAAAATTGCACCTGTGGTCCCTATGGCGCCGGATGTACTCCGGAAGAGGGGCTGTGCAGGTGCCAACCTGGGTTCACTGGCGGTAGGTTGTGGTGAAATATTATACTTAGAAACAGTATATAAAACTTTTGAAAACACCATCTTATCGGAAGATACAAAAAACGCTAAATCATTGTAGACACCAATGTTATGTTGATTGTCCGCTATAAAGTCTTGGTCGCATTATCGGACAGAGTAGCTCCTCTTCTGACCGTACTGCGCGATTGCGCAGGCTGATCTAAAGTTACCCTGGTTACGCTGGTCGCATATGACATAAGACCGATTATCGCACGATGTGACTCACATCATATTTTCTGCACAGTGAAATGCCGAGAGAGCTGTCCTACGGGGAAGTATGGCGCCAATTGCACGTCCATCTGCCCGTGCGACCTTATGACGTCACGGTGCAGTCCAGTTGACGGAACCTGTATGTGTAATTCCGGGTACACTGGAGCCGCGTGTCAATCAGGTGAGAGCGGATTAATTTTACCTCAAATTAAAAATGAAACGGCCTAATTTTACCACAAATTAATAATGAAACGGCTTAATTGTACCTCAAATTATAATGAATCGGCTTTATTTTTCCTCAAATTAATAATGCAACGGCTTAATTTTACCTCAAATTAATAATGAAACGGCTAAATTTTACCTCAATTTTATAATGAAACGGCTTAATTATATCTCAAATTATTAATGAAACGGCTTAATTTTACATCAAATTAATAATGAAAAGGCTTTATTTTACCGCAGATTAATAACGAAACGGCTTAATTTTACCTCAAATTATTAATGAAACGGCTTAATTTTACTTCAAATTATTAATGAAACGGCTTAATTGTACCTAAAATTAATAATGAAACGGCTTAATTTATCTCATATTAATAATGAAACGGCTTAATTTAACCTAAAATTAATAATGAAACAGCTTAATTTTACCTCAAATTTATAATAAAACGGCTTAATTTTACCGCAAATTTATAATGAAACGGCTTAATTCACCTCAAAGCAATAATAAAACGGCTTAATTTAATCTTAAATTAATAATGAAACGGCTTAATTTTACCTCAAATTTTTAATAAAACGGCTTAATTTAATCTCAAATTAATAATGAAACGGCTTAATTTTAACTCAAATTAATAATGAAACGGCTTAATTTCACCTCAAATTAATAATGAAACGGCTTAATTTTAACGCAAATTAATAATGAAACGGCTTTATCTTACCTCAAATTAATAATGAAACGGCTTAATTTTACCTCAAATTAATAATGGAACGGCTTAATTGTACCTCGAATTTATAATGAAACGTCTTAATTTTACCTCAAATTTATACTAAAACAGCTTAATTTTACCTCAAATTAATGATAAAACGGCTTAATTTTACCTAAAACGAGTGATGAAACGCTATAAATTATAACATTAACGTTATAGCAATTTTTAAAGACCAACTCAATATGTAATTTATTTTGTCGGTGATCAACAAGCGGCTTGAAACAGTGTAGGTTCTTATATCGAAAATGAAACAATTTTTATTTAAAGGGACTTGTTAACGTTTAAGTTAATTGACAAAATTGATTTTTTGTTTGTTTCAGATCTGCAAATGCTCGTTGTAGTTATGATATTTGCGAACAAACAGTAATACTGAACATTTACCATGCTCTAAAATATTCATTATATGCATCTTTTGACGATTTTAAAACCTGAAAATTATAAAGCGTTACAAACGCGAAACATTTGAATAATTTGGAGAGCACTGTTGTTATCGTAATTATTGCGATATTACGAGGATTGCTAGAATTTCACTCCAATGGGTCAGTGGTTCAAGTGCCGGTATGGATTACTTTTTTTCTTTCTTTCTTTTTTTTTCTTGTTTTGTACTCGAGCTATTTAGTTCCGATGTTAACATTTATCACTTAAAGCATTTAGTGGCAAAGTTCAAAACATGCCAAAATCTGTGAACAAGTCCCATTCATTGCATACTTGATTATGTTTATTTAATTATAACAGTTACGCAATTGAATCTCGATGTATTTGTCTATTACATGTATATCTTAATATTGAATACTAAAGTTATATAGAGGACTATACAAATATTCGGAATACTAAATACTAACACAGCTATTCGTACATATGCTTTAATTAATCAACATCCCGAAGTAGTGGTGTTTGTGATACCAGTGTATAAACAGCCATTTTCTAGATCTTAACTAGGTACATTGATTTTAAATAATGGTACGGTTGACAAACGCAAGTAATTCATATTAATTGTGTTTCAAGTCTGTACTCGAGGACTCTGGGGCCGGAACTGCTCGCAGCAATGTCAGTGTTCCGGAAATGGAAATTGTGACCCCTTCTCGGGCCAGTGCAACTGCGCGGCGGGTTATAAAGGGTCTAGATGCGAATTACGTAAGTTCCTGTCGTATACTACATGTCTATTGGTTAAGATGTATACCTTTGCCCAACATTGCAAAAAATCTGATGTAATGAATAATATTGGCTTGTAAACTGTTAGTTTGTAAACCGCGTGCTTACCTATAAAATTTAGTCATTGTGTCAAAAATTGATATATTTTTTTAAAATGTTTTTATTGGCGCAAGACATCATGTAAACGGTTCGCCAGATTTGATCCCCGATGATGGAGCGTTCTCATGATCTTTCGAAAAGACACTTTCTCCCGAAAACGGACTCGAAAATGTCTGTACAAGCCTAAAGCTTTGAGAAAATCTAACTGGTTTGAACGGATATATACTATACCCTTCAGAATGTGACCAGGATATTTACTGGGGCCAAAACTGTGCCAACAAGTGCTCCTGTAACGGCGCCCACTGCGACCACAGAGACGGCACCTGTAGGTGTCCGCCTGGCAAGATGGGGCATCAGTGCGAGATGGGTAAGAAGCAGTCGCCCATTGCGACCCGTGGGATGGCACATGCAAGTGTCCTCCCGGCAAGATGGGGCATCAATGCGAGATGGGTAGGTAACAGTAGCCCACTGCGACCACAGAGACGGCACCTGCAGGTGTCCGCCTGGCAAGATGGGGCATCAATTCGAGATGGGTAAGTAGCAGTCGCCCACTGCGACCCTCTGGACGGCACCTGGAGGCAAGATAGGGCATTACTGTTAGATGGGTAAGTAACAGGTGCCCTCTACGACCATCAAGACGGGATTTGCAGGCGTCCGCCGGGCAAGACTGCGACATTGGTAAGTAACAGTCGCCCATATCAACCAACCGGACGGCACCTGCATGTGTCTAAGATATGGCACAACTGGAATATTGGTTGGTAACAGTCGCTCATCGGTAAGTTGTCCATCCGCAAGTATAACACTTGCAGGATTGGTGAACAGGAGTTGGAACATGATTCAATCAGTTATAATTCATTATGATAATGTTTTTATTATTTATTGAACTTGTCTGCATGTTTATGCCATCTGTTTTTTCTTCTCAAGAATATGTGTTTGCAGATGTTTGTGCATGGGAGACAATTTTTGTAAAACGTTCTCCCCTTTTTTCTCACCAACGTTTATCCAGTATTCAAAGTCATATGACCAGTATGTTGGAACCACATCGACCACTTCGTAAAATAATGATTAGATAAAATGTAACAATATCTTACAAGATAGAATAGCACTAAACAACCGACAGGAATATCACATAAATTACACTATTTTTAATGAGCCTAGTGTAACGGTTATACAAAATGGACCAAGCTGGATTTGTACGAGTGACGGTTATATATTAAACCATATTTACGATGGCGAAATCGTGAAACCAAACTTTAAAATTGATCTTTATTCCAGGTTGTCAGGTGAACTACTTTGGGTTCCAATGCGCACAACCTTGCTCATGCAAAAACGACGCCGTGTGCGATCCGGTAACTGGTGCGTGCAGATGTCAGCCGGGATGGGCCGGGAACCTGTGTGACAAATGTGAGCTTAATGTTCAATATGAACCTCGCTGTGGAAAAACGGGGTTTAATGCATGTGCACAATTAGGGACGACACTACCTCATAAACTAGATTTTCTCTAACAAGAATCTTACTTTAACCGAAAAATACCATAAAAGCGGAAAGTGTCGTCCCTGATTAGCCTGTGCGGACTGAACATGCTAATATGGCACGACACATAACGAACATGCATACTTAACGCACATAAACCCCGTGTTCTAATAGCGAGACTCTTATATAGTGTCGTCGAAACCTACTGTATAATTACATATTTCGTTATGACTACACCTATAAGCATATCGAACTAGGTTTCTGACGAGTAATATATATGTGAACGTCAAGTAATACCACACTTGTGTTTTATGCTGTAATTATTTTTTTTCCTACCAAGAGTATAAATCAATGTTATCAAGCAGGCAACATAACATTTTTTAAGTCTTCTTTAAGCAATACAAATGTTAGAGCGATTCTCTGTCTTGGAAAAAAAAACACGTTTTTTTTAGAAAACAGTACTAGAATGGCAAAGCAAGACCTAAATTTGTATCTTTTTGGATACACTTCTGTTGGCAACAGTTTGCATTGGTAAATTCAATAANTCTGTCTGTCTGTCTGTCTGTCTGTCTGTCTGTCTGTCTGTCTGTCTGTCTGTCTGTCTGTCTGTCTGTCTGTCTGTCTGTCACACTGTTTTGGATCCTGCGATAACTTTAAAAGTTCTTCATATTTGTTCATGAATCTTGAAACATGGGCAGATGGCAATATGGGCATTATGCACGTCATTTCATGTTATTCCTACGTCAAAAATTATGGTTGCTATGACAACAAATATATTTAAAAAATAAAATAAAAAATAATCTGACAATTGTGGAGCCGGTAGGCGACATCATTGCTTGCCAATAGTCTTGTTTAACTATGACTTTCTGTTCAAAATACGTATTGCGTTTTATCCTATTACCAGATGAAAATCGAAAGGATAACAACGATCGTATATACTTGATCTATATACTACGCTATTTTTGATTTTTTTTTCTCCAAAACTTTGTGAATCTGTTTTTGACAACTACGCATCAACAAAATCGTCAAAAAATGCGATATTTGATAATAATTAATGAAAAAAAGGAGGAAATAATAGGATAAATACAATATTATGTGAGTCTTGGATAAAGATTTAGTTAATCATGCTCGGCACGAACCACTGTAGCGCTCGGCAAGCCTCGCGCTTCCATGGTTCTAAGCATCGCATGAAAAACTCGACCTTTATCCAAAACTGACATATTATTTTCTATGTTCCCGCATGTTGGTTCTAGCCTGTCCCGACGGTTTCTACGGCGCGGAATGCGCCCAGGTGTGTCAAAACTGCTACAACGATGGCACGTGCGACTCATTCAGCGGCACGTGCGTCTGCGCCCCGGACTTCACGGGTCCCCAGTGTAACACCTCCCTGACCGCGGCGGTGGGGTCGCCTCAGAGACTGCAGCAACAAGGTGGGCTCTTCGAAAACGGGTCTTAATGCATGTGCGTCAAGTGTGGTCCCAGATTAGCCGCCAATCAGGGTCGACACTCCGTTTCAGTGGAATATTTCGTTTAAAGAATGTCTTTTGAAAACGAAAATCTAGTCTAGGCGGAAATTTTTGTCTCTGATTAGCTAGTCAAATAAAATTTGAAATAAAAATATCTAGTAATGTATGACATAGTACTGGAATCTCAGTTTAACATTTATGTTTTAATATCACTAATAAACATATAATAAACACTACAATCATACAAGAACTCAAACACACAGAATACGATACAACACAACGAAAAGCTAACAATCACATGTACTATAAATTGGTAATGCTCCTAAGTACGTTCTCATGTTTAACGTCAGAGCTAATTCCCCAACGCTCCAATATTCCAGGCAGCCAATTAGGCGTGATTATGTCCTCGGACAATTTTGCGGGAATGCTGGTCGGCATAGCAACCCTGTTCGTCCTCGTTATCGTAGCAACAGTTTTCATTACCCGGAAATTCGCGACAGAGGGAAGATTTGGGAGGACAGCCGGGGCCCAGAAATTCAGCGAAGAAGTGAGTATCTTCTTCTTTGATATCGTGAAGTTTAACACTCAGAAATCTAGACTTCTCTAAAGTTGAAGAAATTTTACTTTTTTTTTCAAACATGTGTGGTAATATCTTAGTCTGATCAAGCACGTCTGCATGTTACCAGTTATATAATATTATTCGTGCGATTTAATGTTATTGTTATTGGATTTCGTCTCTTATGACATACACCTTTTAAGTAGTCATGATTAAAGGGATAATACACGTTTTCGATGGCATGATCATCTGCGGGCGCTCTAAAAATCCGTTCAGGAACGGATTTTGAGAGCGCCCGCAGATGATCATGTCCAAGAAAATGTGTATTTTTTGCTATTATTGCATAAACAAATCACACATACCAAAATAAATTAAAATAACATTGAAAACAATATGTCTTGTTAATTCGACATCGACAAAATAATTTGATTATTTCAAATGACGCCATACAGCTCAAGGTTCTCCTTTTGCCAAGTTTCTGCATCCCGCCAGAGGGCATGATAGATAGAGTTTATGCAAAACTAGTTATTCATCTTTAACAGCGTCTGCAAAATGTACACATGTGATTGTAGAGATACTAAAATGAGTAGTTTATTTTCATTGTTGTTATTTTCTATTTATTATTGCATAAACTCTATCTATAATGCCCTCTGGCGGGGTGCAGAAACTTGGCAAAAGGAGGGCTTAAACGGGAGAAATCGTGTATTAACAAGGCGAGATGGTGACACATATAAAGTTATTGATATAGTTAAACAGTGGCCAGTGCCTATGTATCTCATTCGCTCATTATAGGACGGGAAAACACACCAAGTCTTGAAATCGAAAACTGCCTATCCGAACGTAATCCTCGTCGTTTCTTATGATGACCGAGTGAGGCATATGTAAAACACAACCTTGAACTGTATGGCGTCATATGAAATAATCGAATTATTTTGTCGATGTCGTATAAAAAAGACATATTGTTTTCAATTTTATTTTAATTTATTTTGGAATGTATGATTTGTTTATGCAATAATAGCGAAATTAAACATTTTTAGCGGACATGATCATCTGCGGGCGCTCTCAAAATCCGTTCCGGATTTTTCGAGCGCCCGCAGATGATCATGCCCTCAAAAAACGTGTAATATCCCTCTAAAGTACACATACAATTACCCACGTTTCAATATATCCACGTGTATATATTTCTCAGATACACGAGTCGCACGTGCCCGCAGTGACCGGTTTCGTGAATCCCGTGCACCAGGGATACGACGATGTTACCATGGAAACTAGGAGCACGCGATCAGACGCCACCAGCGGGGTTCAATCCGCGACGATGGACTCCGATGGGGACGAAGATGATGATAACAATGGTTTCTTCAAAGACAGCGATTCTTGAACGGTCAAATGAATAATGGAACATAACTTTTCTGCTCATTAAATACATAAAGTGATATTATCGTGAAGTCAATGTTGGTTTATTTTGAAAAGCTTCTTGCTTTTTGGTGTATATGCTGCTTACATCGTTTGTTTCAGGTTTTTTTTTGTCCTTATTTCACATGTTTGGTACAACATGTATTCATTTGTATAATACAAAACGACACTAGCCACTTCGAAGTTGCAGAAGCAGTGACAGTGGTCGTTTTAGTAAAAGTTCATCGAATTTTTGTGTAGCATTTCCAAGCATTATTTGTACAATATACTATTTTAGTTTTTACTCGTTATGCAATATCATCACTTAGCCTCATTAATGCACTTATTTAAGCACAAACTATGAAGCGCAACCGAAAAATCATCTAAATATTTTTATTTGATGAATACAAACTGCACTGAATATATCATCGCTGCTCTTATATTTTGCTTGCTTGCATGTTCTTGTACACTGCACGAAGGTTTTAATAATAAAGTTAGAAATGCTAGCGTCATTTCATCTATGCGTGTGTCTGGCCGGTGGCCCCAGATTTATTCATTTGAGTTTGCGTTTCTGTTTTTTTTCCTGTGTCTAATTGTCGCACAGTTTGTCAATTGCCGAATTGCCATAATTAATTTACCTCGTAGATATGATACGATTTATCTTCTGATGCAACTCGATTTTCACGGGTGGGCAAAACGTTAGCATTGCTCAGGGAAAACGGGGTTTAATGCATGTGCGTTAAGTGTGGTCTGTGCAGTTCGCTTATCTGGGACGACACTTTTCGTCTAAACTTGATCATCGCTAAGAAGAGACTGTCAACGAAATATACAATATAAGCGGAAAGTTTTATCCCTAATTAGCCTTTGCGGACGTTTATTTTAATTATTTAACATATAAGCTATAATCATCCTGCTATAGAGACAGGATACAGATCATCAAACTTTTTTTCAAACTTCAAATGTAGATACCTTTTACCAAGCCGCGCCCATGTGACTGCGTATAGGATGGGTTGAGTAAATTTCACTTTAACTTAAATAGCACAAATGAGTTCCGTTCTGAGAAAACTGGACATAATGCTTGTGCGTAAATTGTCATCCCGGATTAGTCTGTGCAGTTTGCACAGGCTAATCAGGGACGACAATTTCCGCTTTTATGGAATTTTTCGTTTAAATGATGTCTCTTCTTAGCGAAATTCCAGTTTAGGCGGAAAGTGTCGTGCCGGATTAGCCTGTGCGGACTGCACAGGCTAATCTGGGATGACAATTTACGCACAAGCATTTTGCCCAGTTATCTCAGAACACAACACAAATATTCTCGATAGGCTGTACATAATTTACGCACATGTATTATGCCCAGTTTTCTCAGAACGCGACTCACTTAATTTCTGGATAACGAATTGAGTTATTGTAATGAGGCTTCATACATTACTCTTATCAAGACCTAGCTTTGGATTGCATATATGTCGTTGGGGTCAAGGTAATTTTAAGTAAGTATAGAACAATTGTTTCTGCTCAATTACATAAGAATAAATAAAGCTATTGGTAATGATAAAATAAAACAATGAAACTATAGAAACTATATGGGATATTATTTTATTTCATCCGCTGCTTTTAATATAAAAAAACTACTAGTATAAACATAAAGTCGTGTTCTAAGAAAACTGGGCATAATGCATGTGCGTAAAGTGTCATCCCAAATTAGCCACAATGGTCGAATCAAAGCATTAGGGATTTAAACCTGTTTGATGTCTAGCCGGACCTAACACTTAACCCATAAACTAAATAGTATATGTACCAAATATAAAATCCTGGTTATGGTTGCATGTTGCACGAACGAGGTCAAGGGAATGCCACTGTTACCTAAAATAGAAAACATGAATAATCTTAGTATCTTAGTAAATAAAAACAAATAAAGCTATTGTCATGCAACTACGGGTACATATCACGGTACGTGGGTTCTAACAAAACTTCATGTTACATTTCCGAAAGGGTCAATACCACTGTTACTAAATATAGATACATAGTATCGGTCAATATCTCAATAAAAAAATGAGTCTTTGTTTAAACTACTTACACAAAAGC
>VMBQ01000723.1:196636-217734 GCA_007657795.1 Dreissena rostriformis | reverse complement strand
TACATCATGTTCTGTGTATTTCATACCACTTAATTAAGGGGACATTGTTACATCATGTTCTGTGTATTTCATACCACTTAATTAAGGGGACATTGTTACATCATGTTCTGTGTATTTCATACCACTTAATTAAGGGGACATTGCTACATCATGTTCTGTGTATTTCATACCACTCAATTAAGGGGACATTGTTACATCATGTTCTGTGTATTTCATACCACTCAATTAAGGGGACATTGTAACATCATGTTCTGTGTATTTCATACCACTAAAATAAGGGGACATTGTTACATCATGTTCTGTGTATTTCATACCACTTAATTAAGGGAACATTGTAACATCATGTTCTGTGTATTTCATACCCAAAACACTAGTAAAACTATGGCACAGTTGTCAAATCTGAAACATGATTACTAAGTATGTATAAGAGCTTTGCTCTGTGAAAATAGGGTTTAATGCATGTGCGTAAAGTATTTCCCATATAAGCCAGTGCAGTTGTCACAGGCTCATCAGGGACGACACTTTCCGAATAAACTGGATTTTCGTCTTAGAATCTTCCTTTAAACGAAAAATACAATAAAAGAGGAAAGTGTCGTCCAAGATTAGCCTGTACAGACTGCACAGGTTAATCTGGGATGACACTTTACGCACATGCATTAAGCCCCCTTTTCACAGAGCGGGGCCCATATATATTGAAAATATGCAAAGTATGTAACTATACTAGAAATGAACTATATACAATTGAGTACAAAAAAGGCACACAGAATTTGTTTGGCAGAAAATATGAAGGTTTCATAAAACTGGCTTTCTAAAAGATGGGATGAATTTATTTAATGGGAGAACAAATAGAAGTTTGTTTTTGGTTTGTTAAACTACCTTAAAAAATTATTAGCACTAGAATATGTGCCTTTTGTCAAAATTTAGTTTATTTTTTAATATATTTCTATGTCAATAAACAACAAGAGCTTGTCACAGCAATGCCAAATCCCCACCGAAATGTGTTTGCTTGTATGAGAAAATTTGTTTTAGAGAGTAGAATAATATTTGTAAAATTAAATAAATTATAATTTAAAATTTAAAAAAAAAGGGAAAAAAAAGGGAAGATAATTTAAAAACTACAGCCGAAAGAGTTATGGTTCTTGGTAACTGCACTTCTCCTACTTGCCATCTGTTTATATTTAAAGTTTTAAGTAAATCCCTTTAGTAGATTCAGAGTTATGCTCTGGACAAAAATTTACTTTGAAATTGTATAAAGGGAGATAATTCAAAAACTAGGGTAGATAGAGTTATGATTCTTGGTCACTGCACTTCTCCCAGTTGCCATCTGTTTACCGGTATATTCTAAGTTTAAAGTAAATCCATTGAATAAATTTGGAGTTATGCTGTGTACAAAGTTTCGGACAGAAATTGTATTAAGGGAGATAATTAAAAAACTAAGGTAGATAGAATTATGGTTCTTGGTCACTGCACTTCTCCTAGTTGCCATCTGTTTATATTCTAACTTTAAAGTAAAGACGGAAAGACGGACGGACAGACACACAGACGGACGGAGACTATTACTATATCACCTCAGACATTTTTCGGTGGGGATAATTAAATGTTTGAATGTGCCTTCTTGGCTTTTAAGTATAAGGAACCACTCGGTTTTACATATTCACTGAGCTTGTTTTGAATATTCACTGAATCTTCTTATTGAGCTTTTACTATCTCATTTCTGTAAACTAACTACCTTAATTTTGTTTATCAGTGACGGTATCAACAAAGTTCCTTAGGGCAAACTTAAGGTTATTCCTAATACTCATCAAATTTCTTTTAAGTCTCTGGCTATCTTGCATTTAATTAATTTTAGATTTAAATGTTTTGGACATGAAAATATTGGTTAAATGATTACTTTCCTACTATTTTGTAAGAAGAAAGTAAAGGAGATCTCATGGAAAATGTTATCATTTATCAAAAAACGTAACATAAGATGTCCCCATACCAGCCATGGGGATCTTAAACAATTACTTTTTAATTTGCGCCTTGTTCCTTACAAGTCTACAAACTTCTGATGGTTGTTTATGTGTTTTGAGCATAGTTTGAGTAGGGTCGGATAATTAGGAGCCAGTATCCAGGGTAGCCTGGTTTAAACACACATATAGATGGTATCTAAAATACACAGATAAATAGCAAAACATTTACAAACACTATAGACAATACGGCATGCAGGCGAACAGAAAATAGAATCAAAAGTTAGAAACACTCAACCAATCTTAAGTGATAAAGTCATTCCATAAAACTGTGCATTTTGAAAATATTTGTGAGTATAAGGTAAAACATCAAACTCTTCAGAAAACATTAATTTCATTTGAATGACAGCAACCAAATCTCTAGAAAACAAGCAAATTCGTTGAATTGATATCCCCTGCCAAACTAGAGCTTTGTCACAGACGTGACGTATACCCCCACATGCTGCATTGACACAGAATATATACAAAGGGCCATAACTCCGTTATTACCAGATGGTGTACAATGCCATTTGGCGTGCATCATCCTCTTATCCATACCGTATATATACTGATACCAAGTTTCAATGAAATCCGCCAAAGCACTTCCAAGATATGGCTCCGGACACAAAAGTGCCGGACGGACAACGCCAAACAATATCCCTCCGCCTTTGGCGGGGGATAACTAATGATCCAGAGAGATTTTGGTACATATATTAAAGAACAAATTGGAATGCTGAAGATAATCAAAGCACTACATAACACAATTCACCTAATTTACAGAAAAAACCTTGTTGATTACCATACAACACAAACAACAGAAATAATACACACAGCTATGACCTCGAAGAAGATTTAAATGATATTTTTGTAAATGAATATTACTTGGGTTCTTTATATGTGAAAAGGGGGTTAAATGCATGTGCGTAAAGTGTCGTCCCAGATTAGCCTGTGCAGTCAGCAAAGGCTAATCAGGGACGACACTTTCAGCCTAAACTAGATTTTTGCTTAGAAGATATCTTCTTTTAACGAAAAATACAATAAAAGGGGAAAAAGCCATCCATGAATAGCCTGTGCGGACTGCACTGGCTAATCTGGGACAACAATTTACGCACATGCATCCAACCCCCCTTTTAACAGAGTGAGACTCATATCTAATATGTTTACTTTAGATTTCAGACTTTACTATACCTCAATCTAAACATGATAAGTTTACGTATCATATTCTGGAATCTGTCTATCCAAATCAAAATAGCAAAAAGGTCTTGTTTTCTATAATAATTGATCGCTTAAATTGTTATTCTAGACCAGGAATCATATTGCTGATTGGTGCAAAACCAAGCATGCGCGGAAGGTCTTCTCCACGGCTGTGATCCTTCAAAGTCATGCACACAAAGCGTTCAGTGTGACACTGATGTATCTGCTGCTACATTTCAATACGCTATACAGAAGTCTTCCATTCAATGCTCAAGACACGCTGCAGGCGTACACAATTTTACATTTATAACACGTCAGGTGGGGCCTTGCCGCCAATAGACAGTAGCCAGTCCTTGATATTGTTGAAATCCGTGTCGGCCATGTCACCAACACCCGCGGGTAACAAATTGTCCCTGGTTCCGTCGTCCATCAAGTCTCCGCCAGCCCTGATGAGAGAAACAAACCCTGTAGAGAGCCTTCAGACACTGCATGATATGAGCCTAGTTCTGGAAAAACTTGGCTTACTGCATGTGCATAAGGTGTCTTCCCAGATTAGACTGTGCAGTCCGCACAGGCTAAACAGGGACAACACTTCCGCTTTTATTGTATTTTTGGTTTAAAAGAAGACTCATCTTGAGGAAATTCCGGTTAAGGCAAAAATTGTCGTCACTGATTAGCCTGTGTGGATAGCACTGGCTAATCTGGGACGAAACTTAACGCACATGCATGAAACCCCCTTTTCACAGAGCCAGGCTAAAATTCTATCTTTACTAAACCATGAGTACAAATGCAACACTTGACTCTTTGTTGGATGAATGATTCTAACGTCAAACAAGGGCTGTTTGTAAAACATGCATGCCCCCTATATGGNAGTAAACATTTATAGTAGACAAACTATCACCATTTCTTATGCATTTATTCAGAATGTATTACATTATAACTAAGTGTGACGTAACAAAATATGAATATGCAATTAATTTAGGCATTCTCCAACACTTAATACGAAATTAAAGACTGTAAAATAAGCAGCATAACAGAATTAGCCGATTTGGCGATTATAACCGATTATCGTATCGGTTTGTCTGTCCGATTATGGCGATTAATCGACTAGAAATTTTCAACCGATATGCCCATCACTACTATTTAGTGTTATATGAATGTCATTTAAAACACGTTTTATTAGTATGTCCGTCTTATTGAGATCTGAAAAATCAATGCTCGCTTTAAATATTATCAAAGGTTTACATTCTTTGTCAAAATTTTAACTGTTATTATCCACTTAGAATACAAAGTCAATTAAGACTTTCATCAACCTAGGACAAATTATCCACCTAGCAAATGAGTCACGAAAAAATAATGCGTAATATATTGCGTTGTTTAAATAGTAAGACTCCTTGTTCTAGTAAATAGTAATTCCATGTAAATTGTTACTGTTGAGGAAATCATATTATTTTCAATAATTCCATATTGTATTCTTACCGTACTTATGTAATAAAGTTAAAATTACTGCGAAAATATATCTCGTTCCAGATAATTTTCCTTTGTATAGAAGATATATCGTGAAGGAGTTTTAAACTTATTTTAAGTACGTATGTTTCTATTATATTATTAAATCAATAATACCTTTTTTATGTTAAATAACAACGCTTGTAGATTATAAATCGATTCATTTATATAATATTCCAGAGGGATAAACAAACTAAATTAAAATGTTTTTTGTATGTAGGCTTTTTAATGTAGTTTGAGCGAAGATATTTTATTGAAAACTGATTTTTTAGTTATTACATACTTATTAAGAACAACATATATAATTAAGCTTATTACTACATGTCAACACAGCAAAAGTCTTCGAAGGACAGCATATGTTGGACATGCACACAGAGAGGAGCCTAATGGATAAGTAATTTCATTTCTATTTTTTGTCAAACGGAGGAAAACAATATATATAAAAAAATAAAAAAATCTGTAAGTCAAAAACAATCTGCAAATAGTAATCAATTGTTAGTCAAAGTCATTGAATGATTTTGACTTTCTGGTCATATAATATATATAATTTGAAAACCCCCAAATACACGGAGAAATTACCTCTTTTATCGCAATTTCTTTTAGGTATTATTTACATGGACAATTAGCGATCTCTTTCTTTTTTTTCAAACCAATTAGCGGATTAGACTAATCAGTTCGATATACAACACGGTGCTGACGGGCTTTATCAATCGCATCCTTTCAAAGATTTGTTTTCGCAGAAAATCAAATCAAGTCGAAATGGTTTTATTGGCAAACAAAAATGTTTGCCTTAAATCGGGTGCCGTTTGTCCGGGTTTATAATTTAATCGGGTGCCGATTGTCCTGGTCGATAAATTAACGAGGTGCCGATTGTCCGGGAATGCAAAAAATACACAGGGTGTCGATTGTCCGGGTGCCGTTTGTCCTACAATCAATGAACAATCATATTTGTCGTTCTGGCGTGTTGCTGATATGAATTTGGATTCAATAAAATAAAAAACTGTCAGGAAAAAACACTAAATGCACAGTCGATCTAAACAGTATTAATACATTAAGATATTTTTTATTCATAGAACGATTTCCATATTTTTTTTAATGAAAAACCAGAGACGTAGATACATAGTAGATAGGTGCAGAACAGCCTCATTCTACGCAGAAAGCATTAAAAATAATTCTAAAGTTTTCGTTTCCTTTCATTTTATGCATTTTTGATAGATGGAAAAAAAAACATAAAAAACCCGTTAATTGTTCATATTCGCTCTTTTAAGTCATATTTGCGAGTATGAGTCATATACGCACTTTAGTCGCAACCGCAAAAATGGCTGCCCCCTCTGTTGGTACCGTGCGTGTTGAGTTTGACGAGGACGTATCAAATTCTGATGCAGATTCAGAATATTCAAATGAATCCGAAGGTACGATTAAAAATATGATTACAATTTGTTTGTAATTGTTTGTAATCATGTGCCCTGTTGTGTAAATTATCACAATGTCATACGTATTCGCGAGTGGTCACGCTGACACGCGCTATATTGGCATCAATGATATCATAACTTATGACAAAAGAATGCTACCTGTTTTTGTTTTGCTTGGGAAAAGCGTGTATGTATTGATTAATTATTTACTTCTATGTTTTATTATGAAAATTATAAGTAAATCAACAATTACGCGTTGATGAACTTGATCACAAACATGGTCATCTTTTAATTGTGTTTATTGTCTTTGAAAGTATAATCTGCCGCGATTTGGCTGTTAACATGCAACATCCCTGAAAAACACTATACACACAATGGGTAATAAAGTTGTTAACAATAGACTCATCCCAGAAAAGCACGAGTTTAGAAAAACCCACTAATCACCCTGGTACAAACAACGCTGGTCCAATATATCAACCAATGATAGCTTACTTTAAATCCTAACACTTGATACGGTGTGTGATTTTGAAAGGATTATAAATGGGTCAGCTTTATTTGTACCAGCAGATTAGTGGGTTTTTCCAAAAAAATGTTTTTTTCCGGGATACATATATTAGCACTAATCCTTTCTAATTTGCCTGAACGAAGTCAACGCTATTGATACAGCTTTACTGCATAAGCGTTTTACAGGAAATGTCAAGTGCCAGTCAAGTACACAATCTACTGTACTCCCCTTTGTGTAATAACCAAATTTATCTAGATTGCGAAACAGATGCAGGAAATATGCATTGATTACGTTGGATATTAATGTCTTTCATGCCTACGGTAATATAGTATTTTGTTCAATTGGACATATTTATTCATTACAAACTTAAATTCGTCAATTGTCTAATTATACAAAAATAAATGCCTAGCGAATAATAATGGTTTCAAAGTTATGACTTTGAGTAATTCATAGTTCACCCATGAATTAAAGATAGTACCAAACTGTCCCTGTATTTTAAGGATTGGTAAAACTTATTTGCTTGAAATTCAAAATATAATTAGCTATTGAATATAAACAAAGTATTGACTGTTATTGTTATTCTTGTGTTTAGCAAATGAGGCCCAAGATGAGAAAGTGGACCAGGTCCAGTCGAAGAAAGGATTGGCTGATGTCCTTGCCAAAATACTCCATAAAAATGTGCCCTCTCATAAACAGGTAAATCAGCCTGGATAATCTGGGGTGTAAAATTCCACTAGCCCGCTCGAATCTGTGCTTAAAATTTTTATCTGGATGGGTATGGGGTATGAAGTCTGAAATACACGCAGATTGGCCAACCCAATGTTCAGGTCATTCGGCACCTTTATTTTTTAACACATGCATGTCTTGAAGCGATGTGATGAGACTGTAACAGTGCTTGCTGCTATACAATGTGTTGATCATAATGTTCGTTACAGTAACTAGTCATTTGTGTGCCATGGGGATTATATTTACATTGACACTTATTATCGACTCACAAAATTTCGAACTGTTTGATATATCCAATTGATTTAGAGAAAATTAATGTCTTGGAAGTGGTACCAGACAGTGAAAAACGTGATACTTAAGGTGACCAGAAAGAAAGTAATGGCATCCTTATTTTGTCAGATGTTAGCCCTGCAGAGCAAATGGCTTTGAACAGATTTTTAGATTTACTTTGGAAGAAAAGGCAAGCTATACTTCTCGCCCCCGCGTCAGTGTCTGAGTGGTTTAAGTGGTATGGAAGCAAGTAATCCTAGCCAAGGGCAATATATCCCTGTTATTCTGTGTACCCAGGTTATCTTAGCCTAGGGCAATATATGCCAGTTATTTTATGTACCCAGGTAATCCTAGCCAAGGGCAAGACGGATAGGGAGATACAGAAGCGTAAACTGGACGTGGCGGCATCAGAGGAAACGGAGGCACAGCCAGAACAGAAACCACGCAAGAAAACACTAGCTGGTGTTGAATTGGCATCAGAGGAAAAGGTGAAATACTATGTTTTATGTTTTCTTCAAAGAAATTTTGGCAAAGCAGTGTTGGGTTCATTTAACGACTGTTGTTAATTGCATCATCAAGCTGGCATTGACAAAATAACACCATGTGGGCTAACTGTATTATAACACTATTGTGAGATTGTCATTCATTAATAAAAAGGGATATTTATACATGTAAAAAAGCTTTAATTTTTTTTTTCATGAAAAAACACAAGTAGGAACATCGTTATGTTTGACTACACCAGTACTTATTACACATTTTGTTTCCTTTATGGTTAATCATCAGTCAGTTCTTTTTTCCCTGACATCATGCACTGGCCTGTTTGTGGTCCGTTATCCTGGTATCATAGTGTATTTACTAATATCATTGTTTTTGGCTTTTAGAGAAAGCAGTGGGAGAACATGTGCAGAATGAAGCCAGATCCCCTGGAACGTGATAAGGAGAGGCAGCTCCAACGGATAGCTACCAGGTAACCATAGCTACAATGATATTTTACAAAATTTTCATCTCAGTCCTGGGACTCGATAGCTTGCAAATCTATGAGTCCCCGAATTGAAAGAACGAGTCTAAATATGAAACTATATATTTTTGTTAGCTCACCTGATTGCTAAGGTGAGCTTTTAGGATCGGTCTTTGTCCGTCGTCTGTCTGTCCGTCGTCCACATTGGTTTGTAAACACTCTAGAGGCCNCCATCTTGGCCCTCTTGTTTAGAAATTTCAATGCATTTTTGAGACACAGGACACGCACATAAAAAAATCACTGTAGCTACCAGGTAATCGTGTTCAATGATGGCTCGCTTAGTCAAAGGTGTGTTCACAATGTTCAGTGAACATTAGTCTGCACGACAGCTGAAATCTGGGTTATGTTTACATGTCAGTCACATGGTCTTAAGGTTGAACAACGTGACTGCATATATACATACTAGAAGTGTCAACTTTTCATAAGGGAGATTTTGTGTTGCGTTTTGCTAAAAAAGCATTGCCTCCAGAGGGCTGAAACTTTATAAATATATTAACTAATGTGTGAACTTGTGCATCTCCATATTTTTGCTTGGATGTTGTAGACATAACCAGAGTTAGGGCCCCTTTTTATAAAAAAAAAATGCATTTTTGAACATGTGTCGTGCTTAGAGGCTGAAACTTTACAAACATATAAAGCATTATATGAATTCTTTGGTTTTTTAGCCAGGGGTATGGTGGGCAGACATGTGTGCATAGTCAAACCGGTGGTTTCCATTTATTAACTTAAGTTTGCTTTTACCAAACTTCATGAAACTTTGCATTTAGCATTTAGCAAGTTGCATAAAGGGTTAGCTTGGGATCACATTTGGGACCAGTTGGGTCAGTCACAGTTACGAAAAATAGACAAATGGTTTTGGCACAGTAATTTTATGGAGGTATTGCACTGAAACTTTGTATGTTGGTAACTTAAATGCATACCTAGCTTGGCATTTAATTAGGGGCCATTAGGTCAAAGTCACTGTTGTTAAAAATAAAACAACAGTTTTCCACTCAATAATTTGAGCTTTGATGGAGTTATTTTACAGAAATTAGGTAGTTAAGATGGTGTGATTGCTCTTAAATATGAAGTTTTGGTAGTTTACATGTAGATCTAGTATGGGATTGTGTTTGCAATCAGTTTAAGGTAACAGTTATGTAAAGAAAAATACTTCTGCTCAAAAATGAGTTCCTCTGTTTGTAGGGGTGTGGTTCAGCTGTTCAATGCAGTACGTCAGCAGCAGAAGACTATTGATGATGAGATCCATAAGGTTGGGCCATCAGAACGCAAGAAGGAGAAGGTCATGGCAAACATGACCAAAGACAAGTTCCTCAGTATCTTGAAAGGAACCAGTTCCTCAAACGTTAAAGTTGACACTGTACAAAAGGTAACTAACAATGCCTCGAACTTGTTTGTCTAGATTTCTTGTTAGTTAAAATCTTCTTCAAAGAGCTTGATTTTAGCATGATACATACAGATTTCTTTTCTTTGTCTTTAATTTGCAAGTGTCAGATTTCGTATGGTATCAGTTTGTTTTCATACTTTGAACTGTTTTATTCGACTTTCAAGTCTTTTAATTCAACATAAATGGGCTCTATGTTTGAGAGGCGAGGTGCCTCCAGTTTGCTCAATGTATGCCATGGAATATATTGACTTTTTCTACGTGAATGTTATGTGTTGCGTATGGTTCTCTAGTACATGTGAGACTAATAATCTGAATGCAGTTTCTGTGAAGTTCTGAAAGCTGTATATCACTACTTATATCTGCACATTTGCAGGGAGCTGCCCCTAGTATGGCCCCCCTTGGTGAGAGCAAGGACACAAAGTGGGCGGCGCTGCGTGATGACTACATGATGGGGGCCAAGATGAAGGACTGGGACCAGGAAGGGAGTGAGGGGGAGGCAGCACCAGGGGACCCGGACATGTCTGACAGTGACTGAGGATGCCACCGGGGAACCGGACATGTCTGACAGTGACTGTAGAAGCCACCGGGGAACCGGACATGTCTGACAGTGACTGTAGAAGCCACCGGGGAACCGGACATGTCTGAAAGTGACTGAGTTAGCAACCAGGAACTGGAAATGTTTTACTCATTAATACAGCACTCAAGGAAAACTGACATGTTAGACAGCGCCTCAAGGAGCACCCTGGGACCCGGACATGTCTGACAGTGACTGAGACAGCATGCTGGGATCCGTACCCGGGGATGCGAATATGTATGACTAAAATAGTAACCCAAGACCAGGATATCTGACAATATGAAGACAGCACCCGGGGACCCAGACAAGTCTTAAAATGACCAACACACTACTCAGGGACCATGATATGTCTGACAGTAACTAAGGATAAGCATATTGGGACCCTGGCGGAGTGGACTGGGCCAGAGGCTGCATCTGATGAAGCCAGATCGTGACTTAAGTTGCTGTCAGTGTCCTAGACATGTCAAGCAGTGACAGAAAGTGCGTACCTGAGTGTGTCGGTTGCTGAGGGTGCATCTACTGAATTCTAATTTACAAAATAATTCATAATACTGGTATGGCCGCTATCAAATAAATGTTTTCAGTTTTACATATGTACATTGTTGTACAGCAGTGCTTGTATTTTCCATTATGTTAAATTTGATTTGTAGAAATATCTATTGATGTNTGTCCCCCCGTCCATCCGAAAACTTTAACATTGGCCATAACTTTTGTCATATAGAAGATAGCAACTTGATGTTTGGCATGCATGTGTATCTCATGAAGCTGCACATTTTGAGTGCTGAAAGGTCAAGGTCATCCTTCAAGGTCAAAAAACAAAATCCAAGGGAAGTAATAAGCTTTTAAGGGAGATGATTTCTATACCTGCCAAATGATAAATAGAAATTGTATTTCAAAGCGGCGCAGTAGGGGGCATTGTGTTTCTGACGAACACATCTCTTGTTGGTTTATAAAATATGTGTACATTGTATGTACTATTTATTATGTCAATTTAAAGTAAGGCAATATCTCACGCCTTTGTTATTGTTATGAAAATTTGATAAAAAGAAATTCGGTCATGTTATGAATATATCTGTTGAATGCAAATATATAATATGAGTTGTTGTTGCACATGTCTCCATGCCTAAGTTTTGTATCGCGTGATTAGGCCACATATAGGGGTTACATTTGGTGTAGTATTAAACTGCTGAAAACAATCTTTGTGCATTCATTATAAAACAATAGCAAAGTGTTAATAGACCGGTAAAGTTAGAGTTATATTTTGCGCATAACAATTTGTCGTCTGCTAAAATGTCGTCTGCTGAATTTCTAAAATAAGCATTTTCTTCACTTTTTTTCAAAGAATACTATCAGAATAGCAAACAGTTTGGATCCTGATGAGACGCCACGTTCTGTGGCGTCTCATCTGGATCCAAACTGTTTGCAACGGCCTTCAAAATTCGGTTACAGCACTGAAAGAGTTTAAATGAACACAATGTCCCACAAATTATAATGGTTTTACAGTATATAAAAACAAGCAAAATAAAACTGTGACACAAATTGTTTCATTTATGGATTATCATCAATACAAATAAAAAATAATGCATTTGTAAAGCTTTTCATAAATAATTTTGAAAATATGTGTTAAACTAACCTAACGTTGCAAATATGCAGTTGAGTTCTGAAGCCTGGAACATTCAGCCACTATTAGCAGTAGTTTCTTTTAAGAAAGATTTGTTAATTGTGTATTAATTAGTAGAGCCCAGTTAATTGGTTAATGAAAAAGCATTTTTTCTTTTGATTCTTAGTTTATTTTTTATTGTTCAGTCTACAAATGGATTGAAGCTTATCATAAATGTGCAGGGTTAATTGAGATGCATAAGACAACAGCTGGTCACGCCGCAGGGTTAATTGAGGTGCATAAGACAACAGCTGGTCACGCCGAGTTAGAATGTCAAAGGAAATATAACATTTGCATAAATAACAAGACTATTGCCAAGCAATGATGTCCCCTACCGGCTCCATCATTGTCAGATTATAATTATTATTTTTTTAATATATATGTTGCCATAGCAACCATAATTTTTGACGTAGGAACAAAATGAAATGACTTGCATAATGTCCATATTGCCATCTGTCCATGTTTCAAGTTTCATGAAAAAGTATGAAGAACTGTTAAAGTTAGCGCAGGATCCAGAAAAGTGTGACAAACTGACTGACAGGCAGAGCGAAAACCACAAGTCCCCTCCGGTGAAACTGGTAGGGGACAACAAGGATATAAAATAAATACAATAATTTATTGTACAGTATTTTTGTGTATTCAAAACAATTTTCATGAAAACCTTGTAAAACACATTGACCATAAATGCATGCAATAGCCCATTAAAGATGCATTACACAATTTTATTTCAAGACACAAGCAAATGTATAATGCTTTGCCCATGGACCAGAAAAGTTATAACAATTTTGTAACAGGGTCACCCAAGGATCATTCCTCTGAAGGTTCATTAAAATCTGTCAAGTGGTTATTTAGATTGGAGAATAATGTGATCTCTAGATTGAAAAATGTGACTGCAAGTGTTAAAAAGCTTTTCTAATTGACCTAGAAACCTACTTTTTAACCATTGATGACCCAGTTTTGCACTTAGCTGAGATATCACAGGAGAGAATGTTCAGACCAAGTTTTATGATGATAGGGTAAAAAATGTTTACAATCTTTAACTTAAAATTTACATGGTTATCTAGTTTTTTTACCCCACCTGACCCAGTTTCAAACTCAGCCAAGATATCTTTTGAATTAAAGTTCTGATCAAGTCATACAAATATCGTGCCTGAAATTTTACCTCTTTAGAGTGTTTACAAGGTATCTATGTTGACGGAAGACAAACAAAAAGTGATCACAAAAGATCACTACACTCACGTTTTGCTCAGGTAAGCAAAAACACATACAATTTTGAAAGAATCTTTACAGCTTATAAAAGCTTACTTTACACAAATGCGTACTGTTTTTAAACTTTTACTGAGTATAGAAATTCACTACATTTTGATATTTTAAATTCTGGAATCATGCCTTGGAACACGTTTGTTTTCCCAGTTTGGATTGATGTCCACTAGGCTGGGAGGGGCAGCAAACATTTTTGCTTCCATTTCATTCTGAAATGTAAAACAATACTGAATAGTTTTTCAATATATATGAATTTTGCATAATGTGATTATTTGTCTTGTTAACACTTCCAACTGATTTTATACTGGCGTCTCAGTTGCTTACAAGTTCTTTAATTAATCAGTGAATTTCCATTTTAACCTCATTAAAGTCATCTGAAAAAAAAGTTATATATTGCAAGACAAAACTTGCAAGAAACTTACAAAACAATTGTGCAAATCAAATCCTTGAAAACATTACACGTTCAAATGGTTCAGCATTCAAAATCGTGGCTGATTAATCAATAAACAGCTTGTTTGTTTCTTTTTTAGGTACGTTTCATAAGCATATAAGGGCTACATGTAGCCATAACAATGCACTGGTGTAGAATGCCTATACATAGCTATGACAATGCACTGGCCTAGAATGCCTACATATAGCTATGACAATACACTGACCTAGAATGCCTATATTAATCTATGACAACGCACTGGTGTAGAATGCCTACATATAGCTTTGACAATGTACTGGTCTAGAATGCCTACATGTAGCTATGAGAATGCACTGACCTAGAATGCATACAGTCATGTAGCTATGACAATTCACTCACCTAGAATGCCTACATGTAGCTATGACAATGCATTGACCTAGAATGCCTACATACAATGTATAGCTATGACAATATACTGACCTAGAATACAAACATGTAGTTATGGCAATGCACTGATCTAGAATGCCTACATGTAGCTATGACAATGCTCTGGCCTAGCATACATACATGTAGCCATGACAACGCACTGGCCGAGAAAACCTCCATGTAGCTATGACAATGAACTGGCCTAGAATACTACATGTTGCTATGACAATTATTTGACCTAGAATACCTACATGTAGCTATGACAATGGACTGACATAGAATGCCTACATATATATATGACAATGCTCTGGCCAAGCATACATACATGTAGCTATGGCAACGCACTGGCCAAGAAAACCTCCATGTAGCTATGACAATGAACTGGCCTAGAATACCTACATGTAGCTATGACAATTATTTGACCTAGAATACCTACATGTAGCTATGACAATGCACTGACCTAGAATGCCTACATATATCTATGACAATGCTCTGGCCTAAAATACCTACATGTAGCTATGAAAATGCTCTTGCCAAGAAAACCTCCATGTAGCTATGACAATGAACCGGCCTAGAATGCCTAAATGTAGCTATGACAATGCACTGACCTAGAATGCCTACATGTAGCTATGACAATGCACGGACCTAGAATGCCTACATCAAGCTATGAACATGCACTGATCTAGAAAGCCTAAATGTAGCTATGACAATACACTGGCATAGAATACCTACATGT
Source organism: Dreissena rostriformis (assembly GCA_007657795.1). Classification (NCBI taxonomy): domain Eukaryota; kingdom Metazoa; phylum Mollusca; class Bivalvia; order Myida; family Dreissenidae; genus Dreissena; species Dreissena rostriformis. The sequence goes on along the minus strand of VMBQ01000723.1, from coordinate 202,663 downwards.
AGCTATGGCCATGAAATGGCCCAGAATACCTTAATGTAGCTATGACAATGCACTGACCTAGAATATCACATGTAGCTATGACAATGTACTGACCTAGAATGCCTTCATAAAGCTATGACAATGAACTGGCCTTGAATGCCTTCATATAGCTCTTACAATTCATTAGCCAAGAATGCCTAGATGTAGCTATGACAAGACACTGACCTAGAATGCCTACATGTAGCTATACAATACAATAGCATAGAATACCTACATGTAGCTATGACAATGTACTGGCCATAAATGCCTTCATATAGCTATAACAATTCACTGACCTAGAATACCTACATGTAGCTATGACAATGCACTGGCCTAGAAAGCCTATATGTAGCTATGAAAATGCACTGGCGTAGAATACCTATGTGTAGCTATGACAATGTTCTGGTCTAAAATACCTACAAGAAGCTATGACAATGCACTGGCCTAGAATGCCTTAAAGTAGCTTTGACAATACACTGACCTAGAATGCCAACAAACGTAGCTATGACAATGCCATTGCATATTATAATTACATGTAGCTATGACAATGCACTGGCCTAGAATACCTACATGTAGCTATGAAAATGCACTGACCTAGAATATCTACATGTTGCTATGACAATGCACTGGCCTAGAATGCCCACATGTAGCTTTGACAATGAACTGACCTAGAATACCAACATGTTGCTATGACCATGCATTGGCCTAGAATGCCTACATGTAGTTATCACAATGCACTGACCTAGAATGCCTACATGTAGTAATGACAATGCCATGACCTAGAATACCTTCATGTAGCTATGACAGGGCACTGGCCTATAATACCTACATGTTGCTATGACAATGCAATTGTCTAGAATGCCTACATGTAGATATGACAATGCACTGACCTTGAATACCTACATGTAGCTATGACAATGCACTGGTCTAGAACCCCTACATGTAGCTATAACAATGCACTGGTCTAAAAAACCTACATGTTGCTATGACAATGAACTGGCCAAGAAAACCTACATGGAGCTATGATAATGTACTGGACAAGAATACCTACATATAGCTATAACATTGCACTGGTCTAGAAAACCTAAATGTTGCCATGCCAATGAAATGGCCAAGAATGCCTACATGAAGCTATGACAATGAACTGGCAAAGAATGCCTACATGTAGCTATAACCATGCACTGGCCTAGAATACCTCATGTAGCTATGACAATGTACTGGTCAAGAATGCCTATATATAACTTCATGTATAACAATGCACTGACCTAGAATATATGCATGTAGCCATGACAATGAATTGACCTAGAATACCAACATGGAGCTATGACAATGCATTGACCTTGAATGCCTACATAAAGATATGACAATGCATTAGCCAAGAATGCCTACATGTAGCTATGAAAATGCCATGACCAAGACTACCTACATGTAGCCATGACAATGCACTAGCCAAGAATGCCTACATGTAGCTATGACAAAACAATGGCATAGAATTACTACACATAGCTATGACAATGCACTGACCTAGAATACCTACATGTAGCTAAGACAATGAACTGTCCAATAACACATATATGTAACTATGACAATGCACTTGTCTAGAGTGCCTAAATTGAGCTGTGACAATGCCCTGGACTACAATACCTAAATATAACTATGGCAATGCAATGGCCTACAATGCCTGCATGAAGCTATGACAATTCACTGGCCTATAATACATACATTTAGCTATGACAATGCACTGACCTAGAAAATCAACATATAGCTATGACAATGCACTGACCTAGAATACCTACATGTAGCTATGATAATTCACTGGCCTTAAATACCTTCACGTAGCTATCACAATTCACTGGTCTATAATACCTACATTTAGCTATGACAATGCACTGACCTAGAAAACCTGCATATAGCTATGACGATGCACTGACCTAGAATACCTACATGTAGTTATGACAATGAACTGACCTTCTAGAATACCAACATGTAGCTATGGCAATGTTCTGGCCTAGAACGCCTACATGTAGCTATGACAATGCACTGGGTTAGAATGCCTACATAAAGCTATGACAATTCACCAGACTAGAATACCTACAAGTAGCTATGACAATTCACTGGCCTATAATACATACATTTAGCTATGACAATACACTGACCTTGAAAACCTACATATAGCTATGACAATGCACTGACCTAGAATACCTACATATAGCTATGACAATGCACTGACCTAGAATACCTACATGTAGCTATGACAATGCACTGACCTACTAGAATACCTACATGTAGCTACATGACAACGAACTGACCTACTAGTATACCAACATGTAGCTATCACAATGCACTGACCTTGAATTCCTACATGTAGCTATGACAATGCACTGGGTTAGAATGCCTTCATGTATAGATCTATGACAATGCACTGACCTAGAAAACATGCATATAGCTATGCCAATGCACTGACCTTAAATACCTACATGTAGCAATGACAATTTACTGACCTACTTAAATACCTACATGTAGCTATGAAAATGCACTGACCTACTAGAATACCAACATGTAGCTATGACAATGCACTGACCTTGAATTCCTACATGTCACCATGACAATGCACTTGGTTAGAATGCCTACATGTAGCTATGGCAATGTACTGACCTAGAAAACCAACATGAAGCTATGGTGATGCACTGGGTAACAATGGCTACGTGCAGCTATGACAATGTACTGACCTAGACTGCCTACATGTAGCTATGAAAATGCACTGACATTGAATACATATATGTAGCTATGACAATGTTCTGGCCTAGAATGCCTACATGTAGCTATGGCAATGCACTTGGTTAGAATGCCTACATGAAGCTATGACAATGCATTGGTCTAAAAACCTACCAGTAGCTATTACAATGCACTGACCTAGAATTTCTACATGTAGCTATGAAAATGCACTGGTCTGAAAGCTTACATGTACCTATGACAATGCACTGGCCTAGAAAGCCTACATGTAGCTATGACAGTGCACTGGAATAGAATACCTACATGTAGCTATGACAATGCATTGGTCTAGAATACCTACATGTAGCTATGGCAATGCACTGGCCTAGAATACCTACATGTATCTATGACAATGCACAGGTCTATAATGCCTACATGTAGATATGACTATGCACTGGCATAGAATGGCTACATGTAGCTACGACAATATGCTGGCCTAGAATAGCAAAATGTAGCTATGACGATGCACTGGCCTAGAATGCCTTCATGTAGATATAACCATGCACTGGCTAAGAATGCCTACATGTAGCTATGACAATGTACTGACCTAAAATACCTTCATGTAGCATTGACAATGCACTGGCCTAGAATGCCAACATGTAGCTATGCCAATACACTGGCCTAGAATGCCAACATGTAGCTATGACAATGCACTGGCCTAGAATACCTACATGTTGCTATGACAATGCACTGGTCTAAAATGCCTACATGTTGCTATGTCAATACGCTGGCTAAGAATGCCAACATATAACTATAAACCATGCACTTGCCTAGAATGCCTACATGTTGCTATGACAATATACTGGCCTAGAATGCCTACATGTTGCTATGACAATGCACTTGTTGTATTACCTCTTCCTTTATCCTCTTCAGCTCCTGCTCTGTTATTCCATACTTGTCAATTAGCTTACTCACGTCACGAACATCTGCTTCCTGAAAGAAGATTATAACAAGGAACATATTCTGACACTGATCATAACTTTTGTAGTGTACTGTTATTATATGTACTGAAATTAACTTTTGAAAAAAGTCCAATTTATTGCTATTGATTACCAAATGAGGTTAATAATAGTCATGCACCATCACAATCATTATTTAGTTAATTAAGATTTTGAAGCTTAAACATGTTTGAACAGCTAAATGCAATCAAAGTCAAGGTAGTGTATGCTAGCCTACTAAAACAACACTTTACAAACCTAAATTAGTTTACTGTCTTCATGACCTCAATTGGTTGAGAAACAGACATACTGAATATGATTTACTTTTACCATTATATTAAATTGTTATAAATTGTAAACTACATTACTCCAGGGTGCAGGATCAACGGGGTTCACATGGGGCTTACACACGGGCTGGACAGAATGTGAACACTTTATTTTTGCAAATATCTCAGGTTATTGAAATACATTAGCAAAAATCTTATGTGCATAAAAGGCAGTTTTTCTTGCAGTTTGTGCCGATATCTTAAGATTTAAGAATGAATCCTTGAATACGTCTGAAATTGGTGCCAAAATTTCACATTGCATGCAGCATAAAAGTGTACATGAATGCTGTTCACATCAAATTTTTGTAAAAGAACACAGGCTTATTAAATAAACTTACTCTGATGTATTTCACATTGTTTTGAGCAGCATAAACACTGTATTTTATGCACTAGTTGAAATTCTTAAGAAAAATTGTTTTAAAATGTTATTTAAAAAAAAAAACACACTTACCAGTGTGTTTACATCTCTTTATGTTTAACTTTGAAACCCACAAAGTCATGTGATGCTGCACCCTGTACTCCAAGGACCAGTTGTTGTTTTTTTATAAAAATTATTTGCACCCTGGGTTGTTAAAAGGAATACAAATCACACATTGGTGTTTTTTAACCCCTATATAAAAGTGTTTAAAATATCTACAATTATTTTAAGAGAGATATATTAACCTGTTTCATCATATCCATGGAATCTTTCCTTAAAAATCTTAGTTCTTGGACTTTTCTCAGCACGGCTAGTGTTCCAAAGAACGCCACCTGTTTTGAAACAATAAGTATTTCATCAATCAGTTGCATCATATAAGCCTATGATACAAGGTACGAAAATAACGAGAGAACGAATGAATACATCTGTAAGTCGCGTATGAATTGGTATGCCAACAAACACAAATACAATACGTACACGAGTACTTAAATCTGTGCACATAACAGCTAAGAAATTAAACTCTTACGGTTACTGAAAACCCTGTCAGTTTCGAAATTCTAGCCATCGTGATGCATGTCCTCAGTGAGTTGTTTATGTTTTTATGTTAGTGTCGTGTAACCTTTCTGTCAGAGCAAGCAAGATGTTGGAAGAAAATACAATATACAGTTTATTTCCTAAACTAAGTCATTTAATTTTAAATTGTATGCACGAATGTGAAGTTGGCATATGTTCTGGTAGATTCAAATTAACGGACTTGACCTACGGGTAAAAATCTATTACAAAATTTAATTTGTAATGTATTTTCGCGTTTGTTAATTAACAGTGTTACAGTACAGGCAGCGTGTACTTGGACAAACGCCACTCGTCGCGGTGTTCATTTTACGGTGTTCGCTTACCAAACGACCCCCGCGATGGGTGTTCAGATCAAATATTAGCGGGGGCCGTTTTCCATAAGGTGGACACCGCGAATCACCGCGGACCCATAATATCTACCGCGGTGTTCATCGTGTTCGCTAGAAATAAAATAATTGAACATAAACGTAGGTCGGTACCAATTTGCAGAAAGAATCTATGGTGCGTTTGAATGTTATAGGTGTCATTTGGTGTCTAAAAAATTAACAACGATTACGAACAATCACAATCGATTACCGCATACATGCAAAAATTCCCGTCTCTGTCCATTACCCGATAATCCCGAGATTTCCGATTTCATGCAAATTCTGGTCAATGTTGACGATAAAAGTGTGATAGAAATGCAAAAATCACAAACGTTCGCCATATCTCTAAACTATCAAATGAATTTCGGCATATGTTTCTATTTAAAGATTTGATGAAATAAGCGCCCAATCAGAACAGGTGTATTCCAACATTCGTAAATCACCTGACGCCTAGTGCGCGCGTTGTGTAGAGTTCATGTTCTGTTACAAATTGTAGCCACAAATAAATACATGTATATATGCCCATGATATTTTCATTTTCTTTGTTCTGAACCATAAAAAGCGCGCGAAAATTGGCGTGGGTGTATTTATTTTTTACACAAATCTTCGTAGCACAG
>VMBQ01000723.1:154973-196463 GCA_007657795.1 Dreissena rostriformis | reverse complement strand
TTTTTAGCTCACCTGAGCGATAGCTCGGGGTGAGCTATTGTGATCACTCAGCGTCCGGCGTCCGTCCGTCCGTCCGTCTGTAAACAATTTGTAAACATCTTCTTCTACTAAACCATTGAGCCAATTTCAACTAAATTTCATGTTGAGCATCCCTAGGTCATGGGACAAAAGAATTGTTAAAAAAAATTTGATCACATAACCAAGATGGCCGCCATGACCATATATGGTAAAAACCTTAAAAAATCTTCTTGTCAGAAACCGCTCATCAGATTTTCAAAAAATTTCACAGGGATGACCTTTGAAGGCTCCCCTGAAAAAGTTGTTCAAAGAAATTTGATTCGTCAAAAAACATGGCCGCAGGAGCTCGTTGAACTTTGCATGTGTCGGTCGGTCCGTCCACCAGGTGGTTTTCAGACGATAACTCAAGAACGCTTGTGCCTAGGATCATGAAACTTCATAGGAACATTGATCATGACTCGCAGATGACCCCTATTGATTTTGAGGTCACTTGGTCAAAGGTCAAGGTCACAGGTGAAGGTCACAGTTACTGGAAATAGGCAGGATTTAGCATGGTTCAAACAAGGGAAACAACCTACCGTTTATGCATGTTCTTTTTGTTACAGCAGTTGCCTCCCTTGTAATTTATTTAAATTTTACCAAATGTAAGGCTAACTGCATTTTTGTAATGCATTGTATCAATAAACATCGGGCAAAAATGAAATTAAGGCACCACCACCACCACCACCACCACCACCACCACCACTTTTACAGTGACAAAAAACGTATTCACACAATGGCTCTCACTACAACTGACAGCCCATATAGGGGGCATGCATGTTTTACAAACAGCCCTTGTTTTAATTTGCATGAGTTTTATTTCTGCGTTTCACCAATGATTTGATTTCACGTGTAATCCAAGGTAGAGATTGAACATCTTTAGATAATTGACTTGGTACATGTACATGAGTATTAATACTTTTTAATAAGAATTTCTTGATTAATTGCAAGTTTTCTTTAACACTTCTGGAGTTTTGATAACCGTTGAAATAATTGTCCTTTGCAAAGTTTCCTTTCTCATTTCATCATAATCACCTTTGGAATATTGGAAGAAGGAACGTTTTGGTTGTTTTTTGTACGGGATGTCACACTTTAATGTACCAGCGATAACATCATCATCACTAAGCTTGTCTGGCGAATGGATATTTTCAAATTGACCGGGTAGGGTTGTTATTAATAAATCCAGAATGTTTTCATCCCTTGTGGGAAAGTTCACGAGTTGTTCAGCACTATGTTTGTCTAGAATATCAATAAGGGATTGGCCTTCGCAATCTGATAAGCATGATGAAGTAAATTTATTAAGTTTATTTTGCCAGTTTATTTTTCTAAAGTTAAAATCACCCAACACATGTATACATGGTGTGAAACTTTTTTTTTTGCATACTTTTTTATTTTACATAACTGATCTTTAAATAAGACAAGATGATCTACTGGGGCATCCGGTTGCCTATACCAACTGCCGAAAAAGTGATCTTTCCCTTTTAAAGTCAATTTAGCCCATACTGATTCCGATTCATTTTCGATTGAGTTTAAGGGAGAAGAACATAAAGTATATAGTGTTCGACATCAATATTGTCACATTCTATGTGATTCCAGTGATCGCAATCGTCACATTGCACCGCCTTTTCCATTTTCTTAACAGACTTGCTGCACATACCACAGCCTGAGCACGGTCCAGGGTTGGACTCAATGTCACCAGCCAGCAACAGCAGAATATTGTTATTAAAAATGTTACGTTTATGAAAGTACGATGAATTGTACTTAGCCTGAATACCCATTTAAATTGTAGCTTACGACCCAAATAATTCTATCTTTTTTTTACAACAACTGTAACATCCTTTTTAGTAATATTTTAGAGCAATATACTTTTTGGAAGTTAAATTATATACATTCAGGTTTTTTTTTACCTTATATAACAGACGCCGAATATCGGCGTCTTCCCCCACAAAACTAGGCTGTTTTTTTCCCCTTTAAATAGAAAGATGTGTCTCATGATTATTATATCTCAATATATAGCGAAAATTCCCTCTCATGAGGGCCCTGGGTACCTTCCCCTGATGGCAAGGCCCTGAGCCATAGTCAGTCCCTGTCAAGAAGATCTCAGTCTGTAACAGTCAGCCATAGTCAATCCCAGTTAAGATGGTCTATGAAGAAAATAACACTATTTTTTTTCTTTTTAACCCATTTAGTAGTAAAAGTAAGAGTCTTAACATTTTCCCCCATTAAGGAAAACACGCGCACAATTTTCCCCCAAAAGTGGAAAATCGCGTGTAAAATTCCCCCCACATAAGTGCTAAAGGCCCCATCCCCCACAACCCCCAAAAAACCTGACATTTTCTCTGAATTGTTTTGTGTACTCAAAATAGTATAGGTGGCAAAATGTCTCACAGCTCTTAGAATAACTGTATGTTAAGATATTTTTTCATCAGTCATATGAGCATCTTATTTCAAAGATATTATACAGATCGTTGTTTTAAGATGATATGCATTCTTAAACTTGAGAAATTACCATACTTGCATCTTATTTAATACTAGGTCTAGGAGCCATATGCTATACACTCATATACATCCAAGTTTTGCTGGGATATTTGACATTCTAAGGCAATATGTCACAACATACATTGTAAAAGCTCCGTTTGACCCAAACTTACCATCGCCTTTCATACATTAGTAAACTTTATTCTGAAAAACAGATAAAAAAGTCTTGACAAAAAAGAAAGAGGCATTTTTGTAAATATCCTCATAATATAATATATAATATATCCTATTCTCATCAAACCAAGTTTTAGCATAATTTAATTTAGCAATGTTAGCAAAGTATTTGATTACGTTTTTTTAACAGAATATAATTTAAACATGTAATCATGCTTAATATCTAAAGAAATATAAATCCCCGTTATCATAAAATTCCTCATCCCTCCCAAAGGTAAAAACACACCTGCTCACAATTTATATGCCATTGATACTTCAGGTGTCCAACCGTTTACGCAGACAACCAAGGAAAATGTGACAGATTTAAAGTTGTCATACCATTTGCTGGACAAACTTTAACATGTATGTACATCAACCTAAAAGACTATCAATATCATTAGAATATGTTTAGCTCACCTAAGAACACTTATGGTGAGCTTTTGGTGATCACATTTTTTACCTCGTGGTTTGTTTATAGGGGATCATCAACATTTACCTTGGTCTGAACATTCGCTCTTATATTTTTTGGCTCAGTTCAAAACTGGGTTATTAAGGGTCAAAAACTGGATCCCAAAGTCAAATTAACCCTTTGCATGCTGGGAAATTTGTCGTCTACTAAAATGTCTTCTGCTGAATTTCTAAAATAAGCATTTTCTTCGATTTTTTTTCAAAGAATACTATCAGAATAGCAAACAGTTTGGATCCTGATGAGACGCCACGTTCTGTGACGTCTCATCTGGATCCAAATTGTTTGCAAAGGCCTTCAAAATTCGGTTCCAGCACTGAAAGAGTTAAACAAAAGGCTTTAGAACACTCTAGAAGTCACATGTTTAATCTTATGAAACTTGCTCAGATTATTTGTTTTAATCATATCTTGATAGAGTTGGAAAACGGTAATGGCTTCAGCACGGCCGGTAATCACGGGCGCCACCTCTTTTTTTGCGATGCATTAATAAATGAGCCAGTGCTACTTCCTAGCTGGCGCTAATGACCGGATGTTTTGAATTTTCATGGATAATTCTTCAAGGTGATTAGGTTTTCAATGTTAGGATGGCATATTGCAGTTGAACTGTCAGTCTGTCCGTCCGTCTGTCTGTGTGTCCGTCCTTAAAATTGAACGTTGGTCATAACTTTTGCAATATTGAAGATAGCAACTTGATATTTGGCCTGCATGTGTATCTCATGAAGCTGCACATTTTGAGTGGTGAAAGGTCGAGGTCATCCTTCAAGGTCAAAGGTCTTTCTTTTTTTTTTCAAAGTGGCGCAGTAGGGGGCATTGTGTTTCTGACAAACACATCTCTTTTTATGCCCCCGGTAGGGTGGCATATAGTGATCACACTGTCCGTCTGTCCTTCTGAAATTCCGTCACACTTTGCGTTTAGGTTTCGAAAAATGCTCATAACTTCTATGTCCCTTGAGATATTACCTTCATATTTGGTATGCATGTGTATATGGACAAGACCTTTCCATATGCACAAAAATTATGACCCCTGTGACCTTGACCTTGAAGTTAGGGTCTGCGTTAAGGTTTCAAAATCTGCATTTAGGTTTCGAAAATGCTCATAACTTCTATGTCCCTTGAGATATGACCTTCATATTTGGTTTGCATGTGTATATGGACAAGGCCTTTCCATACGCACAAAAATTTTTACCCCTGTGACCTTGACCTTGAAGTAAGGGTCTGCGTTTAGGTTTCAAAATCTGCGTTTAGGTTTCGAAAAATGCTCATAACTTCTATGTCCCTTGAGATATAACCTTCATATTTGGTATGCATGTGTATATGGACAAGGCCTTTCCATATGCACAAAAATTTTGACCGTCCGTCCGTCTGTGTGTCTGTCCGAAAACTTTAACGTTGGTCATAACTTTTGCAATATTGAAGATAGCAACTTGATATTTGGCATGCATGTGTATCTCATGAAGCTGCACATTTTGAGTGGTGAAAGGTCAAGGTCATCCTTCAAGGTCAAAAATAAAATAAAAATTCATGTGCATCTCATGGAGCTGCACATTTTGAGTGGTGAAAGGTCAAGGTCATCCTTCAAGGTCAAAGGTCATTTTTATTTTTTTCAAAGCGGCGCAGTAGGGGGCATTGTGTTTCTGACAAACACATCTCTTGTTTCAACATATTTCGCATTATTTAAAAAATTGGGCAATGTGGTGCGATTCAGCAAAGATTAATTCGTCCACAAATGTATAGAAACATATAATCACAACCCATTTGGAAACGTGAGGAACTTTATAAGTTGTTGCATGGTGGAGTTTTTGAAAGCAAATATATATCTTTTGCCTTTGTGACAAGCGAAATTTCCACCCGATTAATTCGCTAACGACATGTAACGATTGCGTTCAACATATACTACTTGCTGCATTCACAAACCAATTGGCTTCTTGCCAATGCCAAGGAGGTGGCGCTAATGACAGGAGGTGGCGCCAATGCAAGATATATGAATAATCACATGACTTACATTTGATAGATAATGTTCCTTTTTCATATTTTTTAACATAAATACGTAAACCCAAATCTATACAGTACCATATACACATTCTAAAAAAACACAAGATGTATACCAGTAAATATATAAGTAACCAACTCAATCAAGAAGTAGGCGACCTCAATATAACGTATTGTAAGATATAAACCCAAATTATGTAATACTTTATAAATCCAATGACTAAATTCTCATCATTCTCAAAATATTTCTTCGAATGTTTTCATACAGTAAGATAATTCACGAAATAATTAAAAGATGTTTTTTTTTTATTCAATATAAGACATACAATGTATACATGTATATGATCACAAAAAAAAATGAAATCATAAAGCAGCAATAATGTTCAAACATATTAAACAAGATATGCATATATATACTTTTTTGACCTTCTTGTGGTTTACCTTTAGATTAAAAAAAGGAATAAATATGAGTTGCATAAAATGGGTAGAAAGCAAAAAAACCCGGACTTGTTAATGAAAGTTTAATGTGTTTCCATTTATTTTCAAATATGTAAAGTGTATCATTATTGAGAGCTATTTCATTTTCAATCTGAATCTTAAGTTTTAAATAATTGATAAAACAGTTCATTGTAGGTGATTGTTTTCTGTATTTCATGCTAAAAATAATATTTAATTAATATTGTAATTCACAGCGTTATTAAACTCTAGTATTTTGAAGGTATTTACTCCTAGACTGATGTCTAAGAGAGATAGTTTAACATTTAATTGTTGTTTCTCTAGAAAGGTTGTCATAGAGTTTGAATATGTTTACACTCCCAGAATAGGTGTTCTATTGTTTCAATATGTTTAAAAGATGTTACTTCTGCTTGAAACGATGAGTTTTGTCCCCTAATCCGAATGCTTAATTCGCGAAAAGGCAAAGGTCAACGAATCTTAATTAGGCTAAAATATGTTGTTTGTTTCCACTAACATCTCCAAAAAATAAGGATAGTTCGGTCTTAAATCGTTAACTTTTTTTTTAATTATACTTAAGTTACTTTCCAGTTTTGTAGTATATACAATGACAGAAATCTTCAAAATCTCTTTGAAACACATGTTTCTTTATTATTATGAAGACTTATTTTTCGATTATATTTCATTTTGATCGAATTAAGAAAGAAGATCAAACACTCAAGCCGGAAAACCACACAAAAAGTGTATGGTCGATACTGAAAATTAAAATATCTGCAAATGTGCATTGGCGCCACCTCCTGTCATTAGCACCACCTCCTTGGCATTGGCTCCATCTCTTTTGGAAGAATGCAAAAATATCTATTACATCGACAAGAAGCCAAGGTTTTTGTGCATGCAACAACATGTACATGTTCAAAGCAATGGTTTGATGTCAATAGCGATTTCAATGGGTGGAAATTTACTCGTCAGACAGGTAAAATACATTGATTTTCTTTAAAAACTTCACCATGCATCAACTTATAAAGGTCATCATGTTTCCAAATGGGTTGTTATAATATGTTTCTGTACATTTGTGGATGAATAAATCTTAGCTGAATCGCACTACATTGCCCGATTTTTAAAATAATGAGATATATGTTGAAAAAGCATATAAAACCTAATCACCCTGTAGACTTATCTGTGAAATTAAAAAAATCCGGTCCTTAGTGCCACCTCGGAAGTAGCATTGGCTCATTTATAAATGCATCGCAAAAAAGAGGTGGCGCCCGTGATTACCGGCCGTGTTTTGGGGGCATGCCACGGACTGCATGTCTCCAATTTATCAAAGTTCAGTTATAACGCTATAAGTAAGGAAATATATTTTTACTTTATCATAGCAAGCATTTGTAATCGTTGTTTGTTGTCCCTGACATTCCGTTGTCGATATTTGCCGAGTGAACACTCTTGTAGCAATATTATTTTCCCATCTTCTTGAAACTTGGTCAGAACATTTAATTCTGTCTATAAGATAGCTAGGCTGTATTCTATTGTCGGTCATGTGGGGTTGAAAACTACCATAAAAGCTTTGTCAAGTTGGAAAATGGTTCAAGTCCTTTTAAAACATGGCTGCAAGAGAGCGGGGCAGTTCTTTTTTGACTATATCGAAAGATAGCAAACAAGCAAGAAATCACATTTTTACCCAATCCTCATGAAACTTGCTCAGAACTTACGCTTGTATTTTCGTGAAAAAAAATAATATAAGAAGAGTTTTAACATTAAAATCCCTTGCTGCCTTGAGTTGATGCAGTTTTCCTGGTGTGACATAATGAAAAAATATGTGAACCAGATTTTTATTTGATAATTTAAAAATGGCCAATAAGTATCCATTTTTGTTGCTTACTTTTCATATTTGGTCAGAACTGTGGTTTCAATAATGTATTGGCCAAGATAAAATCTGTGTCATAAGCCAAGGGGTACAAAAACTTGTGTTAGAAATCAGCCGTATTAGTTTAAACCTATTTATTTTAGCTCGATTGCATTGAAAGCCAAAGGCTTATTTGAAATGCTCTCAAGTCCGTTTTCTGGGACTAGAACCAGTACTTGGTGTCTTTGGGATCGAACCAGTGACCTCCCGATCGCTAGGCGGACACCATATACACTATGCTACAGCGAAATCAGCTGTATTGCTCGAGCATCATGAAAGCAGATCAGATCAGTTCATGTCTTTGGATCTTAGGTGGCACCTTTGGCATCATGAAACTTGTTCAGAACATTTTTATGTCCCCCAGTCTATACTGGGGGACATATTGTTTTTGCCCTGTTGGTTTGTTTGCGTCAAACTTTAACATTGGCCATAACTTTTGCAATATTGAAGATAGCAACTTGATATTTGGCATGAAGGTTATCTCATGGAGCTGCACAATTTGAGTGTTGAAAGGTCAAGGTCATCCTTCAAGGTCAAAGGTCAAATATAGGGGGGGGGGACATAGTGTTTCACAAACACATCTTGTTGCTATTGATACCTGTATGTGCTAATAACATCTCAGCCAAGTTCGAAATGGTCTTGTAAAAACCACAAAAAGCTGTTTAGAACAGTTTAGTCCCCCAAAGTCTCAGGCGACTGATCTGTGGCCTATGGCGCTCTTGTAATTCATTGCATCTAAACAAGCTTTCAATAAGTAATAGTTTTAGTTAATGACTTGCTTGTGTTTTACATTTGGGATTATCCCCAAAGTCGGTTGATAGTTTCTTAAAGTGTTTATGTGTATTGATGCAATTCTTTATCATAACTTTACGTTACAGGTCAGGTTTTTATGCCCTGAAGGATGGCATATAGTTTTTGAACTGTCAGTCAGTCCGTCTGTCTGTCTGTCCGTCATTCTGTCAGTCAGAAAACTTTAACATGGGTCATAACTTTTGCAATATTAAAGATAGCAACTTGATATTTGGCATGCATGTGTATCTCATGAAGCTGAACATTTTGAGTGGTGAAAGGTCAAGGTCATCCTTCAAGGTCAAAGGTCAAATATATGGCTTCAAAGTGGTGCAGAAGGGGGCATTGTGTTTCTGACAAACACATCTCTTGTTGAAAAAATAAGAACATGATAAATAGAACAGTTTTTCAGAGTACAGTTATATGTTTATTGTCAAGTATACTGGTAATTCCTTATCACTATTTTATAGGGGAAGTTTTATTTGATGCAAATTGTCCAAAGGAACCACCTGACTTCATTTTTGATGCAGAAGGCTTTCTTCCAGACATTCAGTATCTACCAGTAAGTAACAACACCACAATGACTGCATCATTATCATGATTGTATGTTATGAACAACATTGCTGCACTATGATTATGCCCCCTTTTAGTTTATACCTATTTATTTTAGCTCGATTGCATTAAAAAGCTATATAGGAGTCACTTTTTCGGTCGGTCTGTCTGTCTGTCGGTCTGTCCCGCTTGTCCGGGCCATCACTATGTCATCTATCAAGGGATTTTGAAATCATTTGTCACATATGTTCACCATCATTGGACAGTGTGTCGCGCGAAAGAATTACGTCAATATCTCCAAGGTCAAGGTCACACTTTGAGGTCAAAGGTAAAAAATGGCCATAAATGAGCTTGTCCGGGCCATAACTATGTCGTTCATCAAGGGATTTTGAAATCATTTGGCACATATGTTCACCATCATTGGACGGTGTGTCGCGCGAAAGAATTACGTCAATATCTCCAAGGTCAAGGTCACACTTTGAGGTCAAAGGTCAAAAATGGCCATAAATGAGCTTGTCCGGGCCATAACTATGTCGTTCATCAAGGGATTTTGAAATCATTTGGCACATATGTTCACCATCATTGGACGGTGTGTCGCGCGAAAGAATTACGTCAATATCTCCAAGGTCAAGGTCACACTTTGAGGTCAAAGGTCAAAAATGGCCATAAATGAGCTTGTCCGGGCCATAACTATGTCGTTCATCAAGGGATTTTGAAATCATTTGGCACATATGTTCACCATCATTGGACAGTGTGTCGCGCGAAAGAATTACGTCAATATCTCCAAGGTCAAGGTCACACTTTGAGGTCAAAGGTCAAAAATGGCCATAGATGAGCTTGTCCGGGCCATAGCTATGTTGTTCATTGTGAGACTTTGAAATCAATTGGCACATTTGTTTGCAATCATGCGAAGGTGTGTTGCGCGAAAGAATTACGTCTATATCTCCAAGGTCAAGGTCACACTTTGAGGTCAAAAATGGCCATAAATGAGCTTGTCCGGGCCATAACTATGTGGTTCATCAAGGGATTTTAAAATCATTTGGCACATTTGTTCACCATCATTGGACAGTGTGTTGCGCGAAAGAATTACGTCAATATCTCCAAGGTCAAGGTCACACTTTGATGTCAAAGGTTAAAAATGTCCATAAATGAGCTTGTCCGGGCCATAGCTATGTTGTTCATTGTGAGGCTTTGAAATCAATTGGCACATTTGTTCACCATCATTGGACGGTGTGTCGCGCGAAAGAATTACGTCAATATCTCAAAGGTCAAGGTCACACATGAGTTCAAAGGTAAAAAATAGCCATAGTTGAGCTTGTCCAGGCCATTACTATGTCGTTCATTGTGGGATTTTGAAATCAATTGGCACATTTGTTAACCATTATTGGACGGTGTGTTGCGCGATAAAATTACGTCGATATCTCCAAGGTCAAGGTCACACTTTGAGTTCAAAGGTCAAAAATGGCCATAAATAAGCTTGTCTGGGCCATAACTATGTCATTCATTGTGAGATTTTAATATTACTCTCCACATTAATTTTGTTCACAGGCATTGGATGGCGTATCATGCCAAAGAATTCAAGATTTCAAAGGTCAAAATGGCCATAAATGATAATGGCATAATAATTCTTAAAAATTGCCATAAATAAGCTTCTCTTGTTTTGTGAGACAGCATGTAAAATATTCTGTGTCAATGCAGCATGTGGGGGTATACGTCACGTCAGTGACAAAGCTCTAGTTTGAAATGCATTCGAGTCTGTTTCCTGGGACTAGAACAAGTACTTGGTGTCTTTTAGGGAGATCTAAAGAACGCTCCCACTGTGGGGATCGAACTCGTGACCTACCGATCGCTAGGCAGACTCCATATCCACTACGCCACAGCAACCTGTGAAATTATGATTGTATATTACCAATAACAATGCTATGACTGCACTATGATTATTCCCCCCTTTGAAGAAGTGGGGGTATATTGCCTTATAGCACATATCCATCTGTTGGTTAGTTGGATATTCAGGCTGTCAACAATTTTGTTTTTGCATGATATCTAGAGAACTTTTTGACCTACCGTCATTAAAAATATATGCAAATTTCAATTTACTTTTATGTATGAGATGTTTTGTGGCCATACATGCATCATCAGGGAGCATCCATCAGTTTCACTGATATTCTTTTTTTACTTAACGACTACGAACAAAAAGATTTGATAATTATGAAAATTGACTTTGTAAGTAAAATAAGTTATACAAATATTGAATATTCAAATTTATTTTTTAATTTTCTTCCTCTGAAAGTAGCAGATTTTGATTGTTGTTTTTGAATTGGTGTTGTCCGTCATTCCGTCTGTCATTATGTCCGTCCGTCTGTCACAAAACTTGGAAATTGGCGGGGGATATCAATTCAACGAATTTGCTTGTTTAAATTGTATTTCAATGTTTTATCACATGTCTGTGTGTGTTTCCTATTGCAGAGCCTGTTGCAGTGGGACTACAGGGATCCAGCCAGCCTCTCTAGGGTGTTAGTAGAGCTGCTGGCACAGTACAAAACATACCAGGTACACATCGACTCGGATTTATGTAATGCATATGAGCCGCGCTCTGTAAAAAGGGGGTCTAATGCATGTGCGTAAAGTGTCGTCCCAGATTAGCCTGTGCATTCCGCAAAGGCTAATCAGGGACAACACTTTTAGCTTTAATTGTATTTTTCATTTAAAGGAAGACTGTTCTTGTAGAAAATCAAGTTGAGGGGGAAAGTGTCGTCCCTGATTAGCCTGTGCGGACTGCACAGGCTAATCTGGGACAACACTTTACGCACATGCATTAGATCCCCTTTTTACAGAGCGAGGCTCATATATATAGGTTGCCAATATTAACCTGGTATTGACCTTTCTGTTTGAATATATAAGGAATATTACATTCTGTGGTGTTCTGATGGCTTGTATTGCGCAGGTTGATTGTGTGAAGTTGTATTTCAAAAGCATGCACGGGGAGTGGAATACAATTTAACACAACATGTGTGATACAAACCATCAGAATATCACAACCATAAAATATTCATTGTATTTCTTCTTCAGATGATAAACAATCTTAACCCTTTAAGCGCTGGAACCGAATTTTAAAGGCCTTTGCAAACAGTTTGGATCCAGATGAGACGCCACAGAACGTGGCTTCTCATCAGGATCCAAACTGTTTGCTATTCTGATAGTATTCTTTGAGAAAAAAAACGAAGAAAATGCTAATTTTAGAAATTCAGCAGACAACATTTTAGCAGACGACAAATTTCCCAGCATGCAAAGGGTTAAGAGTCACGAATGCAACAAATGATGTAAAAATTCTGAACATAAATATAACTACCGGTATATCGCACTACGCGATTATTTACATGCTAACATCATTTGCCTTATTACAATTTTAATATGACTGTCTACACCAAAAACACAACAACAAACAATTAAGAAATGTATGTTTGTTATCAGCAAATATTATCAGTTGATTTATGGGTACACATCACAAGCATTAGTTGTCTCTTTAAATTGATGTGACATTATAATGGTAGTTAAATTTTCGAGCGGCATTGTTTATTGCGCACGTCTTCAATCTGCCAAGTTTTTGACACTAGGTCTTATGTGTAGTAAAAGTCAAAGTCATTAATAGATAAGAGGGTAACAATTTCATTCGACATGAACCAATTTCAATCAAAAGTATAGTCAGTATCCAGAATCAAGGGAGTCCCATCATTAGATTTTTTAAGTGTGTTTAGACATGGAAAGGACAGGACAGGACAAATTGTCGAGTTATGGAAGGATTCCATTTTAGAGAGTATCTGGTTTAGAGAGTTTCCTTTGTATTTAGAAAATGTTGTGTGTTGTTTCCCTCATGGGATACAATCTCACAATTGTAAATTATGATTATGATCATTTACCAAAATCAACAAGAGTGCCAAACTGTCGCAAGATACGCCCGTTCGAAGGTTTTGGACACAATGCTAAATGCTTGAAATGCACTAAGTGACCTCGTGACCTAGTTTTTGACCTGACATGACCCATATTTAAACTTTACTTAGATATTGTCTAGATACAACTTCTGACCAAGTTTGGTGAAGATCGGATGTAAACTATTTGAATTAGAGAGCGGACACTGCTGTGGACGCGGCCGCCGCCCGCCAAGGGTGAAACTATAATACGTCCCGTTTTGAAAAAAACGGTCGTATAAAAACTACTAAACCTTATTGGTACATGTATATACCATGTAAAATAAATGAAACTGTACTTTAAATGTAGCATTCATCTCTATTTTTAACAGGAGCAACTTATATTTGCATCAGAGAGGTTAAACTTTGAGTACAAGGCTTTGATCAAGGACACTGAGATTACAGCAGACAATGTGGAAATATATTGCACAAAAACTGAGGTACATTTATTTATTATCTCTTCTCAGTTGTAGTTGTAAGTACTGGAATGTTTTATGTTATTTATATTTTATAAGTATTTGTAATCGATGGTGGCACATTGTCTTCTTATCAATCTGACAACCACTATTCAGTCCTCCTGGGGAGATTCATTCAATCTATCATAACATAGAACTTTTTAATATAGTTAAACATTTTTTATAAAGCAAATACTACTTAGTCTACAGTCTTCTGTTTAGTTGTCCACACTAGTATCAATATCACTTGTTAAAGTTAGATAACCTTTCTCTAGGTGAACCTTCAGTGGTCAACTAAATGAAAAATCGTTGGTACAAGACAGGGGAAAACTGTTATCAGTGTCTATCTTGAAGAGTTTATAACTTTCAATAATATAAGAGCGCTATACTATAGGTAATATTACCGTGCTTACTTAAAGAGCTACTGCATCTTGGCTATCCCAAGAAGATAGTATATTTTGATTGTTTCAGAATCGACTTGGACCCATCAATTTCTTGATAAAGCTTCCAGTGGATTTTTCCAGAATTCCAGCACATATTTTGAAGGCAAGTAAAGTTTTTTTTCACATTAACATTTCTTTCTAAGATAATTTTGTTTTAAATGCATTGCTATAAATAGTGGTTTACATATTGATTCAAACAATGTGATAATTAGCAATAATCTGTTTGTTAAAGCGCTGTCAAAAATGTCTTTTCCAAACTAAAAATATGTTGTAAGTTTTATTTTTTACCAGTGAATATCACACCATATTCTATGGCCTACATGTCAATAAGTGTTTTATTATATTATATGATCAAGGTATATTCAGCATGCTACATCTTACATGATTGATATGATTTACCTCTTTTAAAGTTAACCCTATGCATGCTGGGAAATTTGTCGTCTGCTAAAATGTCGTCTGCTGAAATTCTAAAATCATCATTTTCTTTACTTTTTTTTCAAAGAATACTATCAGAATAGCAAACAGTTTGGATCCTGATGAGACGCCACGTTCTGTGGCATCTCATCTGGATCCAAACTGTTTGCAAAGGCCTTCAATATCCAGTTCCAGCACTCAAAGGGTTAATTGTGTAAAAGATGAACAAATTTACTGCAATGTTTCAAATTGCCAAGTTTGTGCTGTGTAACATTTGTTCATGGCACAAACAGCACAGACACAGCCTATCATGATGGTTTAGGTGACCTTATGCAATATGTGGCGTGTTCTGAGAAAACTGGGCAAAATGCTTGTGCGTAAAGTGTCATCCCAGATTAGCCTGTGCAGTCCGCACAGGCTAATCAGGGATGACACTTTCCGTCTAAATTGGATTTTTGCTAAGAAGAGACTTCATTTAAACGAAAAATGTCATAAAAGCGTAAATTGTCGTCCCTGATTAGCCTGTGCGGACTGCACAGGCTAATCTGGGATGACAATTTACGCACAAGCATTTTGCCCAGTTTTCTCAGAACACGCCATATATGTTCAGGTGATCTTGTTTAATGTGTTAAGGTTGACCCTGGGGAGGACGCAGCCCTGCTCCTGGTCACATTCAACAGTCCTGAGGGAACAAGAATAACACCACAGCTGTACCTGTCACCACGAGTTGAGACGTCAGTAGCAAGAACACTTTCTGTTGGGAACTACATTAATACTAGACATCTCTTTTCAGAACGAAAAATTTTGATACCTCCCCCATATGGTTTTATGGTACACTGTAGAACAAAAACAAAGTCACCCATCCTTAAGGAAATTATATTCTTGTCATGAAATATTGACATGTGTTCACTAAAGTGAACATTTGAACTTGAAGTATGACATTGACCTTGCATCTAGAGACCTGAAATTTGTGAGCAACAAATAATTTGAAAATGATGAATATTTGTGCCATATTAAACTTATTGTTTATACATGCAAAATATTTTTATAATTTAACATCTGAACATCATGGGTGACCTTGCCTTAGATAAATACTAGTTCTTCATGATGCATATCGTTGCTAAGTTATCCTAGAATTATCCTAACAGACTTTGAATATCATATGGCAGGGACAACTAATTTGCACACAAAAATCACTATACTAGGACAATTTCATTAATTCCTGGACTTATCTTCTTCAAATGTAATCTTTAATTCATTTGCTTTAGACATTAGTAGATTGATGCATATCTGATGCTATTGTTAATTGAGGTTTCTTTTCTTTGAATATCTAATGTTTTCTATAGCAACCACTTTTTAGCAACTTAAAGCATTATCAAATTATGAAAATGTGAACAACAGTCTTCAAATCAATGACAAAAGTTGGAATAATGGTAATTCAATGTTTTGTCTGCTTCATGCAGGAAATAGTAGTTGTGTTTCATGTTCCAGGTGAATTTAACGATTCAAAGTATGGCTTAACTTTTTCATCACTTTGTCAAACATAAATAGGTGCATCTGAAAATAATATTATTTTTTATTGAATCTCCTACTGATGAAGAAATAGAGGAATTCCACAGATTTTGAATTAATGAGCTTCTCCAATAAATACAACATTTGAACTTAACACGTGACCTTTACATTGAACCTGGGAATGTAAAACTTGCTCGAACACAAGTTCTTTTAAGATGGTGAAAATTTGTCCAAACTAAATTCAAGTATATGCAAAAGAAGTCATATTCTGGATATAATAATTGACTTTTGACCTCCATATGTGACCTTCTATAAAAGGATTTTAGAAATACATGTAAAAATGTGTAGGGTCCTGCCCATATTGGGCAAAGTGTTAAATTATTGTGTTGCTGCTGAATAAGGGGTTTAGTTTAAACATATATATTTTAGCTTGATTGCATCAAAAGCCTACAGCTTATTGAAAAGCTCTTGAGTCCATTGCCTGGGTAGAACCAGTACTTGGTGTCTCTTGGGGAGATTGTAAGAACGATCCCGCAGTGGGGATCGAACCCATGACCTGCCGGTCGCTAGGCCGACACCATATACACTACGCCAAAGCGACCTCAAATTGAGGGTTTGGAATGTATACACAAACGCAGTTATTATTTCAACACGTGTACACATGTGTTTTGTGTGGTTGCAGTGCGCTGGGAGGCTCAAGTCAGCTGCGTATTCCTGGCTTCCCGGACCGCTCCTGCCTCACCGAGTACGTCCAGGAGGTTGACAGCCTGCTCACCAACAAGGTACACCCTCTAACAGCACACCTGGCACTTCTTATTATTGGCAGTTGTATTGTCTGTCATGTTAGCCTGTAATTTTCGTAGAATTATTTCCACATCAAACCTAATTCCTTCTTCTTCCGATACAGCACTCCTTCTATATAAAAGATTATGTGCCGGACTATGCAAGGAGTCTTGGGACCTGGGTAGAACCAGTACTTGGTGTCTTTTAGGGAGATCTTAAGAACGCTCCCACAATTGGGATCGAATCCGTGACCTCCTGATCGCTAGGTGAACACCATATTCAGTACGCCACGGCGATCTTCAGGCATTGCACTTGTTAACTTTGGATAGTATTTCTCTTTGGTATGCATACAATAATAAGCATATCACTATTGTGAATGCATCGTTGGTGCTTTGCTTACAGGTTGAACAGATTGTACAGTGCTATGAGAAAAGGCGAGATTACATGTCTGCCCTCCTGGCACACTTTGGAAGGTGAGAGGGACAGCTGTACAGTACACATCAAACATTACCTATGCATGTTCTCAGAGTGCTTGAACATAAATCATATGGGTCGCGCTCTGTGAAAAGGGGGTTTAATGCATGTACGTAAAGTGTCGTCCCAGATTAGTTTGTGCAGTCTATACCTGCCAAATGATAAATAGAAATTTTATTTCAAAGCGGTGCAGAAGGGGGCATTGTTTCTGACAAACACATCTCTTGTTGCTCATTGCACTAAAGGCCACTTTTTTTTATTCTTTCTTTCTAAAATTTGCTCAGAATGTTCCACTTGAAAAAACACTAGGCTGAGTTAGAATCTGGGTCACATACATCCAAAAACTAGATCACTCTGTATAATCTTAGCAAATCCTTGTTATCACTCTTTAAGGCCACATCTGTGTCTCAATCTCGATGAAACTTAATCAGAATGATAATCTTGACAATATCTATAGAATCTAGAATTTGGGTCATGAGTATCCAAAACCTAGGTCAGAAGTTTGAACTCAGAAAAACCCTGTCTTGATGAAACTTAGAATGTTCTTACTATATATATATGCCAAGTTAGAATCTGTGTCACATGTTTCCAAAAACAAGGTCACCAGGTGTACTCTTTAAAAAAAGTATTTTGTTACTACTCAAGAGGCAAAATTTATGACTCAGTCTTTATGAGACTTGGTCAGCAGTTTTCTTTACGATATTAATGCCATGTTTTCATCTGGGTCAAGTGGGGTCAAAAGGTAGGTCACAAGTTCATACCTTTGACAAGTGATGTACTTTGTATTAATTTTAGCGCTTCAGAACCATCATGGTTCTCTTGTCTCAAACTAAAAGTTGGTACTCAGAAACACCATATTTTTTACATTCTATATAAAGAATAAACCATAAAATAATTTTGCATTTTGCTAGATTTGAAAATTGTATTTTATTTAGTAAAGAAGAAATGGTCAAAATATTATTTGTCATGTTGTTTTCTTTTCAAGATCTGTTTTGGAATATGATGCTGAGGGATTCTACAAAGTGTCCTTCCTGTTTGAGTGGAATGACTTCTTCTTCATGATCTACAGTAAGTACCAGTTTCTTCATGATCTACAGAAAGTACCACTTTGTTCATGATCTACAGTAAGTACCAGTATGTTCATGATCTACAGTAAGTACCAGTTTGTTCATGATCTACAGTTAGTACCAGTTTGTTCATGAGCTACAGTAAGCACCAGTATGTTCATGATCTACAGTAAGTATCAGTTTGTTCATGATCTACAGTAAGTACCAGTTTGTTCATGATCTAAAGTAAGTATCAGTTTGATGATCTACAGTAAGTACCAGTTTGTTCATGATCTACAGTAAGTATCAGTTTGTTCATGATCTACAGTAAGTACCAGTTTGTTCATGATATACAGTAAGTACCTGTTTGTTCATGATCTACAGTAAGTACCAGTTTGTTCATGATCTACAGTAAGTACCAGTTTGTTTATGATCTACAGTAAGTATCAGTTTGTTCATGATCTACAGTAAGTACCAGTTTGTTCATGATCTACTGTAAGTACCAGTTTGTTCATGATCTACAGTAAGTACCAGTTTGTTCATGATCTACAGTAAGTACCAGTTTGTTCATGATCTACAGTAAGTATTAGTTTGTTCATGATCTACAGTAAGTAGCAGTTTGTTCATTATCTATAGTAAGTACACCTTTGTTCATGATCTACAGTAAGTACCAGTTTGTTCAATATCTGAAGTAAATACTACTTTGTTCATGATCTACAGTAAGAACCAGTTTGTTTAATATCTGAAGTAAGTACTACTTTGTTCATGATCTAAAGTAAGTACCAGTTTGTTCAATATCTGAAGTAAGTACTACTTTGTTCATGATCTACAGTAAATACCAGTTTGTTCATGATCAACAGTAAGTATCAGTTTAATGATCTACAGTAAGTACCAGTTTATTCATGATCTACAGTAAGTACCAGTTTATTCATGATCCACAGTAAGTACCAGTTTGTTCATGATCTACAGTAAGTACCAGTTTGTTCATGATCTACAGTAAGTACCAGTTTCTTCATGATCTACAGAAAGTACCAGTTTTTTCATGATCTACAGTAAGTACCAGTTTCTTCATGATCTACAGTAAGTACCAGTTTGTTCATGATCTACAGTAAGTACCAGTTTGTTCATGATCTACAGTAAGTATCAGTTTAATGATCTACAGTAAGTGCCAGTTTGTTCATGATCTGCAGTAAGTACCAGTTTCTTCATGATCTACAGTAAGTACCAGTTTGATGCTGATACTTGCAGCCCAATGGACGTAAAGGACTACGTTTTGGGGCTGAAAAGCTTAATATGTTGTAAAAGTGGAATTAAAACAAATCCAGACTGTATTAGAACTGTGTATCTGTTATACTGATTGGTCTGCAAAACATTCAAGTAAGTATTTTAATAGTTTGAATGCCTTTATTACAAAAAAATATGGTATGGGTAGCAATTCGTTTTCAAAACAGCAACAAAAATATACAACACAGTTCTGTCAGAAGTTTAGCTTGGTATAAGAAATATGCTTTCCAAAACCTTTACATATATATAGGATCTGACATGAGTTGTCATATCATACCATATTTTATTAAACGAGTTCAGGAATTTTGTTAGTAAGCGAGCCTTTGGCGAGCTTACTAAAGAATTTCCTGGACGAGTTTAATAAAATATGGTATGATATGACAACGAGTGTCAGATCTTTTTTATCACATGCTTTTAAACTAAATAAAATACATCTTAATTGACCAAACAAATGCTGATAGATCTAAAAGTTGTTTACTATCCTGACGTCATTTCATGTTGATGACGTCATTTCACCCAAATAAAGCCATGCGATTGGTTAGTTATTGATTCCGTAGCCAATGAAAACGCTTAAAAATGTTGTATTACACATGTGTAATATAAAAAAATACGTAATGTCTGTATTACATTGAAAACAAGGTATAGCATGTGATAAAAAAAATTAAGTATTACAGGAGAAGAAAGACATCAGTTTCAACCAAAACGTAAGCCTTGTCTGAGAATGCAATATTATATTTTTTGACAGAATTCTAATAATGCCAAATTAAATAATTTGAGATTTGACCATGCCTTGAGCCTTTTCCTTCAACTAATTTCACATGGTTATCTGACAAATTTATGATTATCTTATTTTAAATTATTGAATATGTTGACATACTACATCAGAATTGAATTAAAATCTGTACTGGTTGATACATTTCGGCTATATAAATATGTGTGTACCACGATTTGTATGCCCCCGGTAGGGTGGCATATAGTGATCGCACTGTCCGTCTGTCCTTCTGAAATTCCGTCACACTTGCGTTTAGGTTTCGAAAATTGGTCATAACTTTTGCAATATTGATCATAGCAACTTGATATTTGGCATGCATGCGTATCTCATGGAGCTGCACATTTTGAGTGATGAAAGGTCAAGATCATCCTTCAAGGTCAAAGGTAAAAAAAAAAAAAAAAAATCAAATTGGCACAGTAGGGGGCATTGTGTTTCTGACAAACACATCTCTTGTTTGTTCATGCATTCTTGTTAATTTCTGTTGAGTTTTCAAATGCCCTCCCTTAGCCTGAGTTTAATGGACCATGTAGACTGGCCGGTGTTGTATGCGGTTTCAATTGAGCTGCTGTCTGTACAGTTTTCAACCGGCCCCAGTTAAATTGACCATGTTGACAGTGGCCGGTGTTGTTTGTGGTTTCAGTTGAGCTGCTGCCTGTGTTCCCCAAGGAGCAGCCTGTGGTGACTTTCCAGTCCATCTACCACGAGCTGAAGGGCCGCCCGTACAGCGAGAGTCACCAGACTGACTACCCGTTCAGCCCGCGCTGGAGTGGCCAGGAGATGGCAGACCGCGCCAGGTAATGGTCGCCCGTACAGTGAGAGTCAAGATTATCTAGACTGAGTTAAAAATCTCGGTAATGTGCCTCAAAAACCTACGCCACCTTGTCACATCTTAGAAAAACCTTGTAAACACTCTTGAGGCCACATTTATAACTCAATCTTGATAAAACTGGGTCAGAATGTTTATCTGGACAATATCTAGGCTGGGTCATGTGTGTCCAAAAACTAGGTCACCAGGTAATTTTTTTTATTAAAAAACATGCTTTTACTTTTGAGGCCACATTTATGATTAAATGTAGACAAAACTCGGTCTAAATTTTTACCTAAATTTTAATGTCTAGGCAGAGTTCGAATCTGGTTTATGTGTGACCAAAAACTATGTCGCCAGGTCGAATATTAAAATTACCTTGTTACCACTGTTAGAGGCTACATTTATGACTCGATCTCGATTACTCAAAAAAGAGGCCACATTTATGACTCAATCTCGAGGACTCAAAAAAGGGGCCACATTTATGACTCATTCTCGATGACTCAAAAAAGGGGCCACATTTATGACTCATTCTCGATGAATCTTGGTGAGAACGTTATTTCTTGTGAATGTCTTGGCCGAATTTGAATCTTGGTCATGTGCGTCCAAAAATAACATCCCCAAATCAAACCTTGTTACTTCACTAAAATGCCATATTTATGACTCATTCTTGATTAAACATGGTCAGAATGTTTATCTTGACAATATCTAGACTGAGTTCAAATCTGGGTCACTGTAATTCAAAGACTAGGGCATAAGGTCAAATCGTAAAAAAAACACTAGAAGCCACATCTACGACTCAACGACTTATGAATCTTAGTCAGAATGTTTATATGAACAATATTAAGGACCTGTTTCAAACTTGGTCAAGTGCAGTCAAGAACTAGGTAACCAGTGCAAGTCAATTGGTGTACCTTAAACTCAGGTGAGCACGTTAGGGCCATTATGGCCCTCTTGTTTTGGTTGATTCAATTGTTGTAAAATATTATGATGCAACACAATTTATTATTTGTTTTCGTTTTCTTTCTTTGTTGTTTAGGTTGATTCATTGTTGTAAAATATTATTATGCAACACAATTTATTATTTGTTTTCTTTCTTTGTTTCAGACAATTCATTCTGGAAAATATTGGTGCCTTTCAAAAGATGTCTGTCAAACTGTGCGCAACATAGCTGTTTAAGCCTTCATAATGTGACTATCTACTATAGCCTTTGTCACTGCAAATGTGCAATGTACCTGGATATGATTTTAGGCTTACACTTCTTTGAAAATAAGAAAAAATAAATCAAATAAATAAATGTTCTTGAACTGACGGATCTTAAAACCGTTTTATTTACACAATTTGTCTTGACAAATAAATATATTTATGTTTGATGTAGAAATTGTTTATAGCAGCTTTTATGCCCCCACGAATAGGGACCAATTAAACATTGCACTTGTCTGTCCGTACATACATACATAGATCTTTAACTACTGCATGGATCTTGCTCAAACTTTAACAGTTAAATGACCTAAATGTGTAGGTGAATGTTCGGAAAGAAATTTTGGCTACAACAAGCAAGTATTGGTAGAATTATGCCCCTTTTTGTTCTCATCTTCTCTTTAATTGCTGGATGGATCTTGCTCAAACATTCACAGTTTAATAAGATTAAGTGTAACTGATTTATTTTCATTAAATAACATTTAATTATAGTCCACTAAAACTTGTGTTTTGAACTTTTCTCTAACTTCAGGTTGGATCTTCCTCAAACTTTCACTGTTGAATGTTCTTAATGTGTAGATGATCTAAAGGGAAGGAATTTTTGCTGCAACAAGTTTTGCCAGAAATATGGCCCTTTGTTTTCTCACTATAGAATATATAGTCCCAGATTTTTTAATGTAACTCCCCTTTAACTATTGAGTGAATCTTGTTCAAACGATACTAGTTTAACGACCTCAATGTGCATAATATGATTGTAAAGAAAGCAATTTTGGCAGTGACCAGTTTTGACTGAATTATGGCAGTTTGTATTTTAAATTGTTAATCCACTTTATAAGTTATAGTGGATTTGTCTGTGTCCAAACATACGTTTAGGGGTCATAATTATCTGTAAGACATGTTTAGTTTTTGTTGAGATTTATGCTTGAGATTTTTTGTGAATGCAGTAATTAAATCCAATATTCTGTCCTTGTATTTTAGGTTTATTTATGTTATCTTGATTTTATAAATAATATTTTTTAAATCCAAACTTGCATTTGTGACTTATTACATTTGCAAAATTTACAGTGCTGCCCTAGGTCACTCCAATTAAAACGCAAGGAACTGTTCTAAGCAGCTTTTTAGGTTTGTATATTAATTGTGGCTGCTGACCATGTTTTTTTCCCCGGACCCCTTTCTTGAATTTGGCTTTAATAGCATTTAAACAAATGCTTTAATAAAAGTTTTAATGCTGCTTGGATAAAAACATGTGACATCCAAAGTGTTCACAAGTTTTCACTATAGCAATATATGGAAAACTGTCCCGCACCGACACGTTTTCAACTGACTGGAAAAAAATTCAAACTTGTCCCAGTTATTATTATAACAAATGTTCTAGGCAAGTTTAAGGACATTGGACGCATACTGTGACTTCTAGATTGTTCACAAGGTATCACTATAGCCATATAAGGAAAAATGACACGCCCTTTAGCAGCCATGATTTTCAACGGACCTGAACCATTTTCAAATTAAATATTATTACAACAGGTTATGGGCAAGTGTGATGAAGATTGGCCAAAACATGAGACTTCTAGAGTGTTAACAGGGTTTTACTACAGCCATATAAGGAAACCTGCCCAGTCTTCAACTTCAAATTCATCAAACAAAATCATTATTTAACAATAAAAATACATTGGAAAGGTTCTCTTGTAATTAATATATTTACTGTAGAGACAAGTATATACATATAATATATAATGCAATGTGTGATAATTCGTTTTTCTAAGAAAAAAAATGACTTCAAAATAAAAAATTAAATATATTACGCAGTCACCTATGATGCACCAAATACAAATGTCAGAAAAATGATTTAAAGATTACAGTTTCGTATGCAGCCATATTCACACCAAAACAATCTTAAAAGAATGCTGAATGCTAACATCAACCTTCACACCAGGAAAGTAACGTGGTAAATAATTACAGATACTCTACCGTTGCACCTTAGAAATAAATTGCAGTTACACCTTATAAATAAATAAGTCACCAATCACCATTACACTAAATTTATTTAAAAAAACAATAGTTCTGTATCAACTGATTGGACAAATTGAAAACATATCAATGAGATCTTGTTTGATGTTATGATATTCGGAATCCTCCAACATTGCCTCTTGCACAGTTTCCTCGATCTGTTGTTCATCAAGACCATGAAACAACTCTCGAACTGCAAAGTAGAAACATCAACAATCAGACATTCTGGCCATTGTATTTTATAATTTGAGCCTCCCTCTGTGAAAAGGGGGTTTAATGCATGTGCGTAGTGTTGTCCCAGATTAGCCTGTGCAGTCTGCACAGGCTAATCAGGGACGGCACTCTCCGCCTAAACTGGATTTTCGCTAAGAAGAGACTTCCTTAAAACAAACAAGAGCTGTGTTTGTCAGAAACACAATGCCCCCTACTTCGCATTTTTTTTAATTTAAATTATTTTTACCTTTGACCTTGAAGGATGACCTTGACCTTTCACCACTCAAAATGTGCAGCTCCATGAGATACACATGCATGCTAAATATGAAGTTGCTATCTTAAATATTGCAAAAGTTATCAAACTTTAACCAAGGTTAAAGTTTTGGGACAGAATGACAGACAGGCCAAAAACAATATACCTCCTCTTCTTTGAAAAAGGGGGCATAAAAATACCACAAAAGCGGAAAATGTCATCCTTGATTAGCCTGTGTGGTCTGCACGTGCTTATCTGGGACAAGACTTTATGCTCATGCATTAAACCAGGTTTTCCCAGAGAAAGGCATCGTTTATTTTTACCTATTTGATTATAAGCTAATTACACATGATCTAACACATTTCCCAGGGAGCAGACTGGGGATGTCAGTAATGAGACATTGTGCATTTAAGCCATGTAAACCCACAGTGTTCAATTAGAACAGCTCTAACTGTTATGACAGTTCAATTAAAATTGCTGTATAACTCAAACAAGCATTCAAGCCAGTTCAAGCAGTGCAACATTTTTTTAAGTGGACATAAAAATTTAATTGGTATTAAAAATCTTGCAGTTTAAAGTAAACCTCTGAAAATTCAGGATGACCTGATAAACATCGTGCTCTACCTACATAACAGACAGGAAGTACCGAAGAAATTCACATATAGAGCACCCCCATGTACATGTATAAGGCACACTCCTTTTTTCAATTCCAAAATGAAGAAAAACAAGAGATGTGTTTGTCAGAAACACAATGCCCCCAACTGCGCCACTTTGACATAAAATTTATATTTATCATTTGGCAGGTATAAAAATTATCTCCCTTTAAAGCTTGTTACTTCACTTGGATTTTTTTATTACCTTGAAGGACGACCTTGACCTTTCACCACTAAAAATGTGCAGCTCCATGAGATACACATGCATGCCAAATATCAAGTTGCTATATTTAATATTGCAAAAGTTATGGCCAATGTTAAAGTTTTGGACAGACGTACAGAGAGACAGACTGACGGACAGTTCAACTGCTATATGCCACCCTACCGGGGGCATAAAAAGATTTCAAGCCAACAAATAAAACAAGCAAATCGGACCGAAAATGGCAGCCATTTTACTATTGCACAATCAAATAATCCAGGTTATTGGAAAGCCTAATTTTGAACTTGCCTTTAATTGGCAGGTGTCCAGCTAGCTCTGCCAGGGCCACATTGAAGGCTGCTTCATCCTTCAGCCCTGAAACACACAGAACATGTCACTAACATTTTAATATTAAGTATTGAAAACCTCAGTACATTATTTCTTTACCGAATCTTAAATAAATGAGGAGCCTTTAAGTCAGATCCCATCTTATGAAGTAACAGTAAAGTGTTTGTTTATAAATGAGGCTCGCTCTGTGAAAACAGTGTTTAATTCATGTGCGCAAAAGAGTTGTTCTGGATTAGCCTGTGCAGTCCGCACTGGCTAATCTGAGACAACACTTTCCGTCTAAACTGGATTTTTGCTAAGAGACTTTCTTTACATGAAATAAATCATAAAAGCGGAAAGTGTCATTCTTGAACAGCCTGTGCAGACTGCACTGGCTTATCTGGGACGACACTTTACACACATGCATTAAACCCTGTTTTCCTAGAGCGAGGCTCAATTAAAAGTGTCACCCCTCTTGACTAAGGTCTAGACCGTTCGACATCCAGCTTCATAAGTAAATGCCCTTACCACCAGGCAGCTTAAGCCATCGAGACCATTATAAATTGATAATAAAAAGCATTTTGCCTATTTTAACTTTGAGAGCTGTCGTCCGCTTCTTGTACATAATTGTAATTATTTTGTTCCCATAAAATGNTGTGACCAAAAACTATGTCGCCAGGTCGAATATTAAAATTACCTTGTTACCACTGTTAGAGGCTACATTTATGACTCGATCTCGATTACTCAAAAAAGAGGCCACATTTATGACTCAATCTCGAGGACTCAAAAAAGGGGCCACATTTATGACTCATTCTCGATGACTCAAAAAAGGGGCCACATTTATGACTCATTCTCGATGAATCTTGGTGAGAACGTTATTTCTTGTGAATGTCTTGGCCGAATTTGAATCTTGGTCATGTGCGTCCAAAAATAACATCCCCAAATCAAACCTTGTTACTTCACTAAAATGCCATATTTATGACTCATTCTTGATTAAACATGGTCAGAATGTTTATCTTGACAATATCTAGACTGAGTTCAAATCTGGGTCACTGTAATTCAAAGACTAGGGCATAAGGTCAAATCGTAAAAAAAACACTAGAAGCCACATCTACGACTCAACGACTTATGAATCTTAGTCAGAATGTTTATATGAACAATATTAAGGACCTGTTTCAAACTTGGTCAAGTGCAGTCAAGAACTAGGTAACCAGTGCAAGTCAATTGGTGTACCTTAAACTCAGGTGAGCACGTTAGGGCCATTATGGCCCTCTTGTTTTGGTTGAATCAATTGTTGTAAAATATTATGATGCAACACAATTTATAATTTGTTTTCGTTTTCTTTCTTTGTTGTTTTGGTTGATTCATTGTTGTAAAATATTATTATGCAACACAATTTATTATTTGTTTTCTTTCTTTGTTTCAGACAATTCATTCTGGAAAATATTGGTGCCTTTCAAAAGACGTCTGTCAAAGTGTGCGCAACATAGCTGTTTAAGCCTTCATAATGTGACTATCTACTATAGCCTATGTCACTGCAAATGTGCAATGTACCTGGATATGATTTTAGGTTTACACTTCTTTGAAAATAAGAAAAAATAAATCAAATAAATAAATGTTCTTGAACTGACAGATCTTAACCCTTTGCATGTTGGGAAATTTGTTGTCTGCTAAAATGTTGTCTGCTGAATTTCTAAAATCATCATTTTATTCACTTTTTTCAAAGACCACTATCAGAATAGCAAACAGTTTGGATCCTGATGAGACGCCACGTTTGCAAAGGCCTTTAAAATTTGGTTCCAGCACTGAAAGAGTTAAAACCGTTTTATTTACACAATTTGTCTTGACAAATAAATATATTTATGTTTGATGTAGAAATTGTTCATAGCAGCTTTTATGCCCCCATGAATAGGGACAAACATTGCACTTGTCTGTCCGTACATACATACATAGATCTTTAACTACTGCATTGATCTTGCTCAAACTTTTAACAGTTGAATGACCTGAATGTGTAGGTGAATGTTCGGAAAGAAATTTTGGCTACAACAAGCAAGTATTGGTAGAATTATGCCCCTTTTTGTAATCATCTTCTCTTTAACTGCTGTATGGATCTTGCTCAAACATTTACAGTTTAATAAGATTAAGTGTAACTGATTTATTTTCATTATATAATATTTAGTAATCGTCCACAAACGCTTGTGTTTTGAACTCCTCTCTAACTACACCATAGATCATTCTCAAACTTTCACACTTGAATGTTCTTAATGTGTAGATGATCTAAGGGGATGAAATTTAGGCTGCAAAAAGTATTGCCAGAATTATGGCCCTTTGTTTTTCCACTATTGAATTTATAGTCCCAGATTTTTCTATGCAACTCCCCTTTTACTATTGAGTAAATTTCGTTCAAATGATACTAGTTTAATGACCTCAATGTGCATAATATGATTGTAAAGAAAGCAATTTTGGCAGCGACCAGTTTTGGCTGAATTATGGCAGTTTGTATTTTAAATTGTTAATCCACTTTATAAGTTATAGTGGATTTGTCTGTGTCCAAACATGTGTAAAGGGGTCATAATTATCTGTAACACATGTCTAGTTTTTGTTGAGATTTATGTTGGAGACTTTTCGTAAATGGTATTAAATCCAATATTCTGTCCTTGTATTTTTGGCTTATTCATGCAATCTTGATTTTATAAATAATATTTTTTAAATCCAAACTTGCATTTGTGACTTATTACATTTGCAAAATTTACAGTGCAGCCCTAGGTCGATCACTCCACTTAGAACGCAAGGAACTTAACTGTTTTAAGCAGCTTTTTTATGTTTGTATAATAGTTGTGGCTGCTGACCTTGTTTTTTTCCCGGACCCCTTTTTTGAATTTGGCTTAAATAGCATTTAAACAAATGCTTTGATATCAGTTTTAATGCTGCTTGGATAAAAACATGTGACATCTAAAGTAATCACAAGGTTTCACTATAGCAATATAAGGAAAACTGTCCCGCACTGACACGTTTTCAACTGACTGGAATTTTTTTCAAACTTGGCCCAGTTATTATTATAACAAATGTTCAGGCAAGTTAATCGACATTGGACACAAAATATGATTTCAAGGCCCGTATTTACCAAACAATTCTTAGACTTAAGTCTAAGAATGAAGAAAATTCTTTAAATTGGAATAGTCAATAAATGCTTTAATTTGGAGTAAAACTTGGCATCAACCACCTCTATCTACATCATTCTTCATGTACAACATTCCCTTGGTGACAAAATTATCCGTTGTATAAATGCTGGGCGTATTTTTGTTCGTTCAAGTATAATCTTTATTCTTAAGTCTAAGAATGGTTTTGTGAATACGGGCCCAAGAGTGCATACAAGGTATCACTATAGCTATATCAAGAAAACTGACATGCCCTTTGGCAGCAATGATTTTCAATGGACCGTAACCATTTTCAAATTAAGAGTATATGAGGTTATGGGTAAATGTCATGAAGATTGGCCAAAACATGAGACTTCAAGAGTGTTCACAGGCATTTACCACTGCCATATAAAGAAGCCTGCCCTGTCTTCATTTTCAAATTCATCAAACAAAAACATTATTTAACAATAACAACCCATTGGAAATGTTCTTTTGTAATTAATATTTAGTGTAGATGTAGATACAAGTATACTAGTATATATATATATATATATACATCAATGTGTGATAATCCGTTTTTCAAAGAAAATTATGACTTAAAATTAAACAAGGATATCAGTAAAACTGATGGATGCTCCCCAATGATGCTTTGTCGATATATGGGTTAATTGTGTGACCTTGAGAAAATCTATTATTAGCCTGAGTGACCTTGACATTTACCCCAGTGACCTCAAACCTCATCAAAAGATAGAGGTCCATGCAAGGTACCTACATGCCAAATATGTTAGAGATCGGTAAAGTATTGAAGGCGCTATGAGAAACTGTAACAAAAGTGTGACGGAAGGAAGGAAGTACGGAAGTACAAACTGGCAACTAAATGCTCCCCATATATATATATGGGGAGCATAAAAATTAAATATATTTCACAGTCACCTATGATGCACCAAATACAAATGTCTTTCATAGAACTGAAACATGCCACTGTAACAGAAAATGATAAAAAGATTACAGTGTCTTATGCAGCCATTTTCATGTGAAAACAATTTAGAAAGAATGCTGAATGCTAATAACATTCACATTACCACCAGAAAATCAAAGTGTTAAATCATTACCGATACTCTACCGTTACACCTAAGAATTAAATGAAAGTCTTAATCACCATTGCTATCAATTTATTTATGAACAATACATGTAGTTCTGTATCAACTGGTTGGACTTATTGAAAACATATCAATGAGATCACGTTTGATGTTCTGATATTCGGGTTCCTCCAACATTGCCTCTCGCACAGTTTCCTCGATCTTCTGCTCATCTAGGCCATGAAACAACTCTCGAACTGCAACGTAGAAACATCAACAATCAGGCAATCTGGACATTGAATTTGACAATTGAGCCTCTGGAAAAATACGTTTAATGCATGTGCATTAAGTGTCATCCCAGGTTAGCCTGTGTGGACTGCACAGGCTAATCTGGGACTACACTTTCCGCCTTAACTGGGTTTTCGCTAAGAAAAGACTTCCTTTAAACAAAAAATTCCACAGAAAGCGGAATGGGTCGTCCCTGATAAGCCTGTGTGGAATGCACATGCTAATCTGGGACAACACTTTAAACACATGCAGTTAACCCCTTTTCCATAGAGCAAGGCTCATTTATATTTAACTATTTGAATATTAGCTAAAAAATTACACAAGATCCAACAAATTTCACAAGGAGAAGACTGGGGATGTGATTTATACGACATTGTGCCTTGCACCAATGTTAAGCTAGCGGGTTCAATTAGAACAGCTCTAACTAACACAGTTACATAAAAATTGCTCTATAACTCAAAAAGCATTAAAGCCTCTTCAAGCAGTGCAAGATTGTGTTAAGCGGACATAAACAATTAAGTGGTATTAAAAATCTTGCAGTTTAAAGTGAACCTCTTATCTTTCATCATCAAACATCAAGTGCTCTACCTAAATTAAACGCAGGAAGTACTGAAGAAATCCACATATAGCTTGCCCCAATGTTTAAGGCGCACACCATTTTACAATTACAAAATGAAAAAAAAAAAATCAAGCCAAAAAAACTAGTAAATCAGACCGAAAATGGCCGCAATTTTACAAAAGTGCAATCAAATAATCCAGGTCATTGGAAAGCCTAATTTTGTACTTACCTTTAATTGGCAGGTGTCCAGCAAGCTCTGCCAGGGCCACATTGAAGGCTGCTTCATCCTTCAGCCCTGAAACACACAGAACATGTCACTTACATTTTAATATTGAAAACGTCTGTGCATTATTTCTTTACTGAATCTTAAATAAATGAGGACATTTTAAGTCAGATCCCATTTTATGAAAAAAGAGTAAAGTGTTAAAAATAAATGAGCCTCGCTCTGTGAAAACAGTGTTTAATGTATGTGCGCAAAAGAGTCGTCACATATTAGCCTGTGCAGTCCACACAGGCTAATCAGGGACGACACTTTCTGCCTTAACTGGATTTTTGTTAAGAAGAGACTTTCTTTAAACGAAATATATCATAAAAGCGAAAAGTGTCGTCCCTGATTGCGGACTGCACAGGCTTATCTGGGACGACACTTTAAACACATGCATTAAACCCCGTTGTGCAAGAGAAAGGCTCAAATAATAGTGTCACCCCTCTTCATTAAGGTCTAGCATATTGAGACTAATGAAACACCTTTACTGATTCACATTTAAACTCCAGACTACTTTTCAATATGCTCATCACTTGGCAGGAAAGCACATGGTTCCCCTAAATTAGCTATCTGCTGGGTACCAGTAGGCAACTTGCCACTTCAGAACATGCACTGTGTGGTGCTAGACCGTTCAACCTCCTGCTTTTTAAGTGAACTCCATTACCACCAGGTGGATCAAGCCATAGAGACCATTATTAACAAGCGAATTCATTGAATTGATATCCTCCGCCACAAACATTTTGTTTATGGATGGGTGCAAATCGGACTGATGGACGGACGCCAATTCTATATCCCTTCTCCTTTGGCGGGTTATAATAGTTACGACCATTTTGCCTATTTTTACTTTGAGAGCTGCCCTCTGCTTCCATGTACACATATGATAATTGTAATTATTTTGTTCCCATAAAATGTTATGCTTTGTGATAATATAATGAAAGTTGCCCAACAGTAATGTACAAGTTAAACCCTTAGACTTCAAACAAAATTACCCAGATATCCCGCATTCGTTTTTACTTTGCCTACATTGCAGATTTTTTGTTAACATGCAATATGTACTATGTCTTGTTATACAGTTTGCTTTGTCCAGTATTCTAGTTCCTAAAGAAACAAAAACCATGCAGGTATAAATATGAAATATATAAGCAATGTATGTTACATACACATGCTACCTATGAACTTCTTTCGTGGCCAGATATACACTTTAATTGTTCTGCAAGCACTGTCTTGAGGCTCACCAAATGCTGGACCTCTTGTCATGAAAATATTATGAGCAATCTCATTCTTGTTCAAGTAGTCTGTGATCTGATATAAATGCCTGAAAATAGACCAGCAAACTCACGGTAAATGAATAAGGAAAGCCCCTGAAGGGAACAGAATAAATGAGCCTCGCCCTGTGAAAAAAGGGGGGTTTAATGCATGTGCGTAAAGTGTTGTCCCAGATTAGCCTGTGCAGTCGGCACAGGCTAATCAGGGACGACTCTTTCTGCTTAAATGATATTTTTCGTTTAAAGAAAGTCTCTTCTAAGAAAAAATCCATTTTAAGCGTACAGTGTAATTCCTGATTAGCCTGCACAGGCTAATCTGCGACAACACTTTACGCACATGCATTATACCACCTTTTCACAGGGTGAGGCTCAAATAGTAATGTCCCCTGTTCTCTGCACTCCATTTAAAGGCTTCTACCAAAATATTTAATACCGCTAAAGACGTTTTTATCCCTATAAAATTTGGTCACAATAAATATGACTTATATGAGTAAGTCTTGTTATACATGTACACAAATAGAAACTTTTGCAGATAATTATAGTATGGGAATAACTCCCAATAAGGATATGTATTGCAAAAAAGGGTCACATTAGAACGAAACTCCTAAATCTTTCCCCGGACAATGCAATTTGGCTACCCCGCCAAATTAAAAATCAATTTGATATGTTATAGAACCACGTTGAAATAAAGTTTCTTTTTTAAAAGTACTGAAAATGCATGGTTTATCTTTGTGTAAAACAACACTTATGATTTCCATGATTTTATCACACATATTTATTTTTTTAAATGCAGGACAAGAAAACATACATTTTTTTAAATGACCCGTATAATACGTTGTGTATGTCGATGTTTACCAGGTATTAAAGCATTTGAAGCTTCACTATATCAGTAACAGGAGTGTGTCCTAGGTCTTTACCTCATGCATATTAGAGACTCATGACAGTTGGGACATAATATGAATCAATCCATGAAATATCCTGGTGTTGCAAAAAAAAAAATGATTTACCTAGAGAAAACCCCACCTGTCCATTAGGGTGACTTTCCACTGAAATCGAAGAGTTGTGCAGTTATCTTGCTTCTTTTATGTGACTTTTTGCTTTTCTAGGTGACCTTTGACCGACAAGCATGTGTCATGTACCGAGCACTTTGACTGGGCATGTGCTATAATATAATAGTGGCTTGTTATAAAGTGGACTTTAACCAGGAAACTGGTGATAAATGTTTAAAGACAACACGATCACATGACCTTTTACCTGGAGAGCAGTGTTCGTGTGGATCCATACAACTGGAGCACAAACCCTCTGGCAGGCAGCAATGTGTGCTCATGCAGCACACCCGATAACTGCTGCACAGGCTGCAATACACAATACTTGTTCACACAATGTGCTAAGGAAAGTTCATTCTTTCATTCTCAACTCTAAGGAAAATTACATTTAAATTGTATTTCCTATGTAGAAAATCAAAATAAGGTTAATATCACCTCAAAGACTTTTTAACATTATTGAAATGCAACAAGCAAATTCGCTGAATTGATATCCCATGCTAAATAAATTTTGTTTCATGTTGAAATATTATGAAGTATCTGAGATATAGCACAGCAGACGAAAAAGTGTATTTAAACAAAGGGCAATATAAGCCCGATTTTTTTTTTAGACCAACACGTGGATTGATGAACAGGTGACATAACCATCAAAAGGTTACATCAGACAAAAACAACAAAGGGCAGTAACTCTTATTTTAGAACGTGTAGGGTTGTGGTTCTTGTTCATGGCTCTTATTTTAGAATGTGTAGGGTTGTGGTTCTTGTGCATGGCACTTTTCCTCATTGATACCTGTACACCGATGAAGTTTCATGTTAAAATCTATCATAGTTTCCTAGATATACGTCAAAACTTTATCCCTCTGGAGGGGGATAATAAATCCATGACTTACCATGTGCTCTACAAACAGTTCATGATCTAAGTAGTAAGCATGCACATGAAGATGGTTCACTGAGGCATAGGCGCACAGGCTGTTGAAGCCCACACGAAATCCCCTGAAATGAAAACAAAGAAAATACATGTACAACAAACAGAGAGCAAGAGTGTAAGTGCATGGTCTCAGGATGCAGGATTTAAAGGTTATAAGCACACGATGATTGAACTAAACATGTGATCTCTCAAGTGTTAACAAGGTTTCACTATAGCCATATAAGGCAAACTGCCTAGCCTCCTGGTGGCCATGTTTTTTTAAAGAACAGGAACCATATTGAAACTCAGCCAAGAAAAAAAATGTTCTGTCTAAGTTACATGAAGATTGGACTTTAAATGTGACTTCTAGACAGTTAACAAGCTTTTTTTAAATTTGACTTATTGACCTAGTTTTTGACCTCACATGACCAATATTCAAACTTGGCCAAGGTACAATTAGGATAATGTTCTTATCAAGTTTCATGTAGATTGGACAATAAATGAGGCCTCTAGAGTGCTTACAAGGTTAATGTTGACGATGAAAGGTTTACTTATTTTGTAAAAAGTTACAAAAATCACTCATCTAATAACCATTAATCTCTACTTCATTTTAGTTCTGGTAAGCAAGCAGCCATTAAAAGTATTATTAAATGAATTATCAGATCTTATGACAAGTTATGTTCAGACAGAATTAAAGGCTACAAGAAGCGGTCACACAGAGTGTATTCCCTGCAATGTGCGCATTGGTGCCAAAAGAGATTTAAGTTTTCAACTATTTCTGTTACCATAGCAACCACAATTTATTGTTGACACAAAACCGGAAATGACATGCATACTAGCCATATGACCCTCTATCCACATACCAAGTTTCATCAACACAGCTAAAATTGACAAAATTGAAAAAAATTGTTTCAGATTTGCAAATTTTCTTTTTACATGTAGTTATGTTTTTTTCTACAATACAGTAAAACACAGTACTGAAAATTTACCATGCTCTTAAATATCCATTCTATGCATCTTTTGACTATTTAAAAACCTGAAAATTATTAAGCGTTGCAACGCAAAACGATTGATTAATTTGGAAAGTTCTGTTGTTAACGTATTATTGTGTGACATTGCGAGGACTGCTTACCGGTATATTAGGAATAAAATACATTCTGCGTCATGTTAGCACGGATGGCCGAGTGGTGTAAGCGCTAGACTTTTACTCCAAGGGTCAGTGGTTCAAGCCCAGGTGTGGAATACTTTGTTTTCTTTTTTTTTCTTTTTTTTATACTGGATTTTTTTAGTTCCGATGTTAACATTTATCAATTTAAAGCATTTAATGACAAACTTCAAAACATGCCAAATATGTGAAAAGGTCCCTTTTAGACTGTTTAGGTGTTTGCAGGATCCAGATTATTTATTTTTGTAACCATAGCAACCACAATTATTATCTGATGAAGAAAATGAAATAACATCATGTTACATGTAGCATTTTTATAGCCCAATGCCTTTTTGCGGAGGGGAACAAGAAAGACAAGCAAGTTCAGCAAAAACCTGTCCTCAACCCTACCTATGTTTGCTAAGCAACAGAAGGTCAACAGACAACTCCACTGCATACTTTGTGAGGATCTGCAACAAAATTACATGCAAAAGTTGCAGGTCACACAACAAACGGCGCTTACTAAAATGTACTTACCATTCATTTACTTTGTACATAACTGTATAAACCTAACATGTTTAAACATTTATTAACTCAAATGTTTTGGTTTCTTATCTAAAATGGCTGCTTACATGCCCAATTCTAATTTATACTAAATACTAGTACATGTTTATACATGTAATATATGTGAATGTTTGATGGCACCATTTGATTGTAAATAACTCTAGTTAAGTTTAAACCTACTTATTTAAGCTCAATTGCATTGAAAGCCTTAGGCTTATTTGAAACGCTCTAGAGTTCGTTTCATGGGACTAGAACCAGTACTTGGTGTCTATGGGGGAGATCTAAAGAACGCTCCCACCTTGGGGATCGAACCAGTGACCTCCCAGTCGCTAGGAGAACACCATATCCACAACGCCACGGCGACCTTTAGTAAATAAGTATAGTGCAAGAAGACTGACAAGATACAGGCATTTGTGATGTGTGTGGATTAAGACAGGACAATGAACTCACCTGGGGTCTACACGCATGAACATCAGGTACGAGCAGAATATTCCCGTACTCAAGG
Source organism: Dreissena rostriformis (assembly GCA_007657795.1). NCBI lineage: Eukaryota > Metazoa > Mollusca > Bivalvia > Myida > Dreissenidae > Dreissena > Dreissena rostriformis. Next base: position 160,002 of record VMBQ01000723.1, on the reverse strand, counting down.
GGGCTCACGTTAATGACCACCTGATTGCAAACCTGGGCAACATACATTATACACAAAAGTGAATTGATTGAGGCTATTTAGGTTCAAAGATGCATGTTAAATGCGTCATAAACCGAGAACCTAGCATAAAGTCTCTACTCTAATGCATTTTCTGCAAACATTAATGACAAAAATAGGTGTGCTGTGGCTATAATAGCATAAAAACCTGCATATAGAGTAATACAATGATACAAATTAGTAATTTAATAATATAAAGTTGTATTAAAAAATAACAAAGTAACGCAAAGAAGAATTGCACATCTGTCTATCATAGTAATTCCCAGAGCTGCTCTCAGACAAGCTAGAATTGCAGGAGTAGGGCCAGTTGACACATAATTTTTACCATGGCATTATTGGCGCATGAATGTACGAAATAAATAGAGGATATTTGTCGGTTTTGGTAGATAATAGATTTTAATTCACAAGATATAAGAAATTATTTTCAACGATCATTAGTGGATCAATGCTTGATTAAAATAGTTTCTGCACTTAACATAAAAATAAAAAACACATGTATGTGTATTTGAATGTCTGTGTTTATCTCGATTTACTAGTAAATAGATTCTATTGTACCAATTAAAATTTATTAAATTCATTCATAGATTTTTTTTCTGATATACTTTTAACTTTCTGTATAGTTTTGAATGCAAACATAAACCATACAAACCTGTACCCTTGCTTTTTTATATCAAAAACAGGTAGAGTTGATAATTTTAATTATGGTGTAAATAAGTATTATTGATATAGCTTATAAAAGCAGCATTTTATTGAAACAAACACTAAACAACAACAAACCCCTTTAACATACTACTTCTGTTACTGCCAAACACTAGTGAACTGTCATTCAGTCCCGCTAATTTGTTTACTATCAATTCGTAACTATGAACTAGTCAATCGGCATACAATAAAAAGAGTCTGTTACTATCACCTTATAACAATATTTCTTGTTAATAGGCATGTGATAAACAGGGCCCACTTCCTGCAAGAGACTCGCTCCTTACACTGTGATTTATCATGGACAAGTATTATCAACACATCTGAAAATGACCGACGCAAGTTGTTGCTTTTTTCTCACAAATCCTTGAATTTAAGTGTCAACATAATAGTCATTTTTTGAAAAGCCACACAATTTTATGACGACAAATATAAATAATTTTCTTCAATATAATAAAAGCTCATTATTGAAAGTTAAAAAACAGTTCTGAACTTTCANAGTGACCACAAAATCAATAGGGGTCATCTGCGAGTCATGATCAATGTTCTTATGAAGTTTCATGATCCTAGGCCTAAGTGTTCTTGAGTTATCATCCGGAAACCATCTGGTGGACGGACTGACAGACTGACCGACAGACCGACCGACAGACCGACCGACATACCGACAGACCGAACGACATGAACAAAGCAATATACACCCTTTCTTCTTCGAAGCGGGGCATAATAAGAAGTCTTTTTTTCTGATAATGTAGATTATAATTTTTTATTTTAGCTACCTACTTCAGTGTATGAGATGTCATGTACCTTGCAGTCCATACCTTAGCTTCCCCATTCCTGGATGCCACATCCACAGTGACTCCATTGTCCTTTAGCATCTGCCCACAATCATCTTTACTAGATTCTAGTTTTTGCATTTCAAACAATATTTCTCCTGGTTTTATTTTTGTAAAGTTGAAACTGTCCTTGTTAAACGGCTGATTCACTGATGTAATTGTGTCTGGCTTCCGTCTTTCTTGAGCTCGGAGTATATTTAACTAAAGCATTTGAAAAAGATTCTGAATGAATTAAGTCCTCTTTCAATAGGACAAGACAATTTCAGCAATTATGAGTTTTCATAAAAAAACTGCTCAAATATACACAAATAAAATTTTCCTTGATTGCGTGTAGATAATACCCTCAAAGTTCAAATAGAAAACAAATGCCTATCAGTTTGACTCATGCTGAATCTCTACATAAATACTGGAGTGTAACAAAATGATAAGCCATATAGTTGAGGGTATTGGAGGAGAATAGGATAACTGACTTGGCATATTCACAATCCTTTCTTTGAAAAAAATTAAGAACAAATACAGGTATTACTCTTTGCTATCCAGATATTGCATTACAGTATCAATGCAAACAAGTCATAAACTATCAGGAACTAGAAACGATGCAAACACCAGTCAGGCCATTTTGGGGAGAATGCTATTTCAGGATTGGGACTTTCTCTCGCAAAAAGTCCACTGATTTGGGAAAAACTAATTTAATATAACTCTTTATAATAATTCACATATAAGAACAAAATCAAATACATGTAAATTATAATTATATACTTTTTTAGATGTAATTTAAAATAAAATTGAGATATAATAATCCATGGACACTTCTTTTTTTTTACAATTTTGCTTTGGGAATGGGAACAGACCCGTACATACCGCTGAGAAAGTCCTGCCAGTACTATACAAGACAGAGCGATTGCCATCAAAGTGAACGTATACACAAGAATATATTTGTACTGCACCTGAGCCACATAGCCAATCTTGCCAATGACGCGCGTGTCCTCTATGTTGAGCCTGTATCGAAAGTGTCCCTGATCCATGGCCCGGTCCCAGCCTCCTCGTAACCTCTCATCAAGCTGCAAATTTGCAGATATAAGGCACCTTACAGGTTCATGTTCCCCCAAGATTGTACAGAGGTGGACATTTCTAGCTAGAAATATATATCCCCCCAAGATGGGTTTACTAACTTCAACGAACTTTGAATGCAGAATTATGTCCAAAAATTACATGCTATAAAATAAATAACTTTTTATAACTTAATACACTATAAAATGTATTGCAACTATTTTTGTATTTTTTTTCAAAACAAAAGCATAGTACATGTATGTCTCCCCGTTGACTGTAAGTCTAGGAATGTTGCATACAAAACATTGTCAGATTGTTAAAGTTATCTCCAAATGCAACCTTAAACATGAACATTATTATGACAAGCGATTGGTCCAGCAAAAAGAAAACAAGGCAGTTGTATCATGTATAACTAAGCCTTAATTTTATACAAATTTTCTTAGCTGATGCTATGGGTTCAAAAAGTGGGAAATGCGGTTTGTTCATCAAAAATAAGGTGTATACTCATTGATTAGTCAGTGTACACAAACAGATTGGCTAGCTTAGTTTGTTAAATGCTGACAAAAAATCCAAGGGGTTGATTCCTGGCCTGGCTGTGTGGTGATTGGTCATGAAAATATTTTCATTACCATTCTCCCCCTACCAAGGGCAGTAGTCAGTTATTGGCGTATGTATATGCATTTTTTACTGGTACACATTCTTTCCAAGGAAAATTATTATTTGGTTATCCCACCACCACAATATGACCAAATAAATATGACTTTAATTGAAGATGGCATAACATCCAAACAACAAACATAGAAACAGTATATTTTGTTATATATTTTCAAGTACCAGTATTGACATATTGTTTGAATAATAAGCAGATCGATGGATGTCTTATTAGGGGTTTACATCAAGTTTAATCTTTAGGGAACTCCAGGATGATTTATATGAAGGGGTCCTGTAAATACAAATAAAAGTCCCTGTCATTTTTCAACAAACTCAACTTGCATATACATTTTTTAAATGTATACAGACATTAAATATCAAAAGGCTATGTACTGCATACACAATTTATATGTCTGTTCAACTTTGATCATCCAATTTGTAGTCCAGCGCCCTACCAACTAAGCTAGCTTGTTAAAATATACCTACAAGTCTATTTAATATGGTCACCTATCCAATAACAAATATCAAGTAGGAAAGAAAACTTTACAAAGTGTGAGACTGTTCAATGAGCCTACTTTACTTTGATCTGCGTAGTTCTCCTTCCAGCCTGATGAGCTTTCTACAAGATCTGCATCTGTATACTGGAAAACATCCATCTTACGGACCTGGCTAAACACTGAAGAAGAAAACAATATAGGTAAAACTGATGGATGCAGCTATCCAATGCACTTTTCTTATGCAATCAAGAGTTTATTAATTTGTCTCTGTGCACGTAGGGTTATTTTGCAGAAACCCCACACTTTCTGTTAAAAATAATCTATTCATCGTAATTTATCTGCTCAATTAAACAGATCATGTTGCAACTCTTACAACAATAGTGGAACAAGACAGTTTGACAAGTGACCAGTAACCCACTAACATCCATCAATTGGGTCAGGGTGCACTGCTGAACAAACATCAAGCTGTGACAAGGTACGATTGTAGTAGTCTGTTACCTTCGTTCTTATTATGAAACTTCAGAGTGTCTGATTTTCTAACAAAATTTTAATGTATGAAAGTACTCCCAAGTTGATACCAATTGACTGCATGTTTACTATCATGGAACAACATATACATATTTGCTACCTGTTAAGGTGTTGAGTTATAATTATTCAGCTGCACATTTTTTTTTATTATCTCCACGCTTTTTAAAAAGCGTGGGGATATTGTGGTTATCTCCCCCGTCCGTCCTGGCCACTATCTTCTCCTACACTATAAGCACTAGAACATTGAAACTTACACACATGGTAGCTATGAGCATATGTGCGACCCTGCACTATTTGGAATTTTGATCTGACCCCTGGGTCAAAAGTTTTGGGGTTTGGGGTGGGGCCGGGTCAGAGATTTTCACTCACTTTTTTAGGTTATTTTACATTAACTTCTTCATTTCTACACCGATTTACTTCAAATTGATACTGGACCTCTCTTATGACAATACGGTCAATCTCAACCATGCATGGCCCCATTACCAACCCTGGGGCCCCTGCCACATAGACCACACCCACCCAAAATTGCCTTTTACTATTATTTCTTCATTTTTACACGGATTCACTTCAAATTGATACTGAACTTCTCTTATGACAATACGGTCAATCTCAACCATGCATGGCCCCATTACCAACCCTGGGGCCCCGCCCACATAGACCACACCCACCCAAAACTGCCTTTTACCATAATTTCTTCATTTCTACACCGATTCACTT
>VMBQ01000723.1:125904-152830 GCA_007657795.1 Dreissena rostriformis | reverse complement strand
AGCGCACGGAATCCGTGCGCTTCACTAAACAGACGTCGTTCGAGACAAGTTGAGGAAAATAATGAATAAACTTCATAAACATGTTAAATTTACCTGAATGGCAACCTACGAACGTTATCCTGTGCATGCACCCTAAAAAACACGACGATGTTTCAACACACTATTCTCGTTGACATGTTAATGTTTTGAAATTTGAAACAGTTTATTTTTTAACGACTGTTTTATATTGTCATCGACTTAGGCTACATCAAATAACCCGATGAACAAAATATTGGTGTAGTTCGACCTTACTTATGTAGGGTCAGTTTTCTCCCTTTTCCAAGATGGTGGACACATCGTGCAAAAGATAAACAAAGTCAATAATAAGCAATTATTTCTTGCTTTAATGGTACCATTTGCATGAGTTTGTGGTTAAGACAGGTAAACGTTGATAAGTTCTTACAGTTTCAGTGTTCCTTAACCCTTGCATTGTTGATTAAATTTTGCACCCATGTTTATGAAGGAGTGCATATGGACTCCCAGAACCGTCATAGCAAAAATTATCATAGGCTCTCAGGGAGTCCGTTTATATGGACTACTGTTCATTCAGTTGAAAAACTCAATTTTTCTCTTAAGTGGCCGAATATACAGGAAAATATACAGGTATATATATATATATATACATGTATGCGAAAATAGGGCCGAAATGTGGTAAAATAGCGCTCTAAAAAATATTGTCCGAAAATTAAGAGTCATTTATTATGGACGAACACCAAAATGTACAAAAATTTAGAGTCACGAAAAATAATTTCTTTGGCTAAAAATGTCCGAAAATTTAGAGTAATTACGAAAGGCGTCAGGTCTTCTTTTTGTTCCGATACAACACTCCAAAAAGAATATTTTGTGCCGGCAGGTAATTTAAAATAACCTCTTTTGAAAGACTTGAATGTTATCTGTTATTGTTATTGTTTATTATTTTCATACCAATTATTTCAAGTAAGCACGTATTGGATACATGCCACTATAATTTCAGACGGGCTACATTCTACCAACAACTGCATGTCACCATGAATATGTTGATTATGACTCGTTAAATTTTACAGTTACCTGTATCGCATGTCTAGGAACAATCCAACAGTTAGAGGCAGCGACCCAAGTGGATAGGGAGGAACAAGTAAATGATGGTAGAACTCAACTGGTAACAGCAACAGCTCCAGATAATTACCAGGGTGACCAACTGGAAGCAGCTCAAGGTTTGAAACAAAAAGAATAAAAGTTGGAAAAAATTATAAACCGATTTAAAGATAAGGGAACAAGAAATTTGCGAAGCAGCAAAGCATAGGCCAAAATTAGAAAGTCATATAAAGAAACTTTAAGCCAGAACTGAAGAACTTGATAGACTCAACAGAACATTAATAGATAAAATTGAATTCTTAGAGAACCAAGTCGAAACTCTTAAAAAGACAGCTCCGACCGTAACATCACATACACATGATAGACACAACAGAACATAAATAGATAAAATTGAATTCTTACAGAACCAAGTCGAAACTCTTAAAAAGACAGTCCCGACCGTAACATCACATATAAATGAGTGTCCTACCACAGGTTTGACAGAGAATGAAAGGCTGATGGGCTCTATTCATAGTAAAGTCACTAACTTTATTCTCAAACAGATTGACAAGCAATTCGAAAACTTGGATTTGAATATGGGTGTGTCCCCTACAGTAACTACTGATAATAAAACAAGAACATCACATGTACAGAATAATGAACCACTTAAAGAGAGAGATTCTGCCGAGCGTGGCACTAGAATTAACAATATTAGAAATAGATATGGCCAAAAATGCTAATAACAGTTTTGCAGATCGTGCCGAAAAGGGACCTCACAGAGCACAGCATCAAAGAAACAGCGAGAATAGAGTGCACAGCGACACCATACTCCCAGAAGGGTACGTGGCGGTCCCAAGGGAACAGGTGCATGCTGCAACCTAGGGTCGACCCGCAAGACACAAACTCAACGAGAATCAAGTAAGACTAGTGTTGAGGCATCCGTAAAGGTACCTGACATTACAACCCAGCAACAATTTAAGAAATCATTTAAACCTGAAAGCAAGAACTCCACCATGTATACTGTGAATAATAGACATCAAAGTAGCTGCGAACCATTGGATCTCTCCAGGAAAAAAGACTATGAACTAAACAGTGTACACACAGATAATTGTGAACAAATTAATCAGAATTTAACCAGGTACAGAAGTGACAGCTGTATAAACAATACGAAACCTTCATTGGACGAGAATGTGAAAACGGTTACAAATAACAACCAGAGCAAGCGGAATTCTGTTTATGCAGAAGTGCCAGTTGGATAATTCTCACATAGCAAACGTTGTGAAACAACCCGAAGAAATTGATAAACTGAACTTTGTATCTTTCAATTGTAAAGACGTAACCACTAGTGTCTTTGCTGTAAATAAACTGCTGGAAAAATGCGTACTTTTTACTGCTTCAGGAGACGTGGCTTTTTGAGTGTAACATTTATAAGTTAAGTGAAATAGGTCAAAATTTATGTTTTGCGGCTAAGGAAGTGGATTTATATAACCCTATCTTCCCAGTACAAGTACCCAGAGGTTATGGAGGTGTCGCCATCCTATGGAAAAAGGATATGGATCATCTTGTCACAAACTTGAACGAGGGTAACCAGAGAATACAGTGTGTCGAAATAGGTAGAATGTAAGAGATTCCTAGTAGTATCAGTATATCTAGTGTTTCTAGAAACACTCATCAGTCAGAAAAAGAATTCCAAGAATGTACAGACCAGCTCAGAGAAATTATAGTAAAATACAGCTCATCGCCCGAAATCATTATAGGGGGAGACATGAATACAGACTTATCTTCACAAGCGCCTGTGTTAGGGAGAACAGCATACATGCACATGAAAGAACTTATTTCTGATTTTGACCTACAATATGACAAGTCGGGGAAAACCTTCACAAACGCAAAAGGTGTCGACTGTACGGAGATTGATTATTTCCTGGTAAAAACCCGTGAAATGGACATATACACTAAAAAGGTAGTTTTAAACAACATAGACGTTAACATCTCGGATCATCATCCTGTGCAAATCTATGTGGCGGCACAACTCAAGCGAAAGCGACAAATTAAAGATCGTACCAGATATACACTTAAGACAAAATGGAACAAGGTTGATACAGATCACTACTCTGAGACACTTAGACGTCTTATTTTATCACTAGATCCTACATAGTTACATACTGTGGAACAGATTGAAAGCTACTCAATGAAAATAATGTCGATAATAAATGAATCTATTGAAGACCAGGCAAGAAAAGTGAAACCTATGAACTCTAAACCTAAATTGAAAGTTTGGACTGAAAAAAACGGAAGTGAACTTAAGAATATGAGAGCAGCGTTTTAGTTGTGGTCATCACAGGGGAAGCCCAGAGAAATCTATAATGTATTGTTGTTGTCTCTTAGACAAGCAAAAAAGTCATTTCGTAGTTCTTATCGTTGCGAGCAAGCGAGGAGATTGGCTCAAGACAGGGAGAATTTATTGAACTCTAGAACTAGTGATTCAAAACTTTTTTATTTATTAATTAACAAAGAAAGAAAGAAAAAGACATTTATGGTTGACGATTTGTGTGTTGATGGTCAGAGATATTCAGGCGTGGAGGAGGTAGTGAAAGGATTCAAAACCCATTTCCAGAAACTTGCAGAACACTCGATTAACAGTTACTTTGACGTTGACCATAACCAAAATAATGAAATTGAATTTAAACATATCAGTGACATAGTGCGTGAAAAAGATGTCGATCCGGTTACATAAGAAGAATTAGAGAAAGCAATTAACAATATGAATAAGGGTAAATCAGCCGATATATATGGTCTCACTATAGAAAGTATCTTGAATGGTGGACAAACTGTGAGTTACGCAATTCTCAAAATATTAAATGCCGTACTAAAAATTGGCGAAGTACCCAAATGTTTGAAAGTTGGACTTTTAACGCCGGTGTTCAAAAACAAAGGTTGTAGTTCAGAAGTAACAAACTATAGAGGAATTACGGTTCATACCTACATGCTAGAGAAACTAATAGAAACTATCATCAAGTGCAGAATTGTATCAATGTTGGAGACACATCCAAGCGTTTACCAAAGAGGGTTTACAGCAAACACCTCCCCACTTCATGCAGCACTTATCGTGGAAGAAATAACGAGAAACTTTTAAGATAGTGGAGAATCAGTAGATCTTATATTTTCAGATGCAAAGGCTGCTTTCGACGTAGTCAATCACCACCACCTACTTCGTCGAATATACCACTCAGGAGTAAATGATAAAATCTGGTCAATTATAGACAGTATTCACTCAGAAGCGACTAGCGTTGTGACGTGTGCAGGGTTACGTTCTGATCCATTTAGCGTACTACAAGGAGTGCGACAAGGAGGTATTCTCAGCACAGATATGTACAAAGTGTATGTCAATCAACTGCTGAAACGTATGGAACTTACAGATAGTGGTTGTTGTATTGGTGAAATATGTTGTAACGCAAGTGCTTGTGCAGACGATGTAACAATAAACTCTACCAAAAGTAATGAAACAGCAACTTTGATTAGTATGGCAGAAGATTTCGCCAATTGTGAGAGATACCAACTCCAACCACAGAAAACAGAAGCTTTAAAAGTATATCCAAATAACTGTAAATCAAGAACATATGAATATTTTGAAATTTATGATAAACAGATCACGAACTCCGAAGTCAGCACTCATCTTGGTCTTAAAAGATCCGAAACCGTGAACTCTTCAGCGGAAACCTATGTGGATCACAACATCCAGAAAACGAGGCGCACGGCTTATAGCTTTATGTCGACCGGACTTCACGGTGCAGGGGGCCTCGACATTCCTACTACTTTACATGTTTTTAAAACCTTTGTATCACCAGTGTTGGACTATGGTCTAGAAATTATTCTGCCACGTAAAACTCTAATGGACAGACTTGAACTTTTTCAAAAGAGACTATTAAAACAACTATTTATGCTACCTAAAAACACATCTGATATCGCCATATATGTGTTAAGTTGACTATTACCAGTAAAGGCGCAAATCCATAAAAAGCACAAGTACTCTTTAATAATGTGTCTCATCAAAATGAAAACGCAGTAGAACGAAGGTTAGCAGTGAGACAATTTACAGTTAAGACTAGAGAAAGTAATAGCTGGTTCATTGAAGTGAGACGTCTTTTTTGGTGGTACGAACTTGGTGAAGCAGAAGATCTACTGAATACACATGTAAAGAAAAAACAGTGGACAAGAACAGTAAATAAATCTGTCAGCCTATGGTGGTACAACAGCTTTCTAGACCAAGCACAACATATTACAAGTCCTAAAACCACACCCACTACTTCAACTACCTTCAAGCTCATCCTATGATGCAAACAGACTATAAGTGAAACTGAAATTCATGAGTGGCACCTACATACTCCAAAGTAATCGGGAGTCGTTCAACCAAAATAACGTCGATCCCACCTGTCTTCTGCGTAACGAAGCTCCAGAAACATTGAGTCATTTTGTTTTGAACTGTTCACTGACGTCAAAAATACGTAAACCTTTTATAGCAGACATGAGAGACTGATGCCAAATACATTGGACTCGCTCACCACAGACGAGAAAGTACACACAATCATAGACTGTTCGGGTTTAAGGCACAGTGGTAAATTAACAAAAACAGTGCCACTAAGACTTCAGAGTGTTGAGTTTCACATGAGACGACTTCTATTTAACTTACATACTGAAAGATATAGACACTTACAATTATTAAACGTCGTTAAAAACAAGGCTTCATCCGCGGTGCGTTCATATAAGTCTGATATAAGTAGAAAGGTGACGAAGAAAAGTGAGTCGCGAACTAAACATAAACACTCTGACGTGATTGTCACGGTCGGTCCATAAGGGCTGTTAAGACGAGGAATACAGAATACATAATCCATGGCACTCTGGATCAGCAGACGATTTATTGCATAAATCTATCTTGCGGAGGAATCCGGAGATAGTCGATGTATCAAGATTGACTGCATGGTTGTTTTCAATCTCCACGCAATTAGTTCACATGGACTTGTCGTTCCATGCTCTCACAGACCTTCTCCGCCATCACCAACCTCCGCGCAGAGATTTGACTGGAACCCGCATAGCTGGATCAAATGATGGCAGATATTGTTTGCTTTACCCTTTTTGTTTTTCATTACACTGATATTACACATGTATGTCATTGTTTTGTGTGTGTTAACTGGCGTGATACTTTTTTGATTGATGGATGGGTTGCCATGTACCTTTCGCTTTCTAGCGCTTTCTTTTTTAATCTTGACATTCTAAGCGTCTATAAGTGGCGTCTTGAATGTAATGAACCGCAGTGTAAGAGAGTGACAACCTCTGCCATCACAAGAAAATCCTACCAGATTCGGTAGGATGCTATTTTTTTTTGGTGTATGTATTATATTTTGAAAAGTTGTATTATTTTATTTTATATTTTGAAAATAGTGAATAAGTTAACGTTCATAATAAAAAAATAATACCTAAATTAAAAAAAGTAAAAATAACTTAAATAACTTTAAAAAAATTAAAAATAACCGTTGACACTGTAACACGCCAGTATTGTTCCACGTGGCTCGCCTATTATGACGTAGTTGGTTATAACGACAGGGATTTCATATCATTATATACGTGTATATGATTCTTTTTTTCCAGTTAAAACTAAAAACTCTTTTGTTTCCACAAAGGAAACAATTCTCCGGCTCTTTCTTTTTCGGCGTATACACATTGTTATCTATGCCGTTGATACTGTTAGACGCCTTTATTGTATTACGTGGCTCGGCTATCATCACGTGGCTGGTTATGACGGCAGGGATTTGAATCAGCTATGCTGGTTCCAGTCAAATCGTGCCATAACATTAATTGCGTGCAATTTCGTTTTGTACGGGATTACTGCTAAAGCGGGTATTATAATTCAATAAACAGAAAAATGTTAGTTGTGTTAATTTATTTTTCTATTCGTGTTTTATACTTAAAAATCAACGTTTATACAGTTTATTTATTGTTGTGTGTTAAACAGTATTATTATGCGTTAAGTTTGAAGCATACAGTTAAAAAAGTAAACAATGTTGCAGTTTAAGCCACTATGCATTTATTGGATTTACAAAGGAGTTTACTTACATTCGATCGCTTACTTGGGTAATTACAAATATCAAGTGCTGTTTGTATTTGCACGGGTAGTAATTATAGATAGATTCTTTATTTCCTCCATTCATGGAGAGCATAACACATTTACAACAAGTATTACATCATAACTTTATACAATAGATAATTATATATGTATATTAAAACATGTACATGTATACAAACAACAATAGAGAGACGATTGACCTGAGATGTACTTTACCGTGCACCGGAATTAAGCCCCAGCATCGAGATATGCGTGGTCAGGGACAGCAACTGAGTTGTGTATTATATAAGTTCGTGTATGGAACACAAGCATATTATATGTAAAGGGTATATAACGTATATTCTGTTATTTAAATACTTAATCTATACGTGTATTAAACGCCATACCTGTAGATTGTGTGATTTCTACTACGTAAGCGAAATTAGAAAACATATAATCTAGTTTAAGTACATGTAGTAGGCGTACAACAAATAGATATGCCCCTGACTGATGAGGGCAATACACAGTTCAAGATAGTCTTATAAAGCGTTTATCTCATGGCGAAAGAGTTAAACACCATGATTTCATTATATCAGCTGTCAGCATTCAGGCGATTGTCGTCTGTATTTGCTAGTGTCATTTCAAACAACATTACGATTTGTTCTAATGGTGTCTTTCGTGTTAATTTTATAAAACACTTAATCCCCTTTTGGTAAATGACAGCATCCCAAAGTGATTCTCGTTACAGTTCCCTTTTCGAACAAAAACACACTGAGTGTAAAACGTGTAGTTTGTTTTCCGTTTGTATCCTACACAATGAGCACACTGCTGGGTAAGATATAGAGAGGAATCCTCCCAATTGTGCAATCAGGGAGGCTACTAATGGCGATAGCTTACTTTCCAACTGTCTGTGATGTTCCGTAGCGGAAACCGATCGTTCGAGCATCTGTTTCCACGCTTGCTTAGACGGGAACAAGCCTGATTCTAAATACTCGTCTAAGAACGATTGCAGTTGGTATTTATGCAGCAGTCTGTAGATTTCCGGAACGAAGCCTTTAGTCTGTTTGTCGTTATTCAGGTATCGTACAAGTCTGTTAATGAACACTTGTTTGGCAAGGTATCGGTTTGGTAAGCGACATAATCGACCAAAAAACACTAGCTTTTTCCTGTTAATGATATTCTCAATCGAGTTTACATTAATTGATGCTAATGCAAAGTCCGTATTCGTTGAAGAATGGAAGTGCTGCATAGATTGATAAATTGTTCTTAAGGTGATTGGGCTGAGTGATGATGGGTTAAAGCCACTGCTGCATATGCTCAGATATGTACCTCGAAGCTTGTTGCAAGCGTCTGCTATAAGCATTTGCGAAGAAAGCCACGCGTCGGCAGTTATCCCCAAATGTGAGTAACTTTCAGATTCGTTAACTGTTTCACATCAAAGACTAAACACGCGGGAGTTTCCTGTGTTTGTACGCCAATTAAAGACGATGACGGCACATTTACTTGCGTTATATTCATAGCGCCATACTCTCGAGTATTTGAAGCATATATCCATCATTTTATCAAGTCCCGTTTTCGAGAAGGATATTAAGACCATATCGTCTGCGACGGTCGGCGAACAGATGTTCATGTTGTAGATACGCATACCAAACCCGCTATCCTCCAGTTGTTTGATGAGACCATTGATGAACCCTAGGTACAGCAGCGGTGAGCTTTTACTACCCTGGCGGGTGCCTTGCAAAACCGGGAACTCCTGGGAACGTCTTCCATGGGAAAGAACATAGCTTTTGGCGTTCATATAGAGTTCTTTAATCGCAATGAGGCTTGTAGGGTCAATGTTGCATTTCCACAGTTTGTGCAGAAGCCCTGCATGCCACACGTTATCAAATGCCTGATCTTTCTTATCGAGACGTTTTAAATTCTAAATACATGTACATTTTATTGCACAGTGACTTACATATACATTAATCGAAGCGCCTTATTTATATTTTTACTTAATGTTATGCATAGCATTATTGTTCTTCAATAAGTAAAGATTTCTTCGTACACGTTTCTTTTGCAAACGTATCGTAATGACCTTGTTATTGCACAAAGAACAAGAATACAAATAGTCACTCGCCAGCATGACAATTCATCTTATCGCATCACTATGATATTAAAATATCGCGGAATTGTATACTTACTGCGGATTTCTCGAATGTACCGGTATACATGTTTTTTGACCAATACATGTAACAATAGAAACAGGAAATCACTAAAATAGTGTGATATAAAATTACATGTAACATGTTTTTATGTAATTGTTGGTGAGCTATATATGTACACAAGCGAAATCTTCGCAAATTCGGCGATTAAAATATTCGTTTTTCGAAAATGCGTAGCGAACCTTTTGTCAAAAATAGTTGTCTACACAATGGGTAAATTGCCCTGCTGAGCGTGTTTTCACAACACCCAACAATAAAACCAGAGTGTCAGTACTTTCTGTTAAATCATCATACAGAATAGTAACGGTTACATTAATGACTTAAATGTTTCTAAAAGACCGTAACGATACATATTAAGCGTGTTTGATTAACAATTATTTTGGATGAAACGTCAATTCTAAATCATCCACGACATAATTTTCTTAAAATGCACTACGCAACTTTTAACCGAATTAAAAGACTCCAATTTTCTTTGCGCTACGAAGTTTAAATACAACAATAAATACACGCACGCTTCCCATGCGCATGACGTGAGGTTATACACGTACAACATAATTTTCGCGCGCTTTTAACGGAACAAAGGGTCAACACAAAGAACATATACATGAGCAGTGTTTATTTGAATCTCTTGTTACCGTCGGGTTAACATTAAAATTCGTGTAGTGTGTTTCCGATTTCAAATTTAATTATGCTCATTTGAGAACTAATAAAAACATTTACAGTTTTGTTTAATTAATTCCTTGATGGTTTGTTAAAACGCTTTACGTTTGGAAAATACATGTTTTTAAAATATTATGCATCAAGTGCTTACTTTCCACGAGGATTACACTCGGTTGCCATCATCAGTCTCGTAAGTATCTGGCTACGATTTTATCGTGGAAGAGTACACCGTAGGGACCAATTAATGTGATAGGTATAACGAACCGAACACAACGCCAAAAAAAACCCCATAAAATATCGTTTTAAAGTAACACGGGGTAATTCACGCATGACTACTTAACAACCGTTAAGCCCTGGAAATGTACATGCCTGGTCATTCACATGAACCTGTATTTCACCGCAAACCACCGCAATTGCGGTGGGTCACCGTGAGATCGATTTTTCCCGGTAACGCCCGCGCGCGACTGCTTTTCAACATTATTTTACGTCACTGTCACCGCGATTCGCCACGGCGACATCACCGCGTTCCATGGTGAATCGCGGCGACTTAAGTATTTGCCACGCTGGGCTGAATCACGGTGATGCGTGGAGGAAGGCAGAAATCGCGCTAGACGTAGTGTAGTACACCTTCAAGAGAGTGTCGATGTGCTTTTTTATCAGGCGAACCCTCCACCTGTAATGATCCACTGACGTCCAACTTACGTGACAACAAGTTTACGGCGTCATCTCATAATGATTACAAACAAAAAGCAAGCTCCGCCAGATTCAACAGCACAGGTAAAACATGATTGCTAGGCAGCAGAATGTCACTGTTAAAGCCCCAGTAACACTCAAAATCAACGAATATTTCGTAAACTATTTCGTAAAATAAAGTTGACCCATAAAAAATCGATGTGTTCCTTATAGCAACAGCCAACATTTCAACGCTAGATGTGGTCTGGTAACATAGATTTAACACGATTCAAAATGCTATTTTTTGTGGGACAATATATTCAATAGATGTTCATATACCAAATTAGTGTTCGTGTGTCGTATGAATAGATATCGTTGCGGGAAATTAAAATGGAATATATTGTGCCACAAAAAATAAAAATGAGCATGCTTTATCTCGTTAAATCTATGTTACCAGACCACATTTGGCGCTGAAAGGTTGTCTATTGCTGTAAGGAACACTGTTTTTTTTTATGGATATATTTATTTTACGAAATATTCGTTGATTTTGAGTGTTAATGGGGCTTTAATTGACCAAAGTGAACGACTCCTCTCTATACGCATATGCGACGGTTTCTGTATTTAAAAATTGTCTTGAATCGTACTGTACATTTAAACAATACATTCCTTAACTCTCTATGCTTTAAATATTATAGTGTCAAAAAGTGGCATTTTTTGTATAGTTTGCAATCTAAGTCACATTTTTTTTGCGTTATGGTTATATGCTCATTCCTGGTTTGCAGGGCGTCCCTTGAAGGCAAAGGTTGTCATCCGCAAATGAAATAATTTCTAATTCATCATTGAGTGTTTTTTAGATACGATACAAGTTTACTTATATTGCTTATAAACGTCTTGTTAATATTTTCTAGTGGGATGGATTGCGGGTTGGAGTTCCGACAACAATGAATATCTGAACGTCTCTCTGGACGGAGTGTGGCGAATAACAGCCCTGGACTTTGCCGGTTCCGACATAGGGTGGTTCTTTAAATATCTTAGGTATGGCGCATTTGTGATTGTATAAAATGTATATAAGAAACACACATATAAACATAGTTTCTTTTGTCCTTTATTTCCTTAACAAAAAAAATGCGTTTCATTTATGTTTAACTGTCAAACAAGAATTTTTAGAATCTACCTTAACTGTCTTAAAACTGTCTTGAAGGTTGGGTGTTTCTGTGGAAAAGTGTTATCTTGGTAAATACATCCGTGTTGTCTACACATTAACTACTGTATATCTATAATTGCAGCATGGTGTTTCTCGATAAAACTATTCGTAAATCAGTTTTACTTTTTTACAAGCTGTGTGCTTGCTAAAGATAATTAAAATGACTGTTTAGAAACCATAACCAAAAATAATAATCTATCCATGTGACAATTATCATTTGCAATTTATCCGAGAGGTCAATTGAACATGAACACTAATGCGATTAGATCCTAACAACGTCATGAATTTTAATGAGATTCGTATGCCCCGTTTGTCACATCGTCGATATTATATATTCCATGACTTTCTGAAAGAAACATTAACATGATTACATTAAGATAGTCTTCAGTCGCAAAGAAAACTAGATGTTCTTCCATATGATTGATACACATACAAAATGTTGTGTTATAAATATTTGTTTTCATTTCATGTAAACAATGGATGATGTCCAAGCATTGCATCAGTCTCTTCATCAGGTGGAGTCCTCCATTTTCATTTCATATGAACAATGGATGATGTCCAAGCATTGCATCAGTCTCTTCATCAGGTGGAGTCCTCCTTCATTAGATGTTTCGGCGATATCCTCAACATCTTTCGGAGGTGAGCCGGCCGAGGGTGATCAAACCTCGAACAGAGACGGATTAGCTATCCGCTGCTGTTTTCTCATCTGACATAACCATTTTGAGGCTGATTCTGCTTGCCTGCAGACATCTGCTATTGTCCATCTCCTTGTCATTCCAGTGATGCCAAGTACTCCGTAGGCCTTCCAGAGTGACTGCCCGGTGAAGCCCCGACTGCCATCCTCGACAGGGAGGTTACAGGTCTTCCACCCTTGTTGTCGGCACTCATCAAGTAGCGGCTGGTATTTGACCTTCTTTCTCTCATGTGCTTCCTCCATTCGTTCCTCCCGTTGCACTGTCATTTACAGAAGAACTAGCTTCTTCGTTGCTCTTGACAGCAATAGCACGTCAGGACGTTGAGTGGTGGTGGCGACGTCTGGTGGGAATTTCAGCTGCTTCTTTAGATCAACCATAAGTTCCCAGTCTTTTGATGAAGCTATGATGCCTGAATATGTAGACCTGTCGCTGCTTGGTGCTGATCCTCCCTCTCTAACGAAATTGATGAAGGTTGGCCTTGTCTGCACTGGTGTCTTTTTCTATCGTGCCACTTCAAGGCTGGCTTCAATGTCGCTGAGGATCTTCTCATGCCTCCATCGGTATCTCCCGCCTGTAAGTGCTGTCCTGCATGAAGATAGGATGTGCTCTAGGTTTGCTGGCCTGCAAAATAACCTGCAGGTGGGGTCCTCAGTTAGTTTCCAGGTCCGGAGGTTGGTTGGTGTAGGCAAAACGTCGTTAACAGAGCGTAGTAGAAATCCAATTCTATGGTGGTCTATTTATCACATGTCTCTCCAAGACAAACACCTTGGTTTGACCCCTTCCCATTTCTACCAACTGCCCTTTTTTGCAACGGCTGCCGCTTGTCTTGTCTCCTCCTCTGTCGACCAAACTTCACTCTGGACCATCCCCCTTTTCTCTGCTGGTGATGCAGCCCTCCAACTGGTTCTAGTGACACATCCTAATCCCAACCTGCTAGACGTAGGTGTCTCCAAGATGTCGCTGTGTCTGAGCCTGGATTCTGCGTCGTTGATTGCATTGTCTGCTATTCACTTCCGGCCTGGATTGACTTTCACTCGGGCTCCACTGACTTTCTCGTCTGCACTGTCTCGTAGCATCCTGACTTGCCTGACTTTGGTGACATTGAACTCCACTTAAGAGAGGAAAGCGGAAGGTTTAGCTTGCTGCCATAGCTGTACAGGTCGATACTTGAGAAGCTTCTGATGCAGCCGCTTAATTTCTTCTCCATAGCTTCGACAGTCGATATTGGGAGGTCGTATACCGAAATAGGCCACATAAGTCTTGGTAGAACTCCATGTTGGTATATCCAAGCCTTGTACTTCCCTGGAAAACCACGGCTCGCATCCAGTCATCTACCTGCTGCCGCATCTCTATCACACTTTCCTTGTCCGTGAGAGAGCTTCTGAACCACTTGCCAAGGCTCTTTACTGGCTGCTCAGTCACTGTCGGGATGAGTTCTCCGTTGATCCTGAAGCGAAATCGGTCCTGAACCTTTCCTTTCTTCAGGACTAAGCTCCTGGACTTGGCTGGCTTGAACTTCATCATCGACCATGAGATCAGTCGCTTTAAGTCTAAATAATAATTAAATAGTAATACATTAATGTTTGTGGACAAACGGATTAATAAATCCACGTTTTTGTTCACGTACATTGTTAATACGTGGATTAGCGGAAGGAAATTTACACTCAAAATCAACGAATATTTTGTAAAATATTTCGTATAATAAAATTAACCCATACAAAATCAGTGTTTCTTATGGCAATATCCAAAATTTAAACGCTATATATACGTCTGATAACATAGATTTAACACGATACAACATGCTCTTTTTTATTTTGTTGTGGGATAAAATATTCAATACATGTTCGTGTACCATGTTAGTGTCCGTGTGTCGTATGAATAGATATCGTTGCGGGAAATAAACATGGAATATATTGTCCCACAAAAATAGAAACGAGCATTTTGTATTGTTTGTTTAGTTTTCACGTTAAATGCAGGATCTCCTAAAGTGTGGATGGATACCATTGGATTGCATACAACACGCGTCTTTCACAGGACATTTTAGGTCAACAATTCCAAGGACAGAGGTCTGTTACCAAGCTGACTCTGGATCCACCTATCGAGGTATTATTTGCAATCATAATTTTTCTATTTGCAATTAAGAAAAAATAATACAACAAACATGTGGTAGGTTTAGTTACATAAATTATGTGACAGAAACCACGTGTCAATTAAAAAAGACAAAAAGCCATGACATCACAGGAGCGCCATTTAAGTTTTCTTCAGGACACAGTGAAAACAAAATTGAGTTTCACTTCTTTATATTGAGCGATATTATTTTCTCTCGATAATGCGTAATTCGTGTCTCAAATGCTACATAAAATAATGAAATATGTATCAAGCTGACATTAATCAAAAGAAAATGAACCCAATTTAAGTATAAGTTTCGGATCGACTGTTTTAAATGCAAATTTAGTCCTTTAAGTGAAAGAATCACAGCTTCTGATGCGTAAACGAAGAGAGAGCCCTTTTAAACAATCCAAGAATTTGATTATTACATTATGTTCTTTAATAAACCAATTCTGCGCATGTTAAATTTACTAATAGACAATAGCAAATGGAAACCCGAATCATTGTGGTTGCCGATGTAATTGTTAACATACAATTCTGTTATGTCTGGAGCCAACACAATGGGGGACAACAATTTTAATAAGTTGCGTTTCTGATTTTCTTTTATTGAAAACAGAAAACATAAAATGCATGCACATCACAGATTATTTCGAATACAACGATAAAATTACAGAAATAAAATTAATAAAAAATATATAGATGAAACACACATTCGTATAATAACCCCCCCCNCCCCCCCCCCCATTCCAGTGAAACGAAAACAAATCCCATCCCACGTGGCACACTATTGATTCAGTCATATTAGTGAAGACAAAATAAAAAGGGAAAATGATCTGAGACATCGCATCAGAGGTCACGTGCAGTTGAACTTTCAGTAAGAAGCCATCCGTTTTCCAATGAAAGTTTTTAATAACCGAGTGAAAAAAGGTGTACCAACGACTTTTTAAGGCGACGATTTGATTTGTTATTGTAAGGTCGTACGTGAATCGTATTTGATGTCATCAGATCTAGTCAGCGGATAGTATAGAAGCGTTAGAATAGAGATTAGTATGATGAGATTATATTATATGATAGATGTACATATAGTTTACATCGTGACGTCTTTAGGTGCGCTATATATCTTTCTATGGTTCCTCTGCACACGGACGCCCATCCATTCGCCTGGAACGGATGTCAGATATCTGCGACGCCGTTTTCCGGGATAGTTACAAACGTCACACAAGATATGAAGGTAATATATGATAATCGACTGTGAAGATTAATAAACACTTGTAATTAAAAATGCGTTCGTATGCGATTCATAAACGTCAATTTATACGCTTATGGTGCTTCTGATACTCCTCGCATTAATGTCGTCAGCTCCCGGAAGTTACGAATACGAGTATGGTAGTCTTGTAATCCGCCTATCGAGCTTTGGATGTTGCTTACGGTTCCACAAACAGATCATCAGATGCTATGTATGTCAGCGGTTGATCATTAATCATAACCACTGGAAATTTGCAAATGATCGGCCCAATATCTTCTTTATTGCTGTTTTTTTTTGTCATTCGTTCCCACCATTCGCCGGGACGCGTTTAAATATGAAACGTCATTGGGTTCTTTTACGGTTTAGTTTTTCTTGCACAGTAGTTGATTGGTTAGGGTCCATTACCTTATTTGCGGCGCTCATGTAAGTTGTAGCGTTATCGGATATCATGAAGCGTTGCAAGGACCTCCGGCTTCAAAATCGGCATAAAACGCGCAAGAAAGTTAAAGGCCATTTTTCTGTTCCGTTCTTTAAGCGTAAATAGAGTATTTCTGAAAAAAAATAAAGTTTATGGTTCCAAATTAGCCACTCTGCAGGTAGGTAGCTTTGGGGGATCATCAGCAGAGTTAGGTTATCTTTAACTTTCTTCCAATGTGACTGCTTCCGTAAGTTTTGACCTTTCTACATATAGTCGGTATCCATCCTTTTTTCTCGACTGTAAGGGATTGTTAAACCTCAGCCGGCATGCATACATCTTTCGTACGCATCAACGTGTATAAAGGTGACTTAGATGAAGTAAGTATGGAAATCGTGCTTCGTCGGAAACTGATTCATTGTTAATCGGTCCCTACTTCTTATCTCACCACTTTGTCAATGTATACTGTAGTTTTCAAGCTCAAGCTTCTTTCGATTTCTTTTTGCTCGAATTTCTTCACTTTCTTTCTGGTAGATACTCTTCTGGCAACTTATAATCCTGCCTCGTGCTGTAACGATTCATGTAGGAAAGCCTTTTCAATATCCGTAGCAATAGCATATTCGATTATTTTAAAGCGCATAAGAAATGCCGGACAAGTCATTTACTTTTGATGGAGTGGACTTTAAGCAGTCATTAAGGATGGGTTTACCTGTTGCAAGTTGGCAGCTGCAGTCGTAGACCATGCGTATCGGTGTTCTTTCTTAACGTTGTGATGAGGAATGCAGTAGACAGGGTAGTCTTGATCTTTGTCGTCGTCAACCCTTTCAATAAAACCCTTCCTTACTTGCTCCCAGATAATTTTATCGTATACAAAAAACGGATCCGGTCGTATTCATAGCACTAATGTTTTGATTGCGGCTTAAACACACTTTCTAGTTATCATCGAGCTTTGGAAGGTCTTCTCACCACGGAAGCTTCTAGATGTTACACCATTCGCAGAATGTGTCCATATTTCTTTCCAAAGCACTTCACTGCTGACACACACTTGAGACACAGTCCTTTTTGTTTGACTCATTCATTTCTTTCTTCGACAGACAGTTTGAAATAAGTTAATTAATCTGATTCGGCGAACAATTGTCACATGGTTCTGTTAATGTGTACCTGCATATTTAAACTGCTTTTCCGTCAAGGTTTCTCGTTTATGCTTTTACTTTTGCTGCAAAATGTATGTACACATGTGTGTATTGCACTGGACATGTCCTTCGTTTATAATAGCGATTTTCTTGGCCAAAGTGTCTCTAAGTTCTAACTACGTCTATTTTTTGGTAAGCATGGTCATCTACCATATTTCGCCTGATTCTGGTCGTTATATTTTCTTTGATAATAGGCATAGGTAGGTCCTCGTAAGACCCCTGACGTTGACCTTACAATTCCAGTCTTCTTACGTCACATCAAGTTTGTGTTAGAAGCTCTGTAGACGTTTTGAATTTTGTGTCGGTCGAGGAAGATCTATCAAAGACTGCATGTCAGTCTTGACTATCTTATGCCTCTCCCGTTAATACAAGAGTTTGTTAGCCTTTATATAGTGAGCATTGGTAAGTAGTAAACCGTCAATACACAATTTAGCATTACCACGTTGTAACGAGAGAGTTAGATAAATTGTATGCATCTGAAAACGTGTGGTTTGAATGTACCAGCGCCTCGTTAGAGTCTGCCATTCTGCAGTTTCACCGTCGAACGTTGGCGACGTTGATTTCGGCAGTTTATAGAAAGAATTAATTGAGTTTACATAGTAAGAATTCCCAATAACTTCAGGTGTGACTAACGGTGATAATTGTTAATTTTCTTTGTCTGCGATTTTTTTTTGTTCTGGTGTCCATACCGGTACGAATCTTGGTCTGGGCTAGTTTATTTGTTGGCTCTCTATTTTTTGCGGCTTCAAGTTTATATTAAATATTCTTCATTTTCCTCAAGTTTGGTCTCCATATCAGCGATTTCATTGAGGTTATAGAGAATACTATGTTATTGTGTTTGTGTACTTCAATTTATCCCACGAGTGAAGAAAGGTTTACATGGCGAGGCTTGCCGAGCCTTTTAAGCCTTTCCGAGACGAGTGGGATAAATTTAAGTACACAATCACACTTACATAGTATTCTATTTATCCTACACAATAATTAAAAAAAAATGTAATCTGTTTTTTGTTTTGTTCATAATACCTCTACGTCCCCGATTCTAAAGAAATAATGACAAAAATCGCTAAAAAGCTGCAGTTTTACCGGGAAAGAATACGACTTTTGTCGTTTGACGGGTTAATAATGACGTCATGAGCACGCGCGCTTAATATTTGTAAAAAATGTCTTTTTGCTGTTTGTGTTGCATTTTGTGTTTAAAATATATTACATCTTGGTATCAAATTGTTTGTTGTGTTGAATCTTATTCGATTTTACTAAAAATGAATACTTTATAGTTGATTCCGAGTAATTTGACAATCCTCCACACATGACTAGGTGTGGGATAAACATAGGTGTGGGATAAACCTTATCTTTTCTGTTATATAAAATCATTTAGCTGTAGGATAAACTGAATTTTTCATTCTGCGTTTTGTTGAGTGCCGCCTTTTCTCTCGGAAAACGATATTTCATCTGTAAATGCTTGAGTTGTTGGGAACAATCCGACGTTTCCTTCTCGAAGTTGTAGTAAGCTTACGTAATTGAATTCTCTCCTGGTCACGGAACCAATATTTCTTTGCTTACATTGGGAATAGCCCTAATGGGATGTTTTCTATTATTTTTTTATTGACAAATGTTACTTACACAAGTGACGTCATGTTTACACGCTAAACGCGAAGTTACATAGTCCCAATACAATAGTTAACCTGCACATAAATTGTTTGTTAAAACATTTGTAAAAAAATACTTTTCAAATCATTATGTAAACAGTTCACATTTTGAGCGAATACGATTCCTCATCCATGCTTTAAATTTAAGGCGGACACGACGTGGATACCAAGTCAGAACCCAGTTGTTATCTCTGTTCAAGTGATTGTAAGACCGGACGTCATCCTAACAGTTCAAGCCGGTGTCCATGTGAATTTCACCTCGGAAACTGCAGGATTGGTTATATTCGGTATTTTAATACCTTATGGTCATCCCTTTGTTTCGTCAGCTTTCACTCTAGGATATATATTTTCATATATATATATTTATAGTACGTATATAAAGCAAATTCCATAGATAAGAGATGCAATAAGTTTCATTTGAATTGTGAAAATGCAACTACATAATACGATGTTTAATCAAAGGAATTAGATGATTTGAAGTGTCTGAAAGTTTACTTTAAAGTTTTTATATCATGATTCTGTTTTCTAAATACGTTCATCTCGTTGAAGAAAAAGAAACGAAGACATGATTTTTTCTTTGAAAATAAGTTTTCCAAAAAATAGGCACACTGGTTTCGGATGGATTGCCATGGATTCGAGTCCAATTTAGCCCTAGCAACCTAAATCTGGAAACATGATCATTATGGCTCGGAATCAAACAAGGACCAGGAGGTATGTTTGTTACCAAAAAAGTCATAAACCTTCCTGAATTAATTCTTTTTTACAGTTGAGCCCATAACTTTTTTTTTTTTTTTTTNTGACATGAAATATCAGTACATTTTGCACATTATGGGATCTTAACAAATCTACAACATAATTAACAATTCTCTTTGTGAAAATGCATTCCCAGAATATATGTAATAGAGTTTCTTCATTTTCTTTACAGAAAGAACATAAATTGTTATGAACAATGTTCATTTTAAATAACAAAGATTTGGTTCCTAGGATTCTGTGAACAATTCTTTTCTGGAACCACTGAGTGTATGTGTCTCTAGATATAATAAAAATATAACTAAATTGCACCGAGTAAAGGAGCATGCTATTATGGGCCATTATTAGAATTAAAATATGTTGTTACTTATATTTTACATATGTATACATAAAGTTTGTGCAACATATTTATTGTTTTAGAATCTTATTACTGTCATTTACGTAATTCAGTAACATTACCACGTTTATAATATACATCAGTATATTGACAGACAATAGACGATACACATGAACATGTTGTAAATTATGAATAGAATTATTTGTCATAGTATTATATTTAATCGAATATTTAAATGTCTAAAATATTGGGTAATATGTATTTTTGCTGTTCTCTTTTGTGCACAAGGAAATGTAACTCTTCGATATATGACGGTCCGCCAGGCAGTTGTCTGTATCCAAGGCAACGGAAGTAATATTCACATATCAAGTGATATCCACTCGTGTGAGCAAGGCCTGCTGTTGTCTGGAGGTGTTAGTGCAACTCAACAAGAAAGCAAATGGGGACCAATACTTTCCAAAACAAAGATTATGCATAATACGCAAGGAGCACATGTGCATGCTATTGTGGGTCAAGAATTCACCGTCTTCGATACCACATATTTTGATTTTAACAGCTACGGCGTGGAGGTTGCTAACTGGGCAAACATAAATGATGGCATTGTTTCTTCGATTTACACTTCACAAATGTCTCCATGAGCAACAACACGAATTATGGACTTGTCATAAATATTAACACGCCGTTTGTTATAGATTTACGCGGCTCCACGTTTTTTGGAAACCGAAACGGAGGAATGTATTTGATCGACATGTGGAGACATAAAGAACAAGCAATCACCATAACAGAGGATTTGAGGATACGAATACGGGCGTAAGCTGCATGTACACGTGTTATGAATGCAACACGAGCAATATGACGATCGTCGGTAACAGATTTGATAAGCTGAACTGTGCCTTGTATATCAGATTTCTTACACGTTATATGGTACCACTAGCACGGGGAAATATTACAATTGCAAATAACACATTCAACGGAAATAAAAGAGATATCGACATGACTTTAGACAGTTTGCCTCAATTACACATTGTAAGAAATTTATTTTTTGGATCTCAAGAGGCATTGGCAATACAAAATACCACGTCAACGGATGCTAACATACCCGTTGTGATTGCTGAAAATTCTTTTGTCAACCTGGTTTTTGGCTTTACGGTTGTTTCTTTATCCTCTGTGAACACAGTTATCTCTATGAACAGATTTTTTAATTGCTCATCGACAACTTTGCTAAGTCTTCAAAATGGATTTGATCATTTAATTGCACATAATGCCTTTGTGAATACTACTGATTCCATCTGCTACGTACAAACGAAGGAGCCCTACGCCAAGGGCAGGGCTATCTCGGCTTCATTCAATTACTGGGATACCAGTGACATTTTCTCTGTTAAATCGAAAGTTTGTGACTTTTTTGTGGTTTCGTCAACAGCTGTCATTGACGTAACCGGATTCCATGAAGATTCGTCCATGACGAAACTTAATTTGTCAGATATAATTGACATGTTCAGTTCAGCGATAAATCCGACAACAAATATCGCATATATTGGCGGCATTGTGAATGATAACAAAGATATGTCTAATCTCGGAGTCTCTAGATTATTACTGAACAGAAGTTTGCTCATAAAAGAAGGCGTAACATTTCGTGTTCAAGGCGACACCCTCAATATAATAGAATATAGAGACATCGTAGTTTTAGGTAGGTTTTCTCGCGTGGACTTGTTATAATGCATACAACCGATAAAGTTTTTTTCAATTAATGTAGACTTTCATTATATGCTTTTCAGTAGAATGGAATTTTAGTGGTGAAACAATGTTCGATATCCCTGAAAAGATTTTATATTTTTCTCAGCAGTGATAATCAGTGAAAATAAAACATTTTCTTTTTTCAATAATTAAATCGGTCTACCATGTTCACTTAATTGTTCTGACAACTGCATATACGTATAGAATATTTACACACGCGTGCTTTAAAAAAAATCATTAACAATATCAGCAAACATATTATTTAACAACTACGACGTGCATATTAGGACACTATTTTTACCATAATCATTTACGACATTTAAATGACGTCTTTAAACACTAACTTTGTGGCGTTATTAGGCTTTTGTCATTTGTTTTATTTATTCGTTGAAGTAAAGCATACATAAAAAGATAATTTGATGGTTTCGGTGAATGGTCGTATATTTAAAGGAAATCGCCTCGGTATGCCGAGGATAGGTTTCCCTTGTGTAAACATTGCTTTTCTTTTTGTTGTGTACTGTCAGGCTTTATTCCACACTTTAGTCGAGGCTGTAAAGACGGTTGCACTATTTTACGTTTGAATAAACAGCTGTATTTATGTACATCACACACGATGGTCTTCGGTGGTGCTCTACGACTAAAACTGTAAGAACAGTAGATAAAACGTCATAGAAACTGTGATAATTTATAAACAAAATATAAGGTTAACAACAAAAATGTTACCTATACCATACTGCAACTAATTGTTAACAAGCTAAGTGTTAGATTATAGTTTAATGTGTCTGTAAAGAAAGGTTTATTTATCATGATGAATTTATAAAGCATGTTTAATGTATAAATGCTTTGTTATGTAAAAATAGAAAACTAGTGTTTTTTTATATAAATTTTACTTATCAAATTTTAATGTGCATCAGATTAATATTCGGATATAAGAATACATTGTAAATACGTGTGTATATTTGATTAACAGTGTTGGCCTTCTTATTACGCTTAAAAGTGATTTTGTGTTAAATAAATAAAAGACTCCCCATTCAGTCGTGACACAAGCACTGAGTGCTTTCAAGTGTTCGTGTTGCACACATGGGACCCTGTGGTACTTGATATCTAAATCAAAACCGACATTTCACGATTTAATCTTCACCTAAGATTATAAGATTATACCACTAATAACTTTATTTTTAAATTTACCAAAAGCCTTAAAAATGTATGTGTGAAAAAAATTCTGCACAAAGCGTGCCTAAAGGTACTTACTTCATAAAGGCTGAATATAACTACCGGTTTACGTGTTACTTGTAAATATAACGAAGTGGGAAAATAACTGCTTGGCAATCGTTTGTAACAAAAGGAAGTGTAGTTAAATTCGTTAAAATATTAATTTTAGTAAAAATACTTATAGGCATTATACCGGTATCTGCTTATTGCAGTACCATAACAGAGGTGTGCTTAGCTAATTTGCGTTTAAGATATGCATTGAGAAGGAACATACTGACATAGTTTCGTGCTTCTTGAAGAATTTGAACTGCTGTAAAAAAAAATGAACACTAAACACATCGATGACAAGTTATTACCTTGTGAGATGTGCCAGTACGCTGCATTAACAGATATCTACTACTGTAAACAATGTGCACAGCAGTTTTGCAGTTCGTGTGTAAAATTGCATAATAATATGAGACTGGCAACAGGCCATTATATAAACAAAGTGAATGCACAAAATCTAGAGTATGCATATGCACTCACAGAAGAGGATATCCACTCAAAGGTACGTGTCGGCAGGTCTAAAGACCTTCGGAGAGGACTTGAGAATCAAAAAGAGCTTGACAAGCCTGGTCAAAGAGGGAAACTAACGCATGAAGTCGGGAATATGCACGATAAGAGTGCGGAGTCCAAAAAGGCACTAACAGGTTATTTGGTGGATATATGTAAGCGAAAATTTTAAAACTTAGTTATGTACCTTTTTAAGCATTTAACATTGCATAGACATTAATGTATACAAATATTTGCATTGTTTGGGGTTGACAACTAAAAATACAAGGTATAAATACAAGTTGACTAAGTCAGTAAAAGTGAGTGGGAAATACAAATCACAAGGAAGATAAGAGTTCTTACAAAAAACTTGAAATTAAGTAAACAAAATGTTTCACCTTATACTTATTAGTCTTATGGAGAACAATATTAATAACGGCTAAAAGATCTATCTCTAAATATAACGAACGACTGTGTATACCTTAAAATGAACTGTTCATATATATTTATCATTTAAAGAATATTACATTACATTCGAAGATGGAATTATGAATTTATTATATTTACATATAAAAACATAAACAAAATATTGTATAGCTGTGCATAGCCAATTTTAATTAAGATATTTAATGAAACATAATGACCTTCACCTCTTTGATAAAAATAAGAAACCTTTTTTTTTCAACGATTTTTGTTAAATAAATGATCACCTATGAAAATAATGTATTTTTTTTATTTAATATTCAATATTTTAATATCTTCCGTTCACAGTTTCGTAACATGTTGAATAAAAAATGTTGGTTTTGGACAAGAAACTTAAACTAAGCAGATCAGCAAACAATGAAGACAATTGTCTTTCTCATTAATGTAAAGTTTTGTGTTTGTGCAACAAAACATCATCCTTTATTCTTAGGATACAGCGTGAATCTTCATACGTAGTTAATAGCTTAAGAAGCAAAGTATCATACAGAAATATTGTCCCATCACTTTAAAATATAGTTCGCGTAATACTTGCTGAATAAATGTATTGAAATGGAAAATTGTACATAGCTCTCGATTTAACCGTAAACAAATTAGTCAACGATATTTTTCGGATCGATGCACTATTTAAACCGCCATGGCAAACTCGCTTACTCAAAGCTTGAGATGATTACTTATACACATACAAACACGGTAACATCGAAAACTAGTTTTTATACTATTTATAGTATACTTAAGCAGAATATACCAGTTTTTTTACATGTACACGCCACTATTATTATTGACTCAATTGGTGAGACCATGCGTGAGCGTTCATCTCACTGATCAATGCTTCTTGAGTTGTCGAGCATTTAGTGCTTACATCTCATCACTTTTACTTCTGATCATGCATTGTGCCTATTGGACAACAATAATGACAGAAAAGTATTATTCTTCATTTGCGAAATACATATTTATTACATGTTACGACAGTAACCAATAAGCCACCATTTCTTCACAAAACAATGTATAATGAGGATATCAGGCATATGTGTCGTGTTCTGGGCATAATGCTTGTGCGTAAATTGTCATCCCAGATTAGCCTGTGCAGTCCGCACAGGCTAATCAGTGACGACAATTTCCGCTTTTATGGAATTTTTCGTTTAAATGAAGTCTCTTCTTAGCAAAAATCCAATTTAGGCGGAAAGTGTCGTCCCTGAATAGCCTGTGCGGACTGCACAGGCTAATCTGTGACGACACTTTACGCACAAGCATTTTGCCCAGTTTTCTTAGAACACGACTCATATTTATTTCCCCGCATTTCAGGCATTCGATTTACGGTGTTTATACAGGCAACTCCTACATCAATAAAGAGTGGAATAGTGGGTGAGCGGATTTTGGTTGTAGAGACCGGTAAATTAACCATTAAAGACAAGGACAGTGAAGTCTCTATTGTTGAAATCCCGTTTCCATGGATACGCAGATACGGATGCAGAGGAATAGGCGTGTTTTATGTTGAGGTGGGAAGGAGATTTGCATTTGGAGAAGGATATATTAACATGTTTTCCCACCAAAGCATACAAATAAATGAAATAGTTTCATCGAAAAATAAAACAGAAATACAGAAGAAAATATAGTTTATGCATGCACTAGAACATAATGTGAATAATGATATAAACAAATTATTTCGACACACATGTGAATAAATTTAATTGACGGATTGTTTTCATTGATTTGTCTTCAGTAATTTGAGTCTATGTATTAACTGACAAAGTGCAGAGATGTTTTGTTCTATTGTGACCTGAATTCTAATGTGTTAATAGGCCAAGGGAAAGACTAAGTGCATGATATTTATATGAATGTATATACCAATTCGTTCGCCATATTGGTACGTATTGTTGGTTAAGCACCACTATGTTGGTTAATTCATATGTGACAAAAGTACCCGTTTCTGTATATCTTTTAGGTCGATCTCGCAAATAAATATTCTCTCCACATATATGTTTTGAATGTGTTTCTTTACAATTATATTTAACTTTTACAAGGTTACTATAATGAAATAGTTAGTAGCCCGGTGTGTCAAAGTTTTCTGCAAACAAAGTTCATATTCATGCATTTGATTTACATTGAATGTATATTGTAGTGTTTATGTGATTTATTAAAGGGACTGTCCACTAGATTTTGGCATGTATTGAAGCATGTCATTAAATGCTCTATATTGATAAATTCAAACATTTGACCTAAAAATCTGCAGTTAAAAAACAAGAATACAATTTAAAAAGGGAAAAAAAAGTAAACCTCATCAGGGCTCGAACCAGTGACCATCGGGGTCCTGGAGTAAAAACCAATTAGACCGCTCGGCCATCCTGACAAGTATGTACGATAGCCGTATTTTATACCATATATAAGCAATCCTCGTAGTTTTACAAAATATAGCGACAATAACAGAACTTTCCAAATTATTCAATCGTTTCGCGTCGAACGACGCTTTATGATTTTGAGGTTTTCAAATCGTCAAAAGATGCATATAATGGATATTTAAGAGCATTGTAAATGGTCAGTATTACTATTTCCTCAAAAATATCATAACAAACGCGAAAATTTGCGAATATGAAACAACTTTTTTTAATTTTGTCAATTTACCAATCTGTTGGACGGCCCCTTTAAAGA
>VMBQ01000723.1:114530-124534 GCA_007657795.1 Dreissena rostriformis | reverse complement strand
AAAAAAAGGGATATCAGGCATATGTGTCGTGTTCTGAGAAAACTGGGCATAATGCTTGTGCGTAAATTGTCGTCCCTAATTAGCCTGTGCAGTCCGCACAGGCTAATCAGGGACGACAATTTCCGCTTTTATGGACTTTTTCGTTTAAATGAAGTCTCTTCTTAGCAAAAATCCAATTAAGGCGGAAAGTATCGTCCCTGATTAGCCTGTGCGAACTGCACAGGCTAATCTGGGATGACATTTTACGCACAAGCATTTTGCCTAGTTTTCTCAGAACACGACTCAATTATTTTTTCCCCGCATTTCAGGCATTCGATTTACGGTGTTTATACAGGCAACTCCTACATCAATAAAGAGTGGAATAGTGGGTGAGCGGATTTTGGTTGTAGAGACAGGTAAATTAACCATTCAAGACAAGGACAGTGAAGTCTCTATTGTTGAAATCCCGTTTCCATGGATACGCAGATACGGATGCAGAGGAATTGGCGTGTTTTATGTTGAGGTGGGAAGGAGATTTCCATTTGGGGAAGGATATATTAACATGTTTTCCCACCAAAGCACACAAATAAATGAAATAGTTTCATCGAAAAATAAAACAGAAATGCAGAAGAAAATATAGTTTATGCATGCATTAGAACATAATGTGAATAATGATATAAACAAATTATTTCGACACACATGTGAATAAATTTAATCAACTGATTGTTTTCATTGATTTGTCTTCAGTAATTTGAGTCTATGTATTTACTGACAAAGTGCAGAGATGTTTTGTTCTATTGTGACCTCAATTCTAATGTGTGAATAGGCCAAGGGAAAGACTAAGTGCATGATATTTATATGAATGTATATGCCAATTCGTTCGCCATATTGGTACGTATTATTGTTTAAGCACCACAATGTTGGTTAATTGATATGTGACAAAAGTACCCGTTTCTGTATATATGTTAGGTCGGTCTTGCAAATAAATATTGTTTCCACATATATATTTTGAATTTGTTTCTTTACAATTATAACTTTTACAAGGTTACTATAATGAAATAGTTAGTTACCCGGTGTGTGAAAGTTTTCTGCAAACAAAGTTCATATTCATGCATTTGTTGTACATTGAATGTATATTGTAGTGTTAATGTGATTTATAAAAATGTCAAAACAATACAAGTGCGTTCTATACATAGATGGTGACATCACTGCGTTATTGTCACCTCTATACTAGGATGCATCACATTCCCCTGGTTTGGGGATTTGTGCATCCGCCAAAATAGTTCCGCGTAGGAATGAATATTTTTTTATAATGAGAAAAACGGTGTTAAATATGTGTTTAAAATGGAATGTTGTTTAAAGAAATGTTATTAAATTATGGTTAAGAGTGATTTCAAATGTCTATAAGAAGAATAGCAATAATTAGAAACATGTTTATCTGTCCTACTTTCGCTTTCACGCCATGTTGAAAAAGAAGTGCTACCCACAATTCCTTTCGCGCTAGTTCACAGGTCGGTAAGACCGGTGTGTACACAATGGATAAAAGTGTGACATTATTAAGTTTGGTTTTTGGTTTCCTTTTGGCGGTCTCTCACATTTTTTATAGTACTCTAGTTTGAGCTCAACTGAACAATACTCAAATCAGACATTTGAATATCAGCACATTCTGCACATTTTTTCATACTCATGTAATTCCGAAGTTTAACGACAAGTGTTCGATTCAATCGTATTTCTTCTCTTTTGAAATACATACAGGGACATAAACTCGCTCTTCTAGCCCCGCACGAGCACATAAAATGTGTGTGTATTTGTTAAGTTTTGGCTGTTGAGCAAGCCAACAAGATTTAGTAGTGGTATTCAGAAATCTTTTTGAGGGAACTACTTTTTTAATCCCCAGACCACAAATTGAAACATTAATGCGCTTCATGCGGAGAATTGAGGGTTTCTTTTTTTATGATACCACAAATAGATGAAGAGAAATAAACCGGACTTACTAAAACTAACAAAAAATAAATAAACCTTGTATTGCATATAAACAAATAAGTTTATGTTATGTCTTTTCCAAACAGTTATGGCAGCGTCTCTTTACGATGGTCGTGGTTAAAGTGCGTTTTACCTCATATAGTTTAACAACAGTTTATTGACTCGGCGTTAATAATGCAGCTTCTTTACATGCACATTTATCAGACCGTAAGGATTTACAAAATAAAAATTGAGTGGACTGCGGCTTTAAATAGCTTCAAAATGCAACAATCTATATCAGAAAAATGTAGTTGACAAACAGGATGCATTTTGTGCATATAAAAGGTAAAACATACGATATGCATCACGTGTCATAACCGCATACAGGTACAAATAAATTTTCCTGCTTATTGTTTTATGAAACCAAATTTTGTTCGCGTTGTGTACGTGTGTTGCGTATCTTTTTAAATAATGAGTTCTAAACATGTTGGAAATCGGAAGAATATTCCGGTCCTGTGTACGATATGTGAACACGAGTTTTTAACGGACATTTCCTATTGTCAACAATGCAGACAGACTTTGTGCATTTCATGCGTGAAAACTCACGATAAGTTTTCATTACTGAAAGATCACTACATATTAAACGTGAGTAAAATTGAAGAATGCAAACGCGAGGTGAGTGTTGAAAATACGACTGTCGAAAAAATTCAAGAATGTACAGACAATGATAAAGCCTTTAACCCTTATGATTATGCTTACACCGATATACAAATTCAATTTAAACGACAGGCACAGTTGCGTAACTATAAACCACACTCAGACCTCACAGAATGCAAACGTGAGTTCGTTGTCGAAGGAACGTCAGACGAAAACAGCGGTGAATGGATTCAAAGTCATGGTGTCTATTACATAAAGAGTAGTAGACGTGAAAATGAACAGCAAACTTCTGATAAAGGAAAACATCTAGAGGCAAACATTAGTGCCAAAGATCAAAATACGAACGAGTCCGAAATGGAACCACCATTGGTTCCACCAAGAGGTACGTTGGTCGTTCTTTTGACTTGTTGTATCTGTTGCTTAGCGACTTTTGTCTAAGGTTTGAACACTGTGCACTTCCGATATTGATTAATCGTAAATCACAAGATTGAATTGGGAACGGTATGCTTTAATACAGAATAAGGTATTCTTTTATACCTAATGATAACATATGACATTTCTGCAGTGAAATAACAGTAGTGAAAATAAACAAATTGTTATTTTCACCGGTGACATTAACAAATTTTGTTGACGAAATGACGTCATTTTGTTGACGAATTGACGTCATTTTGTCAACAAAATGACGTCATTTCAATGCATTGAGGTACGCAACGGGAGAAAGGGTAACTTTTCAGTGAAAGGGAAACAGCTGTTAATTATTTTCTTGAAAAAGGGGCATAAAAGAAACAGATTATTTTCTTGTCAGTGTAAGATCGTTTTTTATTTTACTCGTGATCATAGAAAAATAATATTTTCACTCGTGGCTGCGCCACTTGTGAAAATATATTTTCTATGATCACTCGTGAAATAACAAACGATCTTACACTCACATGAACACATTTGCTCTATTGAATTAAAAATAATAATCGAAACTTGAAACAAGATAGCATCAGTGTCTTGCTTTCATAGCGATATGACTGATAGCTCGTGACGATACACAGATAACAACGAGTTACTACCCTATCGTAAAAATAACGAAGTTAATGTAGAACAATATTGTGTAATAAATGTGTCGAGCAGCTGCATTCGTTCCATGATTTCACTCTTACAGGGAAACTATTACTTTTGTACTTTGTATTACTTACAGTTACTCATAAACGACGAAACGAGGATAAAACATTGTGGGATGAAAGTAAGTATTGCATCACTGATTATAAAAGCCACTTACAGCTGTGTTAGTAATGCGATATTGAATCTTATTATACACCGAAACTCCTCTTTTGTTTAATGCACCCCTGCCTTTTTTTTACTGCACCGCTCTTTTGTTCATTGCATTCATCTTTTATTTAGTTTTGCACTCCTCTTTTTTCAGTCACGTTCCCTCGACTTAGTAAGTCGTTCCCACGACATAGCTAACTCGTTCCCACGAGTTAGTAAGTCTTTCCCTCGAGTGAGTATGTCGTGGGAACGAGGAGCGAATTTCACCTCTATGCCAACGTAAATTCATATGTCTTTTTATCACCATTAATTGCTGATAGTTTCTCATTTCAGTTAAATATTTTCACGTGGAAGTACAATACACTCCTCTGGCAGCAAGAAGCAACGTAGTAGGCGGGCGGGTCTTGGCTGTAGGGGCTGAAAAGATGTTCATTGAAGACGCTGATTCCAAAGTCACAATTGCAACTATTCCGTTCAAATTAATACGGAAATTTAGCAACCAAACATTTGACGTGTTTAGGATCGAGGTTGGAAGGAAATTTGAACACGGTGAAGGGACAATCAATTGCAAAACGGATGAGGCCAATACAATATTTAACTTAATGGAATTAAATTGCCGAAATGCACCGTAATTTATGTTTATGGCATTTCGATATCTTTACTAAACGCAATTATAAATATGCTTAACATGCAAAATCCATGTTTTATTGTACTTTTCAAGTCTGAGCATATCGTTGAACTTTTTTTTCAGAAATAACTAAATACTCACACCACAACGTGTATGATAATAGTGTACACTTTTTCAAATTAATTCAATTATTTAATTTTTTATAACAAAATAAAGATTATTCAAATTTAACATTCTTATGCATTTTATTCATTCACTTGTTTTCCAAAAAACACTTAAGGTCACAATGCACTATCTTGACCCAAAAACAAATGAAGTTCATCAGGTTAATGGTTAAATATTAGTTTCCACAACCGGTTTCACCGGAGGGGACTTATGGTTTGCGCTCTGTGTGTGTGTCAGTCAGTCAGTCAGTCAGTCAGTCAGTAAGTATGTCTGTCTGTCTGTCTGTCTGTCTGTCTGTCTGTCTGTCTGTCT
Organism: Dreissena rostriformis; assembly: GCA_007657795.1. Classification (NCBI taxonomy): domain Eukaryota; kingdom Metazoa; phylum Mollusca; class Bivalvia; order Myida; family Dreissenidae; genus Dreissena; species Dreissena rostriformis. The sequence continues at coordinate 119,574 of VMBQ01000723.1, read as the reverse complement.
GTCTGTCTGTCTGTCTGTCTGTCTGTCTGTCTGTCTGTCTGTCTGTCTGTCAGTCCGTCACACTTTTCTGGATCCTGCGATAACTTTAAAAGTTCTTCATATTTTTTTCATGAAACTTGAAAAATGGATAGATGGCAATATGGACATTATGCAAGTCATTTCATTTTGTTCCTACGTCAAAAATTGTGGTTGCTATGGCAACAAATAAATAATATTAAAAAAAATCTGACAATGGTGGAGCCGGTAGGGGACATCATTGCTTGGCAATAGTCTTGTTTCATTTTATGTTTCATATTATGATTGATAAGCGCAAAACCAGAAATTGACAGAAAATAATGTGCAAACAAGAAAAAAAAAAATCAACGAAACTTTCGTGCATTTGTGATATTCATGTATCAGTTATGACCATAATTAAACCAACTGTACTAATCTTAACCTCCATTTACTAAGTAAGAAAAGAATTCAAAAAAATAGTTCTTTAATTAATTGTGTATCTTAGTGAGTTTATGCAAACACCATATACTAAACAAATCAAAGGATGCTATATAGATAATATAGTATTCAGAGAATATATGCAAAACTACACTAAACTACACGGCAGTCTTTATCTACTGAAATAAACAACCAGTTATTGTCTAATGTGTACTCGGTTGAACAAATACACATTATAATGAAACAAAGGTAAATAACCGAAATATACACATTGTGGTATACATGCAAACATGGTTTTAAAAAAGATTTCTTAAAATGCTGGAATTATGGACGACGAGTCGTTCGTATATAATTACTTTTTTTTTAAATGCCTACAATGCCAGCAGCACACATTCACTGAAATCTGATACTGAACAAGACAGTGTACTGCCGCTAATACATTTTACATTATTCATTTGCTAGTGTTATATAAATCAAACCAATTGTTCAATAAACACGTGAACAAATATAACTACAGCATTTATAACACAACAACACCTTCAATAGATGAAAGCCTATATTATTGGACAGTATCCGATCATATATGTTTATTATCATATACTATGTGTGCGCTGTCTTGCCATTTATTGCTTGTAAATATGTTGTCCTCGTGGGTCTTTTGACCTTTTGGAACTTGTGAAATAAACTATCTATAAACTAAACTATCATATCGAGATAATCGGTTTGTGATAAACAAAGGGGCAATTAAACACTGGGTAAAAAATGCTTAAACAAAGAGTGTCAAAATTGGTGTGAACAATTAAATAAAAACAATTACATTTATCACGAGGATTTATGTAATCTGTAACAAGGTAAGTTTTAACAGACATATAAAGGTTCAAATCAGTTACTTTAATTATATTGATTACATAAAATCAATCTATTTGTTGTTTGTTTTCGTCCTTATATGTGTTCGTTAATTGAATTCTATTTATTCTGAAAGAATTTCCATTTCTGAGTATTTTTTGCTCTTAAAATTGTTCGCGAAGCTGTGCCAAGTAGAGATTTTTATGGTAACCTTGTCACGATGCGTTTCATCAAATGCAAACAATAGCGAAATAGCCGCTGCGTTGACGGCCAAAATTAGAACGTGTGCAAAAGTGACGTCATTATCGGAATCCCCAAAACCTCCTATTGCCTTATTTATCAATAATATTAGGCTTTTTGCGTTGTGTTCTATACGGTGACATATCTGGATGAGTACACATCTAACATACCATAAACAACGAGCCGATAAGTATCAACAAAATAAAACAGACATGGCAATGTATACGAGGAAATTATATGGCTTCACCTTAATCCACCACCTATGGTAAGGCATCTTTAAATCTGTAATATTTTCCGGTTTACTTCTTATTTGAAATAAGACGCTGATAAGAGTTGTGTTGCGTTTGTGTTTATTGTTCATTAGTTTATTATAGTCTCATCCGCATAATTGCATACAGTCACAGATAGACCAATACATTAATACATAAAACACAATCATTGCTGCCACTCAATTTTGAGTAACAAGAGACTAGTTAATCCTTACATCACAGACATATTAATTATTTAGAACTTATTGAAAGGGGAGCTAACTCGGAAGCTCATATTGTATCCTTTGTAAATAAGCGCTTCCAAGTTATCCTCCTTTCTCTTACAAGTTTGTGTGTATTTGTTTATTTGTTGCGCATGACAAACAGTTATATAATAATGAACGCTCATAAAAGTGTTGACACTCTTAGAAATGTCGGACTTGCATGTGAGATTTGCCTTTATGCATTCATGAGCGACATTTTCTATTGTCAATGTGTGCAGCTGCACAATAACTGTAAATTGTGGCAAGGTCATACTATTGCTGCAGTAAATGATGTTTCAGAACGAAAAAGCGACTTGGATGTTTCAGACAGACATGCCAGGAAACGGACAAATTACATCATGTTATCATAATAGATAATTTAGAAAATTTCAAAAAGGTCAATACTGTAAAGTGTGTTGAAAAAAAACAAGCAGAGTATCGGTACACTTAGTGATAAAGATGTTAATGTGACGTTAAGTTTATAATGGGACGCTGAATTTCACCCCTCAATATTGTTCTACTAGATGGTGAAGAAAATGCGCTAAAACCTACGATTATTGTCACATACTCTCAACCATTGTTACCGCTCTATCAAGCTAACATCAAGTGGGCTCGACACAAATGATACAAATGCATACAATCACAAACATATTTTTCTTGAAATTCTCAATCTTTTTGGATTAACTCTATCATGAAAGTATTATGAATATAAACAACTGTTAAAAGGAAATTAAATGTATAATTGATGGTGATTTCACATGCAAAAAAGGTCAAAGACAAAATCAATATGGTTTATTAAGTCTTTTTATTTTAAATAATTTGTGATAACAATTGAGGCAAATTAGAAATTAATACAACGTTCAACAACAGTTCTTCATATACAGACACAAAAATAAATATTTCAGAAAATGGTTTTAACATTCAATTTTTATACACACAAACATCTAAGAGTCTACATAATGAAAAACATTAAAGGTGTTGAAATATATACAGAAAATATTGCACAAGTTCAACTCTAGATTTATGATCTGGTATGAAATAAAAACTTTCAATTGGACAAAAAACTTTCAATATTCAAAACAACTTACAGTTATTTACATACTACATGTACATAGTTCTAAAAACGTACATGTTTGTCACCATAGCTCAATTACCATGGTTACTCAATATCTGAAATTCAAAATACCAACTAAAACAGTGATATGTCAACAAATGTGACAATGATCAAATGGAGCCTCGCTCTGTGAAAACAGGGCTTAATGCATGTGCATAAACTGTCGTCCCAGATTAGCCCGTGCAGTTTGCACAGGCTAATCAGGGACGACACTTTCTACCTTAACTGGATTTTCGCTAAGAAGAGACTTACTTTAAACAAAAAATACCATAAAAGCAGAAAGTGTCGTCCCTGATTAGCCTGTGCGGACTTTACAGGCTAATCTTGGACGACATTTTATGCACATGCATTAAACCCGCTTTTCACAGACAGAGACTCAATAACATTACATTGATTTAAATGAAGGGTTTTAAAGAATGAAAATTAGTCTCATAACATTTGATCATTTCGAGGTCCTATATTAGAAATAGACACACAATCTTTACAAAAAAAGTTAAGTATGATTATCTACACTTCAGTATCATTAGTATAAAATGAATCGATACTAAATGCAACATTAAAACAACATAAAATTACCATAAACAAGACGATCAATAGACATTCTAAATCGTGATAAAATACTAATTTGTGAAGATGGTTACAAATTCAATAATTGTTTAAGCCAAACTAGGAATGAATCCCTAACAGGACAATTTTCTTGTAAATTATCTTTCTTTGGAGGAATACTGCCCTGTGTTATACAATGGCACATTAAACCAATAACACTCATTATCTTTACTTAATAATGTAAACAATTCTTATGAACTGCAAAAAAATTAATACGCCTTAAAGGCTAAAAATACAAAAATAAAACATTGTCAATTTAAATCATTCAAAGATTACAGCTAAAACTTCACAGATTACACATACAGGAATAAATTCAAATACAAATTCAGAATGCATTTCAAATTAAGAATGTATTTACAGCAACCAAGAAAGACCCAATAATTTTGACCGACAGTTAGTACATATGAATACATGAAAATTAACTTTTATTCATAAAGAAATCTTTTAACCTTGTACAGCTTTATTCTGTTGTATAATTAACTAAATATCTTTAAAAGTTCATAAATATAACATTATCTGAACCACATTGAAGGGACTTGTTCACAGTTTCGCAAAATGACAATTAAAAACAAGATGTGTTTGTGAAACACAATGTCCCCCTATATGACGTTTGACCTTGAAGGATGAACTTGACCTTGACCCTTCACCACTCAAAATGTGCAGCTCCATGAGATACACATGCATGTCAAATATGAAATTGCTAGCTTCAATATTGCAGAAGTTACATTACATGAGCAATTTTGACCCATATATTTGACCTAGAAGGATGACCTTGACCTTTCACCACTCAAAATGTGCAGCTCCATGAGATACACATGCATGCCAAATATCAAGTTGCTATCTTCAATATTGCAAAAGTATTCATAAAATAAGCGATTTGGGCCACATATATTTGACCTCTGACCTTGAAGGATGACCTTGACCTTTCACCACTCAAAATGTGCAGCTCCATAAGTTACACATGCATGCCAAATATCAAGTTGCTATCTTCAATATTGCAAAAGTATTCATAAAATAAGCGATTTGGGCCACATATATTTGACCTCTGACCTTGAAGGATGACCTTGACCTTTCACCACTCAAAATGTGCAGCTCCATAAGTTACACATGCATGCCAAATATCAAGTTGCTATCTTCAATATTGCAAAAGTATTCATAAAATAAGCGATTTGGGCCATATATATTTGACCTCTGACCTTGAAGGATGACTTTGACCTTTCACCACTCAAAATGTGCAGCTCCATGAGATACACATGCATGCTAAATATCAAGTTGCTATCTTTAATATTGCAAAA
>VMBQ01000723.1:85499-112144 GCA_007657795.1 Dreissena rostriformis | reverse complement strand
ATGCTTTGCTAAAAATGCTAAATTCGATTAATATCAAATTTTGTTACATAAATTATTTTTGGAATTAATTACAAAAATGCCTCTAACTTAGGCATTTTTAGTCCAAATTTAGTCTTTTTTTTTTTTAAATAAAGCTTACATTGAGAGGGGAATTTTAAGATTATTAAAGGGGAAAATATAAATATTGAAAGCAGGGGAATGGGGCCGAATTTTGGCACCAAATTTGCCCTAAAAAAATCCCTGTACACATAAATGTATCTCAGTCATTTTATTTACTATGCTAAATATAGATGATTCACGTTTTTGCCACAGGTAGTATAAGTTCTTGCAACAAGGAATATCAGCACCCTACAGAGTACCAATGTAGAGAATTTGTTATTATATTCAGTGATTTGTACTTATGTTCACCAAATCATTTCTAAGCAAAATGTTGATCGAGGGATGTAAATGATTTTCTATTGTTGCCTATATATTATTGGCCGAAGGCCTTATTATTGATTTAAGTATTGCTTGGCATGCTTTCAATCATACACATTTTTCTTTTTTTTTTGCACCAAAGATCAACATTTAACAGATATTAATGTTTGGTCTATTTTTTATGGGTGACAAAACAGCTTCAAATTGTATTTTAAGTCCACATGTAGGTCAATTCTAAGGTCAAAATGAGGTCAGGTGATGTGGGTGTGTTAAGAGTTTTCATATATAACATCCAACCCATGGGAAAGACGTCGGACCTCGGACAAATCCGATAAAATTTGACGAGGTCCCATAATATTTCCAAAATTGTCGGACCTCGTGTCCGACAAAAAACCCAACAATATGTAAAACTTTTATTAAAAATGAACTCAAAACTAGAAATATGTAAAATAAAAGTCAAACTGGCTGTCTTTGCTGGTGACGTAACAAACTACAAGCGCGATTCTTAGAACCAGTCAAATATTGCAAATTGTTTCGTGACGTAGGCGACACATCATTGAACTTGGCTGAATTGAATCTTACTGGTTTCGAGCGTTGTGATGATTGTAAATTGAAAGCGGGAACCACGTGCTGCCTGTTCCGTTTCAAGATTTGATAAACATTGTGAACGTCATAATAATACGTCATAATAATAAAAAAAAAAAAAAAAATCTATTCTTTGGTTAAAGAAAAACGAGGTCCGATAAAATCTGGTGAGGTCCGACAAATTTTAAAAGTTATCCGACCTCCTGTCCGACAAGATTTTTTCGTCTTTCCCATGGGTTGATAACATCCATGCAAGAATCATAGCTTTGTAGCACGCAGCATTGATGTTACACGAAATGCATCATTTTGGGTTAACCAAGACTTGGGATCTTCTGAACAAGTCTAAATCAAAAAATATGAGAAGGTCAAAACGAGGTCTGGTGACAAGGGTGTTTTGAAAGTGTTCATAGATAACATCCAAGCAAGTATTAAAGCTTTGTAGCAAGCAGTATTGATGTTAGACAACACACATAATTTTGGGTAAACCAAGAATTTGGACCTTCTGAATTAGTCCTAGTCCAAAAGCAGGTCAATGTCATGGTGGAAATGAGGTAAGGGTGATGTGGGAGTGTAGGTTCTCATAGAATACATCCAGGCAAGTATCAAAGCGTTGTAGCAAGTAGTATTGAAGTAAGATAAAACTCATAGTTTTGGGTAAACAAAAATTTGAACCTTTTGAACTAGTGTAAGTCTAAAATAAGGTCAAGGTCAAAATGAGGTCATGTGATGTGGGTGTGTTGGAAGTGCTCAAAAATAACATCCACGCAAGTGTGAAAGCTTGTGAAAATAATAAAATGTGGGTACATAATTCTCAGCTTGTTAAAAAACCTCATTTTTACAATATATTTAAGAAACCTACCTTTGCCATGCATTCGTAAAGAACTGTTTGACATTGGCAATGATGAACTCTCCCCCTACAACGGAGGTATACTGCTCATTGGTGGACGAGTAGCTGGTCGTCAGGGGCGACACGTAGATAGGATAGCCAATCGGCTGGTCGCAAGAGGAATTTATCATGTTACGCAGGGCCTGTTTAGCATTCTGGATGCTGCCACGCTCAGGGTTGCGATTACGAAGAAATATCAACTCCTGCTGTTGGCCTGCCCATAGGCCTCGCACACACTCCCGATTTATCTGAAGGGTAAAAATGAGCCTCACTCTGTGAAAAGGGGGTTTAACGCATGTACCTTAAGTGTCGTCCAGATTAGCCTGTGCGATCTGCAAATACCCTTACTTTGACAATAATGTGTTTATAATTAAATTCATGGAACAAAGTATGATTTTTAGATGAGAAATGTTTAAACAAACACATTCAAATACTCAGTGTACATATAATTAATAAACAACAGTAAAGCTTCTTCAAAATCACTTATTATAATGATATTATTTCTTTTTCATACAAAAACCTGCAAAAGGGAGATTATCAATTTGGTCATTCTTTTGATATTTTCCGGAAAAAGCATCAAACTACCATATTATCTTGATTATAAGATAGGAAAATTATCCTTAGAATTTCATTTAAAAGTTGGGGACCCGTCTTTTCAGAGTGTCCTTAAATTTATTTCCAATTTGTTCACAGATTTATGAATGTTAATAGTCAGCAGATTATTAAAATAATCTGAAAACAAGAGATGTGTTTGTCAGAAACACAATGCCCCCTTCTGCACCGCTTTGAAGCCATATATTTGACCTTGACCTTGAAGGATGACCTTGACCTTTCATTACTCAAAATGTGCAGCTCCATGAGATACACATGCATGCCAAATATCAAGTTGCTATCTTCAATATTGCAAAAGAAATGACCAATGCTAAAGTTTTGGGACGGACAGACAGACTGAGGGACTGACGGACAGTTAAAAAACTATATGCCACCCTTCGGGGGCATAAAAACATCAGATACACAAGACTAAAATATACTGGTAATTCAAAATCGATCATCAGGGATAGACCTACCTTGACGATTCTAAATGTAAGGAACCGTTTGTTGAGCATGATTATTTTGTATTCATCCGACCCATCATCAAACACATTCCTGGAAATGAAAAGAATATTTGATTAAATTCAGAGTCACAAAGAGACTTTATTTCATAAATTAATTATTTTGACATTGAAAGGGAGAAAATCAGCTGAAAGGATGCAACACCACACCCCTGTTATAATGATGTGTCAATAATTAAAACTTGTTTTGAGTAGAAACCAAACAGTTTGTGTCATGAAGCTATTTGATGCTTAAGATAATGCTCTAACTCTCATTATTATGGAGAAGATTATTTGATAAACCTCATCAAGAAGAATTTATTACATTGGCCCCATTCTATAATACAGAAAACAGACTTATATTTCAGAGGATAATTTCCAACAAGCAAAATTGAAGTTGAGTTGAATATGTTGTCAATCATTTGATCAGCAAATGTTTAATCTGATTTTGTTTGTTTGGAATTTGTATGATGTGTGAAAAAATATTAAAGACAAGTTTTACTGAGAAAACACATGAACAAGTGACTTACTAAATGTTGACTTTGAACATCATTCTTTTATATTAACTGAGATTTCAACATCTTAACCCTTTGAGCGCTGGAACCAGATTTTTAAGGCCTTTGCAAACAGTTTGGATCCAGATGAGAGGCCACAGAACTTGGCGTCTCATCAGGATCCAAACTGTTTGCTATTCTGATAGTGGTCTGAGAAAAAAATTGAAGAAAATGCTAATTTTAGAAATTTAGCAGACAACATTTTAGCAGACGACAAATTTCCCAGCATGCAAAGGGTTAAACAGATGAAAATGCAAAGGACAGATCCAGGTTTTTCCAAAAATATTTGAGCATTGCTCTGGGAAAACAGGACTTAATTCAAGTGCTTAAAGTATTGTCCTAGATTAGCCTGTGGGGTCCGCGTAGGCTCATCAACGACAAATCTTTCAGCTTTCACAGAATTTTTGTTTAAACAAAGTCTCTTCTGAAGCAAAATTGAGTCTAGAGGAAAAGTTTTGTCCCTGATAAGCCTGTGCAGACTGCACAGGCTAATCTTGGACTGCACTTTACGCACATGCATTAAGCCCCCTTTTCCCAGAGTGTGGTTAATTTTAAATCATAATCATTACCACATGCTCTTTGCATAACAAACAAAATGTGCACGCTCTTTTGTATGCAATAATTTAACTGACAAACAAATGATGACAAAAGGCGTTGATTCGATAATATAATATGTAATATATTATATATATGAATGTCTGATAAAATCAATAATTTGCTGATAAATCGCTGATTAAGTGTCAAAAACAACACAGGGTGCACTCAAGTAGTAGAAGTAGGTTGTTTATAGCAGGCAATAAAGGGATTAGCGATGGTAAGTTTTGGCCAGACAGAGCTTAATTAGTGAACTTATAGAACGAACGTCGTTTTTAACGAATGTCAGGACAAAATGTCTTACATCGGGATCCTGGGACAAACTACCCAAAAGCTGGACTGTCCCACCGAGTTCCGGACGCCTGGCATGTATGTAATTTTGCAGACTAATTCAAATATAAGTGACATCTATGGAAGTGACTATTACCTGAGAGCTAGCAGCGATGGTGTGTTTGACAATACGGCATTTCTCCATGCTGGGTCCGCCTCGTGGGATATCACCAGATTCGTCTCGTACTCTGTGATGGCATCGTACAAATGCTTCTCGTACAAACGCTTCTCTGTCTCGTAGGCATCAGAACCAAGAAAATGGTCCTAAAATGGTATGTTCATACTTAAATTATTTTTCATACAATGCACAGGCAGTAAAAGAATGGTCTGTTAACAAATGTGATATCACTGAGAGTAACTGCTTTCAGTCAAAAAGCTTCCAAAGGACTGTACAATATTTTCAAAGCTTAACATTGTTTCCTACAATCAGAATCACAAATCTGTTACTCTATGCAAGCTGGATTATTTTCTTCAATGTTAAAGATTACTGGTAAATTTTGGACGAAGCTTGAATGTTCCAAGTAACTAAGATATCAATGAGCTTAACCACTACCACTTAGATACGCATTTTGACGCGTTTGTAGTCCTTTAGAAAATCAAATCAAATTAAAGATTTTTCTTTATAAATTCAAGTTTTCAAGGCTTCATTTCCAACCTTAGGATACTGATGAGTAGCAAACAGCATAAAACCTGAACAGCCTGCAATTTACTCGCAGGCTGTTCTGGTTTTATGCTGGTTGCAAACGCCATTTTCATTTTGCTTCTAAGCGGGAAAGGGTTAAGGATAACGATAGAGCTGGGGCATGGACTCAATTCTAAGCAACAAAGGCAGACAGCAACATTCTACCCTACCTGGTGTAGTTTGAGGGACATCCGCACGCCAGGGGCCACTACTCTTCTCAGCAGCTCCATATCGGCGAAGACCCACTCGTCCCGCGGGGAGGTGATACGGAAGTCTCCTTTAAACAGCTGGTGGAGTCCGTACAGGAAGAACTCCACACTGAGAGAAATACGTTTTCTTTGAATATGAGTCACGCTCTGGGATAGGGCTTAATGCATGTGCGTAAAGTGTTGTCCCAGATTAGCCTGTGCAGTCTGCACAGGCTTATTCATCAGGAACAACACTTTCTGCTTTCATGGCATTGTTCCTTTAAAGGAAGACTCTTCTACACAAAATCCAGTCTAGGCATTAAGTGTCGTCCCTGATGGTACTGCACAGGTTAATCTGGGACGACACTTTATGCACATGCAAAAAAAATTAAGCCCAGTTTTCTCAAAATGGAGCTCATATAATAATCAGCCATTAATATGCATCATTTCTATTGAAGCTAATGTAAACATAAAAAAATTCTGACGGGGCTGGGTCTGAAATTGAACAACACCTCTGTTCCACCTTCCCTACCAAGGTAATTGATTTACCAAATTAATAAGGAAGGTGAAAAATTCATAAATGACTGTATCATGCTTGAAAAATGATATATACTTCACAGATGGACTTTTCGAGTAATATAAAATCCAGTAGCTGTTGCTATAAAAATCCCTAATCATTTGTTGTTAACAGTGCTTTTCAACAAAATATTACCTTACCAAACATACATAAGGATTTTTCCAAATACACAAATGAAATGTTAAACAAGCAAATTCGTTGAAGTGATATCACCTGCCAATTTAAAAATGTTGTGACAGACGGAATGACAGATGGACGGACAACGTCTATTATATTTCCCTATATATATAATTGACCATATATTCTATATCTATATATAACAAGAGATGTGTTTGTCAGAAACACAATGCCCCCTACTGCGTCGCTTTGAAAAAAAAATAAAATGACCTTTGACCTTGAAGGATGATCTTGACCTTGACCTTTCACCACTCAAAATGTGCAGCTCCACGAGATACACATGCATTTAACTTTTTTTTTTTACCTTTGACCTTGAAGGATGACCTTGACCTTTCACCACTCCAAATGTGCAGCTTCATGAGATACACATGCATGCCAAATATCAAGCTGCTTTCTTCAATATTGCAAAAGTTATGACCAACGTTAAAGTTTTCGGACGGACGGACGGACTTACTGACAGTTCAACTGCTATATACCACTCTACCAGGGGCATAAAAAGGAGGCTGGGGTTAAAAAGGACTGTTTTTTTTTTCCAGCCGTGATAAGTACCTGCTGGATCCATTGTTATGTGAGGCGTTTCCAAGGGCTCTTCTACCCAGTAAACTGAGCGCAAAACACAGGGACACCAGCCGAGAATCTCGGCCACACTCCACCGTCTGAAACAAATTGAGTTGTGCTCTGGGAAAACAGGGCTTATTGCATGTGCCAAAAGGGTCGTCCCAGATTAGCCTGTGCAGTCAGCCTTTATGGTATTTTTTTATTAAAGGAAGTCTCTTCTTAGCTCAAATCCAGTTTGGGGGGAAATTGTTGTCCCAGATTAGCCTGGGTGCGCTTTAGGCACATGCATTAAGCCCTTTTTTCACAGAACAAGGATCAAATAATACATGAGGAATATTACGCTAGTCNTTGAAAATAAGCACTTTTAAGCACTCCAGATTGTTTTTAAGCACTTTTCAAGGTAAACCATGATTTTCAAGCACTTTTCAAGGTCTGTATGAACCCTGGTCCTGTAAGGATTGGATGTCAAATCGAGGCATATGGGGAAACCCCACAATTCAGTTTATAGTGTGTTAAATTCCGGAAAATGAAGAACGCTGTGTTCACAAATTTCTTAAACACATGTATTGTCAAAATTGGGCAGAAAATTAGAGTTTTTGTGAGTAATATACTGACTAAAGTAAAGGTCGAATGATTGATCGTTTTAGGTGTCCTGCTTTTTGGTCAAATTTCCAGACAATTTTTTATGTAGTGTCCCGATTTCAACCTGAAAAATTCTGGCATGTATTTCGGATGTAAATTTTCGAATACTTTTTCCCCCGATTTTAAATCTAGACCGATTGATGTTGTGGGAAAATATGATCCCTGCTTATAAGGGATCATAAAAACAGTCAGCAAGTAGAACGATACTTTGTATTCCTGTCAACATGTATTTCACTGAATTGTTATGCCTGTATTTACTTAAGATTTTGATCAGTTATGATGTTAAAGGTAAGTACACTTTTAACAATGCCTAAGAATTATTCCAGCTTACAATCCCAGCTCAGCCACCCACTTCATCTACATTTAAACAGCAGTAGCCGTTACTTTTCTTTTTCAGACGTCTAAGACTCTTTTCTAAGACTTCTTTGTCTTTATTTGTTTGTGACATTTTTCATCAAACGACACCAGGTAGGGAGAATTTGGCTGCCTGCCTTTGTTGTTTATACACTCAAGAAGGGACAAAATAGTCACAAAACCAGGTTTTCAATTTGAAAAAAGTCTGATAAAGGGAGACAATTCAAAATGTGCATTGACCCGTGACCTAGTTTTTGACCCGGCAAGGCCCATGTTCCACCTCGGCCTTAAGATCATTTAGATAAAACTTCTGACAAAGTTTGGTGAAGAACGGATGAAAAGTACTTGAAATAGAGAGCGGACACCATGCTGAATGTTAAAAAACGCACTAAGTGACCCCATGAATTAGTTTTTCACCCGGCATGACCCATATTCAAACTCAACCTAGACATCATCTAGATACAACCTCTGACCAAGTTTGGTGAAGATCAGATGAAAAAAACTTGAAGAAAAGAGCGGACACAAACTTGTTCCAACCGCCTGCCAGCAAGCCGGCCAGCCCCCCAGCCAGCCCGCCCGCATTCGCCAATCTAATAACCAGTTTTTTCCTTCGGAAAACCTGGTTAAAAAGCATGTTATAAAGACAATTAACAGGGAACTACAAAAAAATTGCATTATATTTTTTTGACATCAAAAATATAAATGCACAACAATAACCTTTTCTCTCCTAGTAGCACAGTACTGTATCCATTCATAGTATTTGGCACAGAAACTTTTCCGAGAGATTCCGGAACTCTGCGACGCATAATCATCATCCACCTCCGCTGTGAATGTGTGGTCAACGTCAACGTAGTCGTCGCTAGCAACCGTTGCTAGAGCCTCCATGATGGTGGGATTCTCCAGCCACTGCTCGAGACGCGGAGATCGCACAGTGTAATATATAATGCTCTGAAATAGAGATCAAAAGCCATGTGGATTCAACGATCATTTGTTTTTCCATATAGTTTGAAATGTTTTAAACTGAAAGTCAGAAAAATCAAACCATCTTTTTTGCCACAACAAGATGATAAATATAGAATTGCTTGACATTTTGATACACATTTAAAGAGCCTACATGTATCATATAGCAATGAACTCAATGTTTTCCTCATGTTTCAGTGGTTAACAGTACAAACATTGATAGTTTTTTTTCACCTACCATCAGAAAAAGTGCTTTTTCTTCTCTTTTTTTTCTTTTAATTACTAAAGAGCTTACCCTATATTAGAAAGCTACAACGGGATCTGACTGACAATCTGTTTCCCCATTCAGAATGCCAAGGCAAATATAGTCTATAGAACAGTATCAATATTTACTGACGATAGTGTTTGTCAAACTTTAGCTTTGGTCTGCATAATATTATATGAAGTCCTTAATAATGTTTATCGCCGTAGCATAGTGGATATGATGTACGCCTAGCGACCAGGAGGTCTCAGGCTCGATCCCCACTGTGGGGAATGAACCTGTGATCTCCCCCATAGACAACAAGTACTGTTGATGGAAACGGACTCGAGAGCGTTTCAAATAAGTAATAAGTACTTAAAATGCAATCTTGCTAAAATAAACAGGTTTAAACTAAACTTACAATGTTTGTTATCTACAAAGTTTCTGGTAATAGTAATGCTTACCTGTATGTAGTACATAATGAGAACTTTTCTAAAGTCGAACACGCCCACCATGGAGGCGGCGTTGTTATCGGAGATGCTGTAGCCCTCGAGCACGTACTTGGTCACCACCACCTCCCACGACAACCAGCGCTGATTGAAGGCTGCATTCAGGGACAGGAAGTGGGGCAGGTGTCCCGGCTCGCAGCAACAGAAATCTGCAAATAAATCAAGTAGTTTATTTTATATATATATTATGGTTAATCAGCCAGGTCCAATATTTTTATTTTTAATTCGAGATTTGATGCCTTGGCAATGAAACCAAGAGGGCAAGAGCCCTTGTGGTTTGTAGCCACACAACACGAGCCTTAGTGGTGTTTAGCAACACAGCAAAAGGCCGAGTTTGTTTAGTTTCAAACAAAATCTGACAAATTAATATTTTTGCAATAGAAATGACAGCTATATTTAACTATTCTGCTCTCAGGTTTGAGCCTTCCTTTTACTTTGTTCATCATGCCTTTTAACATTTTGTTGGTGTTTTTTTTTTCATTTCAGAAAACTCATCAAGTATCATGTCCCAATGAAATTTTTTAGCTATTTCTTCAATGTCTCGTACGTAAATGTACACATATCATAGCGGGAAATGGAAATGGAATATATTGTCACACAAAAACAAAAAACAAGCATTTTGTATCTTGTTTAATCTATGTTACCAGACCACGTTGAAATTTTGGCTATTGCTATAAGGAAAACACTGATTTTTTATGGGTTAACTTTATTTTACAAAATATTTTACAAAATATTCATTGATTTTGAGTGTAATAGAGGCTTTAACTTAAAAATGTTTGACTTCTCACCTTCGTTATCCTCAACCCCTTCTGTAATGGCCTCTACCTCTCGCTGTTGGCAGTAAGTTCCTGAAATATAAAACAAAACAAGTAAGTACAGACCCCAATTAACCTGTTTGCAGGGCCTGTGTTCACCAACCAATCATTGACTTAAGAATAAAGAAAAGTCTTAAGACTAAATACCTTTACCTGCAAGTTTGCATATATGGTGCTTTTCTATTAACATCTTGTTCTTAATGAAGTATGAGATAATTGTAGGTGTTAACTGCCATACTAAACTTAACCTTTAAGTAGTTTTAAAACATTACACTTTTAAGAATAGTCTTAATTTTTATTCTTAAGTCTAAGAATCGATTGGTGAATAGGGGCCCAGATGCCAAGAAGTTGGGAAAAAATAAATGTGGGGACAGTGGGGGAGACTCCCCAAGAACTAAGACGCCTCGAGGAAACTGGTCAGAGGCCTAGTTCAAAATTGATCCACAGGTAAAGTTGAGATTAGATAAAAAAAAAAAAATATCCAATTTATAGTCATATAAATGTTTTAATTAACTGATATGAATTGAGAATCCTTGATCTCTCTCAGCATTAATGTTTATCTGGTTCCAAACACACAAAAAACATTTACCATACAAAATCATTTTCTTTTGGGGGTAATATTTTGCAGAAAACAGATATTCGAAAGCTTTGAATTGATATTGCACACATTATTTGATAAAGCAATACTTCTGTATCTTGAATCAGTTGGAGCACACAAATAAGCCGATGTACACAAAAGACAGAAAAGACTCAACAGTTAAGTAACAAGCCAGTTTCTTTCATCACAGCATTTCTGTTATATAAAACCGACTTCCATGATACAATAAGTTAAGCGTGAATCTGTTGTATGTGCTAAACATTTCTACATAAAATATAGACGTTTCACGCTCCATGCTAGATATGGCGTTAAAAAAGAGTCTTACCCCTGAATTCCAGACCCCTGAGTTGATATGTTACCAGCCCATTGCCCATCTCGATGATGTGGACGAGCGCGTTGAGCGAGTCCGAGGCCATGATGAAGATGTCGCCCTGCTCTGCGTTGCCCCAGCGACCCATGAGCAGGTCCCCACCCAGACTGTGCTGGAGCGAGCGGGTGAGATGCTCATAGAAGATGGAGTTCAGGTTGTTGTCATCAGCACCTAGAAGGGGAATACAAATTTTAAAAAAAAATCTTTTAGTCAATGGTTAAAAAAGTGGCAAGGCCTTTTGGAATGGGAAAATTTGTATTGTTCTGGAAAAAAGTATGAGTTCAAGTTGCTTCATTTGCAATGGGAATAAAAATGAGCCTCGCTCTGTGAAAATGGGGTTTAATGCATGTGCGGAAAATGCTGTCCCAGATAAGCCTGTGGGGACATACCCCACTTTCTGCCTTAATTAGATTTTTGCTAACAAGAGACTTTCGTTAAAAAAACAACAACATAAAAGCGGAAAGTGTCATCCCTGATTAGCCTGTGCAAACTGCACAGGCTTATCTGGGACGACACTTTTCCCACATGCATTTAAATTCCTTTTCTCAGAGTGCATTATAGCTCAGAGTACTCAAATACATTATTTTTAAAGTATGTTCAGTCATTTGTTGAAAAAGGGGCAAGACCTTTGGAATGGCAAAATAAGTATTGTACTAGAAAAAAATATTCCTATTTTTCCATAGAAATCTAACCTCATAATACATAAACAGTTCATAAAGCAAGTTTTATATGTTTTAGTATGAAATTATTAATAAATTAGTGTTTATTATATTACTAAACTGTGGCTTTGGAGGGAGATATACACTCCCAGGCTAGGGAAAGGGGACATAAATGCATCTGAAGAGGAAACGTCAAAAAATGTCCTAACAACAAGACATATGGACGGACAAGTGTAATGCTTACCCAATTTGTAGGGGCATAAAACAACAACTAATTTGCTGCATTCACCAGCATACATGATAAATATGTCCTCTGATTTCATAATATTTGTGATCAATTCAGCTACATGCAAATTGTAATTCTAATTAATACTCAACACAGTAAAACTTGAAATATAGTAAACAGAAAAAAAACTTTTTTAATCATTTATAGGTCGCCGTGGTTTAGTGGATATGGTTTCCTGCCTAGCGACCAGGAGGTCAGGGGTTCAATCCCCACTGTGTGAGTAATTTTTAGAACCCCCCATAGACACCAAGTACTGGTTCTAGTCCCAGGAAACGGACTCAAGAGGGTTTTAAATAAGCAGTAATTTCTTTGAATGCAATCCAGTTAAAATAAACAGGTTTAAACTAAACTTATCATTCAAACATTGTTATCGTACCAACCTGTGTTCCTCTCTAGCTGCTGTGAAAGCCTTGTATTGCTGTGATCCACACGCTTCGTACTGAAATAGAACAGAAAACTTTTAATAAGACAATAGAACAGAAAACTTCAAATAAGTCAATAGAACAGAAAACTTCAAATAAGTCCCCATTCTTAAAAAAAAAAGAAGCAAATTTGTTGAATTGATATCCCCTGACAAATAAATTTTGTTTATGGATGATTGCAAATCGGACGGACGGACTGATAAACAGACTGACTGACGAACAACACCAATTCTTTATCCCTCCGCCACAACGCCAATTCTATCCCTCCACCTTTGGTGGGGGATAAAATTTGACAAAAGCACACATTCTGTCTCTTCTTGATATATGTTATACATACATTTAATAAAGCACAATAATTTGCCTAAAAATAATTGATTATAATAAGCCAAAATTACAACAACTTCCACACTTTAACAACAACATTTTTTTTTACACGCCAATTTTAAGTTCATTAAATTCCTAAAGTCTCTCAAAATTCATGAATAGGTCATTTTGTTATACAAATATTTGAAATTAATATTTTTAATCACATTCTATACCTTGTTTCCAGTATACTACAATCATTACAAATATTCTTGTCATTAACATTTTTAGCATTTTTATTTGCTACATTTGCCCCCACCGACCATTTGCATGACGTTCTTTTGGCCAACTGATGGCTACAATGTCAAATGAAGCAATGTCAAGAATTTATTAAAAAAGTTCTCGCCAACTTTTTTTTTGTCATTTTAAGGCTTGCTAGCAATCTCAATATAGTGCCATTTAATTAAATTTAACATTTGCCTAGGAAGCTTTGTAAATAATGAGTCCATACACAGTGTTCGACACTTACGGGAGTCCGGTAGTCCTAGACTCCTGGAAATGAGACTTGAACTCCTGGTTTTCGTGTAAATAAAGTCCATCGTACTCCTCTAATACCATATTTGAATCATTAAAAAATCACTTGATTAACTTATTCATTTCAAAGGCGGAATATAATGCCCCATCCATTGGTGAAAAAAAGGTACCATGTGACATTAAAATAAAATGGCACATGGTACCTTTTTGCACCAATGAGGCGAATTAAGTGGCTGCAGCATAATGTCAATGATGACAAAAAGACAATGACTTGTTCTGTTTTAAAATTATCCGTTTATATATGTATAAAAAATCGTCTAAAATTTTGGAGTCTCTGAAGTCTCTTTGGACTCCAAAATTTCAAAAGTAGGGAGTCCAAAATCTCCTTACTAAGATTCCTGAGTGTAAAACACTGTTGAGTTAACTGGTTTTACTCAACACTGTTGAGTTGACTGGTTTTACTCAACACTGTTGAGTAGGCTGGTTTTACTCAACACTGATGAGTAGACTGGTTTTACTCAACACTAATGAGTAGACTGGTTTTACTCAACACTGTTGAGTAGTCTGGTTTTACTCAACACTGTTCAGTAGACTGGTTTTACTCAAAACTGTTCAGTAGTCTGGTTTTACTCAACACTGTTGAGTTGACTGGTTTTACTCAACACTGATGAGTAGTCTGGTTTTACTTAACACTGTTGAGTTGACTGGTTTTACTCAACACTGTTGAGTTGACTAGTTTTACTCAACACTGATGAAAAGACTGGTTTTACTCAACACTGATGAGTAGACTGGTTTTACTCAACACTAATGAGTAGACTGGTTTAACTCAACACTGATGAGTAGACTGGTTTTACTCAACACTGATGAGTAGTCTGGTTTTACTCAACACTGATGAGTAGTCTGGTTTTACTCAACACTGATGAGTAGACTGGTTTTACTCAACACTGATGAGTAGACTGGTTTCACTCAACACTGATGAGTAGACTGGTTTTACTCAACACTGTTGAGTTGACTGGTTTTACTCACTTGTAATCCTTCTCCCAGAACTTGACTGGTCGCACGTAGGAGGTGATGAAAATGGCACTACCCAAAAATGGGTTGAGTGGCGTAGAGAAGAAAGCTGACACCCCCGCTTGCAGAAACAACATGGCAGAATCTAGATTTCTGTCAAGGACATTAAAGGGATATATCGTATACAATTATTGAAAGGAAAAACTCCTTCGGAGCAGATGTTATCTCTCTCACACATGTTCAGCAATTAAACTGAAGTTGGAGTAAAAGTCTAGCACTTACTTTATATAAGGGATCATCGTAATGTCACAAAATATAACAATAACAACAGAACTCTCCTAATTATTCAATCGTTTCGCGTTTGTAATGCTTTATAATTATCAGATTTTTCAATCGTCAAAAGATGCATTTCATGGGTATTTAAGAGCATGATAAATGTTCAATATTACGATTTCCTTGCATTTAACATAACTACAACAAAAATTTGCAACTCTGAAATTGTTTTTTGCAATTTTATCAATTTATCAAACTGAGAAAAGGTCCTTTTAAGATAGGATGCAAGTATAAGATAATTTGAGACATGTTAAGCAAACAAAACACGCAAACAAGACATCTATCTAATAGAACACCAACACCACATGCAAGCTGTTGCTAAGGATACGAGGTACACTGAATGGCTGGGCAAAGGCGTGGAAGGCCGAACCCCAGGTGATCTGCCAGGGGGCGATGTATGTGATGATAAACTTCATCTTCAAGTACAGGTCATAGAACTGAAATAAACAAGCAAATTCATTGAATTGATATCCCCAGCCAATTTCAAAATTTTGTGACAGACGGACGGACGGACAGATTGACAGACGGACCCATTTCTATATCCCTCCGCCTTTGGGGCGGGGAAAATATCATAGGGGTAAATTAAAGAGCAAGGAAATAAGCATGTGTGTAATGTAAAACAATGATTGGTAAACTGAACAGTTAAGTGTAAAAAATATCACACATCATTTTATATCTAGTGTAGGGATTTTGTTGCTAAACCTCTTGAAATTTGCAACAAATTAATAATTTGTGAATTTTAATTACTGAGCTTGCTAGAAAACAAGTCAACAAGCCTTTTTCCAGAAAAGTTTACACGTTAAAACCAATGAAGGTATGATTTTCTTTACAATAAATCTACTTAAAAAAGTATTTATTTCAAACCACCACCATTAGTTTTCCATGGAAGTATTTCCATATTTCAACCCCTCAGATAATCTCCCATACCTTCTTATACAAATTTACCTTCATAACTATTGGTGTTTTTTGTAAGCTATCTAAATAGCCTTGGCATGCATTATTATAACATGACTGCTTGTACTGTATCTTCTTGGTATTCCAGCAATGTTTGCGTGTTAATGTACGATGCATATTGGCAAATAAAAAATATTCACACAAAGAAGTCAAAAAAATCTCCCATACCTTCATGAAAATGATGGCAACGAAGAAGTAGTCAATGATCATTGTTTCTGACGCCCAACGCATGTCGTACTTGAAGAAAAGTGTGGTAAAGGCAAGGATCATGTGCTGTTTGGGCGTGTTGGAAAACGTGAATCGCAGCAGTTTTAGCGAGCATATTGCCAGGACTAGCGGACCAACACTGAAAACAAGCAAATTTGTTGAATTGATATCCCTCGCCAATTTCAAAATGTTGTGACAGACGGACGGACAGAATGACAGACGAAATGACGGACGGACAACACCAATTCTATATCCCTACCTTTTGGCAGGGGATAATTAACATTTTAACCTGTGTGTAACAGTATCAACAAGTAAGATTTTTTTGTTTGTATGTAAATTTAAAGAAAATGTTTTGTTATCACTTACAGTTTTCATGAACAGATTACATGTAGGCCATAAGTTAATAAAATATCCTCTCAATGATCAGTACATACTTATAATATAATTTGTGAATGAAACATCAAAGATACAGTGAGTACAAGGTAAAGATCAACAACAATACTATCCCTGTAAATTGTGTTTTTATTGCGATCTTTTATCTTTAATATGTCTTCCAAACTTTTCTACAATTTGTCTTTTAAACCATTTTACCTTTCAAACATATCAAACATATCACATCATTTTACCTTTTGAACATGTCACATCATTTTACCTTTTAAACATGTCACATCATTTTACCTTTTCTATACAAATCAATTTTCGTGCAAATCCCCACTACCTGGTATATGCCGTGAAAAATGTTAAAATATCATTAATGTATTTATGTACAGTAGATAATGAATGATACATACTAGTCTCCAAACTTGCAGAGGACGCCGGGCACAGACTGCGTCAGCGCACACATCACAATGACTGGGTACATGCCGTTACGCTCGATAAACCTCAACCAGATGTAGAGCTTCTCAAAGCACATTATCTTAGCAGGGCCTGGAGGAGTACACAGACATGTTATTCATTTGTTACATGTTTAACAAAAAATAAGATTTGCTATTGGACAGGGTTTTTTCCGTCTTAAAGAATGGCAATTTTTCACAAATTTCAGAAGTTCGCGATCAGTGAAAATGGTGTCTGCCTAGTATTCATAAGGTCCTGGGTTGGATCCCCACTCAGGATTTTCTTCAAAGACATTTGAGTAGTAGTTCTACCAAGAAAACAGACTCGGGGGTCTCCCAATAAGCCAAGAGATTTCCATGCAAGTGTCGTCCCTGATTAGCCTGTGCCGACTGTACAGGCTAATCTGGGACAACACTTTACACACATGCATTAAACCCTTTTTTCACAGAGCGAGGCTCATTTAAATTTACAGGGTAATTAAGCTTAACAAATGAAAGTAAAAACCTTGCCTACCTCTGGCCTCATACAGGTCTCGTTCCTCGCTCTTGAGCACTGGATGGGAGCAGCAGAGCCAGGGCATCTCCTTACGCAGCATTGGTATGACGTAGTGGATGAGGAACCCTATACCAGCCACGGTGAAATACAGCACTTGATCTATCAGTGGCTGAAAGACATGACGTAGTGAATGAGGAACCCTATTCCAGCCACAGTGAAATACAGCACTTGATCTATCAGGGGCTGAAAGACATACATCGGTATGTAATTTCACCTGTTGTAATTTCAAGAAATATTGTATTAAACATGTCCAGAACTTTGTAAGTAAAATTGTCAAAAGCTCGATAACTAACAAAATTCTTCAACATTTATCAATAAAATATAAGACATAACAGTATGTATCAGAGTCTTATATATATGAGCCTCGCTCTGTGACAAGGTGGTTTAATGCATGTGAGTAAAGTTTCGTCCCAGATTAGCCTGTGCAGTTCGCATAGGCTAATCAGGGACAACACTTTTCACATAAACTTGATTTTCGTCACAAAGAGTCTTCCTTCAAATGAAAAATACAATAAAAGCGGAAATTGTGGTCCGTGATAAGCCAGTGCAGACTACACAGGCTTTTCTGGGACGACACTTTACGCACATGCATTAAACCCCTTTTTTACAGAGCGCGGCCCATATGTATCTTGATCAGTTGAGGTCGTGATATGTACTTGGTATGGTGTCCAGGCACTCAGGAGGTTGGCATTCTAAAAAAAGTCATCCAAACACACCAAGTACCAGTTCTTCCCAGGTCCTGGACTAGTGTTTCAATAAGCGTTAGGCTTTGTTGCAACTGTACTACACATGTAGGTTAAAACTGAACAATCTCCACTCTCATCTTACCTGAATGAACACTGTGCTGACATGAATGGCAAAGGACAGGATCATAATCACGATACTGATCAACAGGTCCGACTGCAAACGCTCGCTCTGTCACAAAAAAGATACATAAAATTAATTACAGTTCATATTCTTCATAATTTTTTGTCTCAACTTATGCGTAGTGTTTACTACACTAACATTTCTTCGCTTTAAAATTCTAATGAGCAGCAAACAGCATAAAACCTGAACAGCCAGCGAGTTCCTCATATGTTGTTCTGGATTTATGCTGGTTGCATATCGCAATTTTCAGTTTGCGTCTGAGTGGGAAAGGGTTAGATCCTGGGCCCTTATTCACCAACCCATTCTTAGACTTAAGCATAAAGAATAGACTTAAAACCAAGAAAAAGTGTGTCAAGCGTTTGAATACATACAGCCTACCACTGGTGATAATGTAGAATGTTCTACATGAAGAATTATGTAAATTGAGGCAGTTAATGCCAAGTTTGACTCAAAATTAAAGTTAATTCTTCAATATTCCAATTTTAAGAATATTCTTTATTCTCAGACTTAAGTCTAAGCATCGATTGTTGAATACGGGCCCTGGCGTGTACATACCACACATTTCTTCATCTTGTCTGGCAATGGGTCCTCCATCTCCTCGGTCACCTCAGAGTCATCTGCTTTCTTCACTGGCGTCTTCTCTTGCTCCACTCCCAGCACCTTGTCGCGTATCAACATCCTGTAACATAGTTGGAACTTGCTCACAGATGTTTGCCACAAAAAAATGGTTTTTATTTATTTATGGAGCATGTTCATTGATGTAAGCAAAAAACTCCCAGAAAATTGTGGCCTATCAACATCCTGCAACATAGTTGGAACTTGCTCACAGATGTTTGCGACAAAAAAATGGTTTTTATTTATTTATGGAGCATGTTCATTGATGTAAGCAAAAAACTCCCAGAAAATTGTCGCCTATCAACATCCTGCAACAGAGTTGGGCGTTTCTTACAATGAACATGCTCACATATATTTGCAGAAAAAACAGTGTTTTTTATTTATTCATGGGACATGTTCATGGATGTGAGCAAACAAAAACATTTATGGATGTTTTTATTTATTTATGGAACATGTTCATTTGTGTTTGCAGAAAAAAAAGCCAAGGACAAAAAGGTCTTGAAAAATGTTGTTTGAAAATACAACAGCGTTCAGTAAAACTACAAGTGGTAATATTGAACTATTAGAGAAATGAGCCCAACATTAAGTTTCCATTCAGGAAACTTAATTACAAACCAAAATTATTTTGTGAAGAAAATCTGTTATATGGGGAAAAAAAAAAAACTGAATGTGTTTAATTAATGACTATATTTATTTTCACTACTGTAAGCAATAACATGACAACGTACCAGAGCACACTGGGGTCAGAGGCAGACCTACTCAGGTGGTGGGAAAACGCGATCAGCACGGCATTGTATATGGAGAAAGCTGCCGTCTGCGCAAACTCACGGTTCTGGCAGGGGTTTGGGTCATCCACAATGTTCTAAAAAATATATGGGTCACACTCTAAGAAAACAGTGTAAAATGTACGCACATGCATTAAACCCCCTTTTCTCAGAGCGCGTCTCATATGGTTTGTGAAATGTGAAATAAAAACCTGAAACAGCTATTTTTCCTATTTGGTGACATGAGGACACTTATCAAACACATATATCATCCAGTGTTCTTATTTTCCCATAATATGCCTTCTGTATAAACAAGTGATGCTTGTCAAACATGTGTGCCCTCTGAGTGCAAATGAGATTTTGTTCAATATTGCATGCCTCTGTGACCTAAACCCTTTGATCTCTAGACCCCATCATTCTTCCCTCAAGACTAAACAGCATGCTAATTAATGTGTCCTAGGGTGAAGAATTTTCTTGATATTGTGAAAAAAAAAAGGATTGTTTATGTTACAATCCATGTGACTAAAACCTGTGACTGCTTGATTACAAAAAATCGATAGGCCTTTTCGTTTCCTTTCCATGAACAGCATACTCACATGGATGATAGTAGGTCAAAGCACACTCTAAATACCCTGCTGTCTATGAAGTCACCGCTGTTCATTTTACTAACCCCAGTGATCGAGACCTTTTACCTGTTGATCTCAAAGTTTATAGTGTATATCTTCTCTTCGAAGAGCTTACCACACTTAATATCTTGGGTCAAAGCGTTCTTTAGATCAATGTGGAAAAGAAAAGAACAGNGGGGGGGGGGGGGGTCATTAATTAGGGTTGGGGCGTTTATTAGTGAATAAACTGCATCTTGTGTAACATACCATTACATTTGAGTAATTTTGCTTCTGAAATTATATGCAACAAATAAAGAGAAAAAAAAAACACCGTGAACAATACAATTGAAAAACAAAAACATGTTTAAAAAAATTAATATATTAGAATCTGTCATAAAATGCAAATGTATTGCTGCCCTAGTGAAGCCGGTTAGTGATTGCCCGTCGTTGGTTAGTACTCCAAGAAATCACTGAAAATAAACAAGAAAACAAGGCTTGTACAAAGACTGGCATGCAAGCATTCCGGGTAATTGTTGCTACGACAACACAAGTTTGCTTTCTTAATTTTAGTTTTCACGTAATTTTGCCAGTCAGCTTATTACTGTTACCAGTTTTTAAACATATTATTTGTGCAGATTCAAAACTTAATACTATTCATTGCTTGTGAGCCTTTTATAAAATTGACAAATTTGAATTTTTCTCATAATTGCAATGATATTTTAACAATGGGTTAGTTATATAACTATATCTGCAGCATTAATTCTAGCCCTAACTCATGATTGTTAAAAGAAGAATATAAAGCAGTAACTAATTTATACTTTATAAAGTAAAAAGGATTATAAAAGGCAACAATTAATAAACTTGTTTAACGTAAATAAATATTGAGAGGATTATCCATAAAAAAAGGTGAATTTAAATTCAGAAAGTGTTACTTTTCAAGACCCAATTCAAAAGGTTTGAACAAAGTTAATGGTCCTTTGCTTAACAACAATTATTTTTTACAAACTGTTGTTGTTTAAATAATGGTTAAGCTGGTAAGTGGTGTTAGCACTTGCAAAACTACAGTTCATCAAACAAAAAATGGTTTGCAAACAACAGAAACAGCTTGTAGATGAGAGTGACACCAGTAAAGTTCAAGGCATAGTTAGATCCATTGCAGCCAAACACTTTTAGAAAGAATGCAAGTCAGATTTTTGTGATAGGATAAAGAAACTTCGAGTGCTACATGGGAACTAGACCAGTGAGTATTTGTGAATGAGCTATGAATGAGCAACAATGTCCTATGCCATGTGAAGGTTGTTAAGTAAAACAAAACAAAAGAACTGACAAACATCACTGTTTTACACACAAGATTCACCAAATCGTATGTTGCACAATCATTTATATTACTGAATACGAGAGTTTTCCATAGATTATCAGGCTCAACAAACACTTCTTGTCTTTTTTTCTGGCAACTTATTTAAACTGTGTTCATAGACATAGTAAAAATTTTCATTTAGAATTTTGATAGTCAACATGAATTTTTTTTCTTTGAAATGTCAGCAGCTTATGCGAAACCATCTGCCTCATCAACAGATAAAGACAGGTCTGAAAGTCTGACCCCTTTGAAGCTCTCGGAAGAATCCTTGCGATCAATGGACGAAAACTTTCGCTTTCGACGCTTTGTTATTCGATCCGACGGAATCTTGCTCACGAAAGGCGACCTCAAATGTTCTGGAATGTTCAGGTGACCAGACATCTTCAGAGGCGTTATTCCTGAAAAGCACTTTTCCCTAGGAAGGAGAGGATCAACCTCATTCCCCTCATCCCTATCGGCGTCCTCATGTAAATTCTCCTTAGTAACTAAACAATTGTCATTACAATGTTTATTTTCATTTTCATCAGCATCATCAACATTTGTTGGAGTTTGCAAGGATGGTGAAAATTTCAATCTTTTCAGAACTCTTATTCTCAAGTTGGTCTTCTTGATTGTGGATTGTTTTTGTTCTGGTGTTTCTGGTACAAAATCTGGGTACATCTCATCAGAGCCAGTGTCTGCAATCTTCCTTGGAGAGTTTTCATCATTCACAGATTCAAGATTTTCCAACAGAAACGATTTGGCAGAAGAATATGTAAATTTAGCGTCAGATGCCTCGGCATGAGTACTGCAGTTGGTCTCAGAAATGTTCTCCGATTGTTTGGTAGTCAAAATATCTTGATGGTTGCTTTTATCACTTTGAGGACAGCCAGCTTTTTGGTTGCTAACATCATCACCAATAACATGATTGATTTCAGTCAAAAGAAGTTGTATATCTTCTTGACATCTTTCATCTTCTACCGTTACAGGCTCATCATGTGAAGCTGCAGATTTCAAAGTATTTTGAATATCCCTTGTTGGACAATTCTCTATATTGTCAATACCGTCATCAGCTCTTTCTTCCAATTGTTCATAATAATCAGAATCATATTTATCATAATGTTTGAAATATTCTGTGCTTTCAGAATCAGAAGAGCAACTTAAAGACTGAGTCTCATCTGGATCATTCTCCAACAAGCCTGACAAAAACTGTGAATGAGCAGTTGATAGGCTAATATCCATAGCAACCAAAGCATCAAGGTCATTGTTTTGAAGGTCAGATTTAACTCTTGAAACGAGTGAACTGAACAGTGATGCAAAACATCCCTCACTTAATCCACAGTTTTGATCGGCCGACTGATCAGGGCTAGGGTCAGGAAGGTCACACTGGGGGTCAAGGTCACTGGTTTCAAGGTCACTGGCAGAAGAATGAAGGTAAAGGTCACACAGACACACACTGCTACATGCATTGGCTTTGCAGTCGATGTATTTAAACTAATGTAGAATCATTGTCTTGTAGAACTGAAACAATAGTAAACATCATAACAAATAAAATTAATTACCATATCCATGTTCTCTTTTTTTGGCACTATGTTTTGAATTAAAAAATAAAATATAATGTTTTATTATATTTAAATTAACAATTCTTTTTCATTCCTTTCACTATAATTTCTATACAACGACTGCAAAGCCATACATGCAAAGTAAACATTCAACTAATGGTATTATAAGACATGTATGCTACAATAACATCATGCAAACAGATATAATCATGCATACACCAAAATGCACATATTTCATTTAATTGGCATAGTTCTTCATACATTGCATTCAGATGTATCATGTTATAGGTATTACAATTTAAGTGTTTAAGTATTCTTATTTTCCCACAGCAGTGTTTCTGGAAATCACAAACCAAAATCTAACTATGAATTGATTTACATGTTCCATGTTTATCATATTTTATTCAGGACAGAAAAGACGTAAGATGGTGAGAATGAATTTCAGGACAGCCTATAAAAGACACTTGTTAAAATATCAGATGCCCATAGCAGCTTGTTAGTAGAAAAACTACAGGCACTGAGATTCTTTAGGGAGAGACTCAGAATTACCTAAGAGGCTCGATTTATACTAGCACCGTCCCTGGATCAACAAGTAACACATAGTCACTAAAATGACAACCACCTTCAATTAATCCTATGAGCTACATTCTGGGAAAACAGGACTTAATGCATGTGCATAAAGTGTCGTCCCAGATTAGCTTGTGCAGTCTGCACAGGCTAATCAGGGGCAACACTTTCTGACTAAACTGGATTTTTCGTTTAGAAGAGACCTCCTTTAAAGGAAACATTCCATAAAAGCAGAAAGTGTCGTTCCTGATTAGCCAGTGCAAACTGCACAGGCTTATTTGGGATGACATTTGACACACGCATTAAGCCCCATTTTCCTAGAGCATTGCTCCTATGATTTTGAGTATCTTAAACAGTTTTAAAACCAAATAGCTGCTAAGAACTTAGGCCATTATTTGCATTTGTCCGTTAACAAATCTTGGAAGAAAAAACAGTTTGTTCAACTGTTAATTAATAATTTGACTACACATTCATAAAATATTAATAATATGCTCTGAAATATTGCATGATATAAAAAATTATGATTGTTTTTATATAGAAGAACTGCAATTAATACATGTTCTTGTGTGGATATAAAACAGCGTAGGGTAAATTGTTATTAGTAAATTGTACGATCAAGTTTATTCAGAACACATTTAAAAGATTACCGGTAGTTATAATTTGAAATACAATGAAAGAGTGATACAGTTAACACACAGCACCTTGTACATACAACATTGTACATCCTCGAAACCAACCAAAAGTGTATAACAATATTTATCTATTCTCAATGTCATTATTTTATGGTTAAATTATACTATCTTTACCTATTTACACTTCAAATAATGTTCACCCGATCACATTCTCCGCAAAAAATCAATATAAATACAAACAATTCAATGGAACATTCTCTTGCTTCTGTTATAACAATCAACCAGAAGCAGATATTCACTATAGGGGAAGATCTTGAAGTCAAATAGGTGCATGATATTGGTCAAAACAAGAAATAAATCAATATCGATGCTGACCAAAGTACATACAATTTCATATCTTTCAAAGAAAAACTAACAAGCTCTGTTTAATAGTAAATATTGTCTCTTTCTTCCAAATATATTATCAAATACAAATGGAAAAGTCTTTAAAACCCAGCAGGAATGGGTTGAAGCACCTGTTTATTTAACTTAATATACCACACGAGATACTGTGTTCAAATTGACAATAAAAGCTGATGCCCCGAGTGGAAGCCTCGTAATATCGATTCATTGGCCATATAATTGAAAAATTAGGTCACTGTCTTTGTCAAAATAAGGTCAGGTGATGTGAGTGTGCGGAGGGTTTCATGGAAGTATCAAAGCTTTCTATAAAGCAGTATTGATGTAAATCTAACAGTCAATATGGGATAACAAAGAATGTTGACCTTCTGAATTAGTCCAAAAGTAGGTCAGTGTCAAGGTCAAAATGTGGTCATGTGATGTGGGTGTGTGGAGCGTGCTCAAATATAAGATCCATACACGTATCAAAGCGTAGCAACAAGCGGTATTGATGAAAAAAAAATGGTAAACAAGATGGTGAAGAAACGTGTCCTCTAGGTTTAACAATATACAGATAGGCCAATATTGGACAGGCCAACTGCTCTATTCCTCTCGGCATCAGATAAAAATATGTTTGACAACATCATTCTGTCTTTTTTTTTTACAATGTACTGAATATCTTTTCCTATATCAAACTATCATACAACTCAATCAACATATAAGATATCCTTATCACCATGAATGACCCAACACTTTGACAATCGACAATCACCTTGACGGATGTGAGTTTGGTATACGCTGAGGCTGACCGCGCAGATGGACCTGCCGTTGTCGAGACAAGAAAGCCTGGCCCGTGGAGTTCTCCAGTCGATCTACAGCCGCCTGTCTGTTCAAGTTAATACCCTGCAATACATATTGCCACATTATTGTAATAAAATGTTATTAAATTGTGATTTCATACATGCACTGCAATTTTTTAGATTTGAAGTAGTGGTATGAGCCCACAAGAAACTATTAAGGATTCAGCAAAGCACAGTCTATTATGCACACTTTAGCATCCACAGGATGTATTTTGCATACAAAACTACATATTTACCACTTTAAAGGAAGTACAGAGTATAATACAATGAGGTTTTACTTCTTTTATCGTCTTTAAAAATGGCATTTTATACACTGAACTTCTTTCAAACAACTGTGAAATTTTTAGTATTGCACAGGCTAATCTGGGACAGCACTTTACATGCATTAAGCCCATCTTTCCCAGAAGAAGGTTCAAACGCCAATCTGCAGCAGAGTTTTTATTCACTCTGACAACTGTGGTACAGTGTACCTACCAGATTGTACCAAGCTGACACCATCATCTTCTCCTCCTGCTCGAACGTGTTCTTAGTCTTCTCATGCTCCTTCTGTGAAAGAAAAACATTTAGAGGTTGCCATGGCATAATGGAGATGGTGTCCCCCTAGCAACCAGGTCACGGTTTTGATCCCAATAATGTAGGATCGTTCTTTAGATATCCCCAAAAGACACCAAGTACTGGTTCTACCAGAAAATGGACCTGAGAGCGTTTCAATAAGCCTTAGGCTTTTGATGCAATCAAGCTAAAAAAATAAGGTTAAAAGAAACAAGAGGGCCATGATTGCCCTGAATCGCTCACCTGACTAACCTTGCTACATCAACTTAAATTCTATCAGACATGGCTAGCTATATCATGAAGTACAAATGGGCCAAATTTCAGGACCATAGCTAAAAAAACAAGATGGCCCTAGATACAATCCCAAGCCAGATTTCATCAATTAATACATTCTGACAACATTTCATTAAGACATGATGAAAACTGCGACCTCTTTCATCTACACAAGGTTTTACTAGAATTGGCCCGGTGATCTAATTTAATTTTTGACCCCAGATGACCCATATACGATCCAAAATCAGATATTATTAAGATAAACATTCTGACCATATTTCATTAAGATCAGATGAAAACTATGACCTCTATTGTCTACACAAGGTTTTTTAATGATTTGACCTAGTGACCTAGTTTTTGACCCCAGATGACCCAAATACAATCCCAACCCAGATTTCATCAAGATTA
>VMBQ01000723.1:73398-85411 GCA_007657795.1 Dreissena rostriformis | reverse complement strand
AAAAAAAAAACATGTGGTTCAGAAGCGTCAAAATGTCATGGATGAATGATTTTACTCCATATTTGTAGAAAATGTTCTTAAACAACAATATGCTAAATTTCATTTCTATATCTTGAGCCGTTTTTGAGAATTTAGATTTATACAAGTTGTGCATAATATCTTTTTTTGGGTAAATAAAAAGACAGAAAAAGTATTTCCCAAATTTATTTAAATGTTTTTCACTTAAAATGTTGATCTGATTTTACTGATTACAAACATCATAAACATTTCTTTTGCCTCAGTATTTTTTTGTAAAGAAGTTCTTGTGAATTCTCACTCTGAATTCAGTACAAAGGTCAGTTGTACATCATTGCCGCATGCGCATACCAAAGCACAAATTGCAAATGATATATATAGTACATAGTACAATTTACACATTTTACCTGCTTTATATAATGTTCTCATATAATATATACTCCCAACATTCAAACGAAATACAGGGGTGTGACACATTTAAGCAGTCCCAGCTTTTTCAACAAGGGCAGTCCCAAGACAGCCAGCTCCACCATTATTCCATTTCGATAGTATAACCCTTTGAGTGCTGGAACCGGATTTTGAAGGCCTTTGCAAACAGTTTAGATCCAGATGAGTTGCCACAGAACGTGGCGTCTCATCAGGATCCAAACTGTTTGCTATTCTGATAGTGGTCTTAGAAAAAAATCGAAGAAAATGCTAATTTTAGAAATTCAGCAGACGACATTTTAGCAGACGACAAATTTCCCAGCATGCAAAGGGATAAAGTACTTTTCTGTCAGTTACCGGATATAATGACCACAAATACATATATCTTAAGTTGAATATCTGCAGTAGTTATATATATCGTACAATAGTTAAACAGGTAAACCTGTTGCATCCCTGCTTCAAAAAGTATTTTTCTGTTTAGGAAAATGAAAATGGAAACATGTAAGTGATTTCATTTTATTATGATATTATAGAGGTTTATTAATTGCGTAAGGAGGTGTTTGCATTATTGAAACTCATAAATAGATATCTGTAATTGGAATCCAGAATTTTGTATGGGACTGAACCGTTCCAGGGACTTTAAGGGAAACGTGTACACTGATTATAGAAACCTCCCAGTCAGCCGGCCATCAATTGAGCCCTTTTGTGGGAAAACTGGGCTTAAAGCATGTGCGTAAAGTGTCATCCCAGATAAGGAGGGTTTAATGCATTTGTGTTAAGTGTCGTCCAAGATAAGCTTGTGAAGTCCGCACAGGCTAATCAGGGACAACACTTTTCACTTTCAAGGTATTGTTCGCTTAAAGGAAGTCTTTTCTAAACAAAAAATCCAGTCTAGGCGTTCAGTGTCATCCCTTATTAGCCTGTGTGGACTGCACAGGCTAAACTTGGACGACACTTTACGCACATGCATTAAGCCCCCTTTTCCCATAGCGCGACTCAATAAATGGACCAAAGTAAAAGATTGAACGCTTTGGGCTGACTGGTCGTCACAATTATGTCCCTCAGCCCGCAGTGGTCTGTACTAATGCTAAATAAAACAGTGGTTTGATTTGGAAAACAATGAGACAAGTAAAATACTGTTCCCCCTAACAGAGTTCATATATATATAACTGATACAGTATTCAAACTTAAATAACTCCAGCAATATTTGGCAGTGAAAAGGAGAAAAATGCTGAAAGGAGTAGTCGTATCACAAATCACACCCCTGCATTAAAAAGCTGAAACTCAAAAGAGTCACACACCTGTCAAATAACAGGCAACAGAACACCTAAACCCAACATGCAAACAACTCTTACGTCAAGACTGGCTAGCACTATTGGATCAAAGTGTCCACTCAGATGCTGTTAATAAAACAAACACAACACAACTACAGGTTAGTGCAAGCAACTTCAAAGTTTGGGAGTGAGGTCTTTTTTTTTAAAACAGCGGGTAATAACTTTAGACCTTTAAAAATAGTGTAAACACCAAAAATATTCTGTGATGAGAATGGAGTCTTTTTCAAATGAATGTGCTTTCATCTGGCCATGGGACTGATAAAACTCAGTTTACACAAACAGTTGTCACCATTTATGCTGAACTTCACATTAATCAGCTTAAAACTTATAAAAGATAACAGAATATGTAATAATTGTTCCAAAAACGAAGTTCAATATCTTGATTGCGAATACCATGCTTTCGGCAGGTGTACCAAATACAATGAATTACCATTAAATTATCTTTACAGCTGGTATTCTTCAGGTGATTCACACACCAAATGAACGTTCGGCTCCACCAGCAGGAGAGAAACCTTATAATGCTATGCGGTCCTTTATTTATGGCAAGGATTCAGTTGAAAAAAAAAATTAACAAGGTACAAAACAATTGTGGTAGACAAGACACACATGTGCACAACAAACACACAAAAACTAACAAAACTGGGGTAATCGGACTAAGAAACTGGGACATTTACCGGTAAGTGAATGGTATTTTTATTAAGAATGCATGACACAATCAAATGGGTTGTGATTTAAACATGTAGGCTCCTGTTAACCCTTTGAGCGCTGGAACCGGATTTTGAAGGCCTTTGCAAACAGTTTGGATCCAGATGAGACGCCACAGAACGTGGTGTCTCATCAGGATCCAAACTGTGCGCTATTCTGATAGTATTCTTTGAAAAAAAATCAAAGAAAATGCTAATTTTAGAAATTTAGCAGACAACATTTTAGCAGACGACAAATTTCCCAGCATGCAAAGGGTTAAAAAACAAAAAGCAGACACTTAAAGAACAAATTTGAATTCAGATATCATCCATGTAAATAATCATTATAATAGTTATCTGTATATTTTGAATAATGTTTACATGTGTAGTTTTGTGTACATGTTTACATGAAACATTTGCTTGAAATAAATTATTATTCTATAAGGCTCTAACTAGCCACACAACAAACAACACACACAGCTACAGCAAGGCAACTACAAGGCTACCAAATCTCCCACCGTACCTCCAACACCCCACGTGTGTTGCGCACATCGACATCAGGCGGGAGACGGCTGCTGTGCGGGCCCTGCTTGTCCACATTGTCCTTCAATGAGTCTAGAACCACCAGGGAACCACAGGTACAGGAAGAGGAACTCCAGCGGCTGGAAAACATTGTCAACAGCAATAAGGGCTTTTTTATCTCTGTCAACCAGACTTGGCCCCCTCCTTTTGTGAAAAAAATGAGTCACAAACTGTTCAAAATTGTGAAAAAATTAGTAGCTAACTGTTCAAAATTATGAAAAAAATGAGTCGTGAACTGTTCAAAATTTTGAAAAAATGAGTAGCGAACTGTTCAAAATTGTGAAAAAATGAGTCGCGAACTGTTCAAAATTGTGAAAAAGTCAGAAGCGAACTGTTCAAAATTGCGAAAAAAATTAGAAGGGAACTGTTCAAAATTGAGTCGCGAAATTCTTAAAATTGTGAACATTTATGTTGTGAACTTCTTTAAATTGTGAAAATTTGAGTCGCGAACATGTCAAATTTGTGAAAAACTGCCATTCTCTAAGAAGGAAAAAAGCCATATCGATTACATATATATCAATTATGATAAAATATAGTAAATTGATTTAACATATGGTAATTTATTAAAATATAGAACTGTGATAAAAGATAGTACATTTAAATTGTGTTTAAATACCGTATAAACTGTGATAAAATATAGTAAAATGTGTTAACATATAGTAAATAGTATTAAAGTATAGTAAATTGTCTGAAAATACAGGAACTTGTATTAAAATGTAGTACATTTTGTCAAAATAAATTAAACTGTGCTTTCTGACCATATTGTTCTATAAGAAATAGGACTACAGTTGCTGTCATTGTTGTGAGTCAAAAGAAAACATGCTCAGACATAATCACTCAATAATAATTTATAAGTGTACCTAAATATCCATTTGATTTTAACTATTCAATCCATAAAATCAAAATACAACAATTCACACAGAAACAAAGACGCACAGTAAAGGTTAAAGACAGGACAGAAAATAACACTGGAAAAAAGATCGCCGTTGTGAAGTGGATATGATGTCCGCCTAGTGATCAAGAGGTCAGGGGTTGGATCCCTACAGTGGGAGCGTTTTTCAGGTCTCCCCCCAAAGACACCAAGTACTAGTTCTTGTCCCAGGAAACGGACTCAAGAGTGTTTCAAATAAGCCTTAGGCTTTCAATGCAATCCAGCTAAAATAAATAGGTTTAAACTAAACACTGGAAAACATGAATCGTAGCTAGGGAAGACCACATACTCCTCGGAGATTGGTTTGTTCTTTTCCTCTGCCTCTGCCAGCGACATGGCCACTCCCAGACCATTGTCCCCGANTAAGTCAATTTAATTAAACATTTATAAACCAAATCAAGTACACACAGAAAAATCACTCACAGCTCTAGCTTTATCGAAGTACTTGTTATATTTCTCCCTCATGACTCTCTTCTCCTCCTCTTTTCGCTCCACGTCCTCCTTCAACCGCCGGATCTCCTCCCCATGAGACTTCAGCTGGCTCTGTACCTCTGCCACTCCATCACGCTCGTTCTGAATAATTCGGTCCTTCTGCTGAGTCAGCGATACCTGCTCGTCGAGTTTCTTTCGCAGCTCGGCCAGTTCGTTGGAGGACACTGTCGCCTTGGCCGTCTCCTGTAGGTCTTCTATTCTGGCTTCTAGTTCCATGATTTTCTGATTGGCTAGTCTGCAAGCAATTGCAACGTTTTTTTTTTTTAGGGTAAGTTTTTCTTTATTTTTTTCCTTATTGTTGATAGCCCAATGTAACAATTTTTTTTGATGATTTAGCTAATATTGCTTTTAATTAATAATTAACCTGCTTTATGGATACACCTTTCAATCATTTATACATGCTGATAAAAAAAGAATGAAATAAATATTTAACCCTTTGCATGCTGGGAAATTTGTCGTCTGCTAAAATGTTGTCTGCTAAATTTCTAAAATTAGCATTTTCTTTGTTTTTTTTTCAAAGACTATTATCAGAATAGCAAACAGTTTGGATCCTGATGAGATGCCACGTTCTCTTGCGTCTCATCTGGATCCAAACTGTTTGCAAAGGCCTTCAAAATCCGGTTCCAGCGCTCAAAGGGTTAAAATAAATATTTAATAGAATCCATTAAACTTGGTAATATGACACAGTCTAATCAAAGACGACACTTTCCGCTTTTATGAATCTTTTTGTTAAAAGGAAGTCTCTTCTAAACGAAAATCCAGTCAAGGCTGAAAGAAGGTCCCAGATTAGCCTGTGCAGTCTGCATCTGGGACAACACTTAACCCTTTGCATGCTGGGAAATTTGTTGTCTGCTAAAATGTTGTCTGCTGAATTTCTAAAATCAACATTTTCTTCACTTTTTTTCAAAGACCTTTATCAGAATAGCAAACAGTTTGGATCCTGATGAGACGCCACCTTCTGTGGCGTCTCATCTGGATCCAAACTGTTTGCAAAGGCCTTTAAAATCCGGTTCCAGCACTCAAAGGGTTAACGCACATGCATAAAGCCCAGTTTTCCCAGAATGAGGCTCACTTTACTAACCTAACTTCTGTTTCTAGTTCATTCTTTCGAACATTGGCATCATCCAGCATTGTCTGTAGAACGGTAGATTGGTCGCCATTGTTGTCACCGGACTCATTCAATCTCAGCATTTTATTCTCGTGTTCCAGGCGCAAAAGTTTTTCTCTGTAAATATGCATGTCATAATGGTTAACAACAAAACGGTTAGCATGTAACTATTATATACATTGATACAAACACATGCAATAAAATGACTGTTTACCATTAGACAGGTCATTAAACTATATTTATCTTCAATTGCAAAATTTGAATAATTTTTCAGAGATATTGCACATATTTTTTTCTTTAAATTTCTGTGAATACACACAAATGGTGATCAGAAAATTTGCAATTACACCCAACACATTTAAACGAGCAAACTTTAACATAAAATCTATATCAAGATAAAACACATGAGCCTGTGACATAAGACAGGACAAGGTCTACCTGTGTTACAAGGACAATAATATATAATCAAGTGAAAGCCAAGAAGGCTTAACAACAAATTTTGAGCAAAGGAGACTTTACTTATAAGCCATTAAGGTCACAAAAGCTGTTTTTATTTCACAAGGGAAATGCATTGAACGTTTACTAATCTTTTTACTGCATAAACAGATGGTTTTTATCAAAGGTGTCTCCTATTTGATTTAAAGAGGTTACATTAGACACGCACTTCATTAACATGGATTTTTTAAACAAGAACAGATGTCATTGAACAATCACCAAAACACAAGATTTTTTTGAGATAAGACAATGCATCATACTTGATTTCAGGAGGTCAAATTAGACACACACTTTTTAACAGCAAAACATCAATTTTTCAAGAGCAAACTTTATCACACTTGATTTCAAATTTACTAATTGCACCTAATTCACTCTTCAAACAAGACACATTTAATTATAAGATGCTGTGGCATAGTGGTTATGGTGTCCATCTAGCAACAGGAATATCATGGGTTTGATCCCCACTGTGGATGCGTTCTTTAGATCTCACTCAAAGACTGCAAGTACTGGTTCTACCCAGGAAACGGACTCAAGAGTATTTCAATAAGCCTCAGGGTCTTGATGCAATCAAGCTAAATAAAAGATTTAAACTAAATAACACAACACATATTTTTCAAGAGAAGCGAATAATCATTATACTTGATTTCCGCTGGTAGTGACAGCATCTCCATCTGGTGTGTCTGAGAGAGGTCATCTCCCGCCCCCACGTGATGCAGCTGGGTACACTTGAGCTCCTCGTTTACCTCCCTTAGAGAGTCACGCTCCGTCATGATTCGCTAACATATAAAACACAAGAATTTGGAACTGAATTAAAAATTACAAACTCGAATCAAATTGCTGTTTCGCTAAAAAATTTAATAGAAGTGACAATTCTTAAGTCTGCATCTTCTTATACTAGCTTCTTTGAGCATTTTGGTGAGTAAATTCTGGAAAATATTAAGAGTTAAACTCAACAAACAAAACAAAAAGTTATTTAGAAACCTAAATATATTAAGCATTAGAAAATGCACAAAATTGTATATCTGAATTTTTTTTTATAACACCTTCATATTTATTAAATCTTCAATGTTAATAACCTGAAAACTGTGATTTCCTAAATACTATTGTTGCATGATAAGTATACAACCCTTTTATGTTTCATAATATACTAACAGTGTACACATAATATAACGGCTTCATGAAAGGAACACCAATCAACACCGATACCCCACTCACCTCTTTCTCCCTCTGCAAGGAAGACAACTCCACCAAAATCCCACTCACCTCTTTTTCCCTCTGCAGAGTAGACAACTTCTCCTGTATCCGTTTCACCTCAAACTCAGACTTGTCTGCCCGCTTGGTCTCCTCGGTGACCTTGTTCTGGAGCTCATGCACCTGTCTCTTGTACACATCCAGCTGCTGCTTCACTGACCCAGATTTACGCAGCTCCTAGGATAGAGAAATCAACCAGTCGCCAGATAATCTATAGCTCAACCACATGGTTATATTACCGCATAATGCTCACTCTCTTACTATGACATTGTTTGTTTGTTAATTACCCAGCTCCTACATTTTGCACAGACACGGATAGGGGAATCAACCAGTCGCCAGAAAATCTATAGAGCCACGCTCTGGGTAAACTGGGCTTAAGGCATGCACATAAAGTGTCATCCCAGATTAGCCAGTGCAGTCTGCACAGGCTAATCAGGGATGACACTTTACGCTTTTATGGTATTTGCAACGATAGTCTCTGCTAAGCAAAAATCCAGTTTAGGCGGAAGGTGTTGTCCATGATTAGCCTGTGCAAACTGCACAGAATGGGAGACTAATCCATTACAAGTAAGAGCGAGTTCTTTATTTCAAGTAAGAAACTAATCCACCACAAGTAAGGAACACTACTGCAGTATTAGTGAGTGAGACTACTCCACAACTCCTTTGAGAGACTTCTCCACAAGGGAGCTAACTGCTGTACAAACCTCTTGCAACTCCAGGTTCTCCTGCATGTACTTAGTGTTCTTGTCTTCTAAAAGCTTCACCTGGCCCCGCAAGTCACTCAGCTCCTCTAAAGAAACAGTTTTGGTATCGTTAATGACATTATTATCTTACACTTAGAAAAATAATGAAATAATCATTATTCCTAAAATCATAAACTTGGTGTTAAAATTGTTTCATTTAGAATAGTCAGTTAAGTTATTGCATATGTGTTTAAAGTTTAACAATACAAGAATATAATTGTGTGTCCGAAACTCATTTATTGTCTTATCTCTAAAACAGAACTCTCAACACTTGTATTCAACAAACTTCATGCTTACCCATTCGTTTCTTGTACATCTCAATTTGGACCTCATATTTGACGACCTGCTCTGCAGTGTGTCGTAGATCATCCAGCTCGTCTTTCAGGTTTCTACATTCTTCTGACAGGCCAGCCAGCTCAGTATTCTAGGTGTTACACAATAATAAAAGCCTCACACTGGTAAAACAGGGCTTAATGCAGTTGTGCAAAGTGCAGTTCCTGTTTAGCCTATGCCAACTGCACAGGCTAATTAGGGGCAACATTTTCTGCCTAAACTGGATTTTTGATAGAAAGACACTTCCTTTAAACAAAAAATACCATAAAAGTGGAAAGTGTCATCCTTGATTAGCCTGTATGGGCTGCACAGGCTAATCTGGGATGACACTGTATGCACATGCATTAACCCTTTGCATGCTGGGAAATTTGTTGTCTGCTAAAATGTTGTCTGCTAAATTTCTAAAATTAGCATTTTCTTTGATTTTTTTTCAAAGAATACTATCAGAATAGCAAACAGTTTGGATCCAGATGAGATGCCACGTTCTGTGGCGTCTCATCTGTGGCGTCTCATCTGGATTCAAACTGTTTGCAAAGGCCTTCAAAATTCGGTTCCCGCAATGAAAGGGTTAATCCCAGATTTCCCAAACCAGGCTCATATAACCAACATTTTGGAGGAAACTAACAGCAATTTAAGTAGGTACAGTGTAAGTGCTACTCTCAGACAGATTTCTGATTTTCACTACGTGTATTTAAACAATCAACTGTGCCTATTTAAAACACCACAATATAAAAGTAGTTCATACAAATACCATTATCTAAATTCTAATCAATGTAATTTGTAATAGTTACAAGTATTTCTTTAAACGTATGAACATTTGTGATCCTGTCCACCCAACACAATTAAAAAGATACCAGAAAAACAGACACAGAACACATGGTTCTTAATAAGTAACTTTTATGCTTTAAATTGTGTGAAAGCATGGATGATTAGAGATAGAATCAAAAGCTTCATTTATGTAAGTGTATGTATTCAACAAATTAAAGCTGAACAAAACTGAAACAAAACTGCAAAATGAGCTACTTTATCTGAAAAACATGCCTCAATGATCAAACAGTTTTTAGGTAGCCTTGGCATAGTGGATGTGGTGTCCGCCTAGCGATCGGGAGGTCATGGTTTTAATCCCCACAGTGGGAGCGTTCTTTAAATCTCCCCCAAAGACACCAAGTACTGGTCATAGTCCCATGAAAACGGACTTGAGAGCGTTTCAAATAAGCCATAGGCTTTCGATGCAATCAAGCTAAAATAAATAGGTTTAAACTAAACAGTTTTTGAATGAAAACAAGCTTACCCGATCTTGTAAATCATTGACTTCTTTCTGTAAAACATCTACTTTTATTCTGTAATCGTCTTTGTCTGCAATTAAAGAACAAATACAATGCAACTCTTATTAAGAAGATTTCTGTTCAGCACAAATCTTGTATGTCTTTCAAACTACTTTCAAATATTCAACCTTTATTCAGTCAAATGACATTAATTAATATGCCAATAATCCTCTAAAGAGTGATGAATATACACCCACTGATAACCTTTTACTAAAACTATGGCCTCCTTTTTAAAGAAATATACCAAACAAAATTCTTGAATGTGATTATGTGACAAACATGTACAAGAAACATACAATTTTAGTTTGTATTTTATCAATATTTAACGGTCAAATGTGGCCTCTTAAGTGTTCATTAGCTTTTTCTTTAATTTGACCTTGTGATCAAGTTTTTTATCCAAAGGGACCCAGTTTCAAACTCAGCTGTGATATCACTGAAAAAAAAATATTCTGACCAAGTTTCATGAACATAAGGATATACTTGTGGCCTCAAGAGTAATCACAAGTTTTGTCTTTAAAAAAATAACTAGGGACCTAGTTTTTCATCCCACATAACCCAGTTTCAAACTCTGACACGAACAAAATCAACATCAATATAAAGGCTATACAAAAACTCACCATGAGCATGTTGTGCAAAGGTGAGCAAAACAATGAGAAATCTTCAAAAACCATGTTTTATGGATTTGAAAGTGAAATAAGGCCATAACTGTATTAACAATTAGTGGCTTGTTACCACAGTCAATTATGAAAACAAGTGTCATAACAATTATTATCAAACTCCTAAAGCAGTGTTACTGTTAATGTAGATTTCAAATACAAATATTTTAACAATAACCCCCAAAAATATTGAACTCCCTAGCAACACCACAAATCACTCACTAGATTCTAGTTTATAGTTTTCCTCTTGGCACACTTCTAGTTGATGCTGAAGCTGTTGGAATCGCTTGCCCGCAGTGGAACTGAAACATACAGACACTGTGAACAATTTGAATTTTTGATGGTCTAAGAAAAAGCTTTTCACGCATGAAAAAACCCATACTTTTTAAAGGTATAATATGAGTCATTAGAGACTTCTTTGTCTTGATGAAAGTGTTCTCATATTAAAACGTGCGTTATCAGCTCCAGTTTTCGATAAATCTTTTTTATTAATGTATTTTGAACAAATGCTTTAAATCATATAAAAATGGATTCCGAGGAAATTCCAAGGAATTTATAACTATATGAAGAAATCAACAAATAACTAAAATCAACAAGATGCTGCAGTCAATAAACGCATATGTCCCCAGTGGAAGCTTTGTCCTCATTGATAAATTGGCCCATTATGTACGTCTAAGTCCAAAGGTAGGTCTTTTTCAAGGTTAAAATAAGGTCAGATAATGTGGGTGTGTTCTAAATAAAGTCCATACAGGTGTCAAATTTTGTAGCAAGCAGTATTGTTGTTTGACCAAACGCATAATATTTGGGTTAACCATGAATTTGGATGTTCTGAATAAGTCTTAGTCCAAAAGTAGGTAAATGTCAAGGTCTTCATGAGGTCAGGTGATGTAGTTGTGTTGATTGTGTTCAAAGACATAATTCATGCAAGTATTAAAGCTTTAAATGAAGCATTATTGATATAAGATAAAAAAAAATCATTTTAAAGAATATGGACAATCTAAATAGGTCAAAGTCCAAAAGTGGGTCACTGTCAAGGACAAAATGAGGTCAGGTGTGTTGATAGTGTTCATAGATGAAATCCATACAAGTATTAAAAGGACAAATTATAGATGCTAGATGAAACGTGTCATTTTGTATTAACCTCAGATGGGCTAATGGACGGACGGGAAAACTTACAGGCCAATCACTATATGATTTTCAGCATCTGTAGATACTGGGGGCATACAAAATATCTATGGTGTTCAAAATTAACTGCATCATTGCATTTTTTGCGTGCGCTTCAAAACCTTGTCAACCATATTGGCTCAAAACAAGAAAAAAACACAAAATATATGCAGTTAAATGTTAAGTAACATATAAAACAACATTCTTTCCATTGCATCCAAGATCATGTATCATATGATTGGTTAGCCCTTTGCATGCTGGGAAATTAGTCGTCAGACTGATA
The DNA here is from genome assembly GCA_007657795.1 of Dreissena rostriformis. NCBI lineage: Eukaryota > Metazoa > Mollusca > Bivalvia > Myida > Dreissenidae > Dreissena > Dreissena rostriformis. Next base: position 73,590 of record VMBQ01000723.1, on the reverse strand, counting down.
AACTCTGCTAAAATGTTGTCTGCTAAATTTCTAAAATTAGCATTTTCTTTGATTTTTTTTTCAAAGAATAATATCAGAATAGCAAACAGTTTGGATCCTGATGAGACGCCACGTTTTGTGGCGTCTCATCTGGATCCAAACTGTTTGCAAAGGCCTTCAAAATCCGGTTCCAGCGCTCAAAGGGTTAAAGAA
>VMBQ01000723.1:27322-64874 GCA_007657795.1 Dreissena rostriformis | reverse complement strand
GGGTTTAAATGATGTCTCTTCTAAGAAAAAATCTAGTTTAGGCGGAAAGTGTCGTCCCGGATTAGCCTGTGCGGACTGCACAGGCTAATCTGGGATGACACTTTACGCACAAGCATTTTGCCCAGTTTTCTCAGAACACGCCACAAATATCAATGAGGGATGCTTACGTTACATTACATTATATTGCCCTGGGGAAAATCCTGATATGTGTCCCAAGTGAAAACTAACAGTTGTATTTAAAACAATATGAAACAAAAGTGAACAAGTGATGTGTTTGAGAAACACTATATGTCCCCTTTTGAGCGATTTTGACCCATATATTTGACCTTTGACCTTGAAGGATGACCTTCACCCTTCACCACTCAAAATGTGCAGCTCCATGAGATACACATGCATGCCAAATATCAAGTTGCTATCTTCAATATTGCAAAAGTTATGGCCAATGTTAAAGATTGTGCAAACCAACAAACAAACAGACAGGGCAAAAACAATATGTCCCCCAGTATAGACTGGGGGACATAGAAACTGTAATGTAAAAAACAGTTTCTTGTTTTGTAAATAGATTAAAATGAATTGCATAAACATACCCCTTAGATAGGCTCAAACAAGTAATAATAAATTAAGTTACATATACAACTAAACACAACTATCTACAAGCACATGAATAAGGCCATTTAAGTACCAAACTTAATTCCACACCATTTTAAATACAATTTTATAAAATAAATGCCAAGATTAAATATCAAGCAACATTAAACATATCACAAAACCCCATTCCTATTAAAGGTCTAAAATACAAAAAGCAATCCAACATCCACAATTCAAATTCTAAAGGACAGAACATAAAATTATTGACCGTCGGATTAAAACAATGTTGTCAAATCTGTCCTTTTGCAAAAATATTTACAGTTTACACGTATATTGAAACACTTTACCCATCCTTTAGCTTGGAACCATTGAATTTAATCATGATTATTTAATCCTTTGCATGCTGGGAAATTTGTCGTCTGCTAAAATGTTGTCTGCTGAGTTTCTAAAATTAGCATTTTCTTCATTTTTGTTTCAAAGAATACTATCAGAATAGCAAACAGTTTGGATCCTGATGAGACGCCACGTTTTGTGGCGTCTCATCTGGATCCAAACTGTTTGCAAAGGCCTTTAAAATCCGGTTCCAGCGCTCAAAGGGTTAAAAGTATTATAAGGCCAGTATATCAACCTATATATGAGTCTGGCTCTGGGAAAACCTGCTTAATGCATGTGCGTAAAGTGTCGACCCACAATGGCCTTTGTAGTCCGCACTAGGTAATCAGGTACGACACATTCCAATTTTATTGTATTTTTCGTTTAAAGCAAAAATCCAGTTTAATCGGAGAAAGTCGTCCCTGATTAACCTGTGCAGACTGCACAGGCTAATCTGGAACGACACTGTACACACATGCAATAAACCCAGTTTTCAAAGAGCAAGGCTCGTATGGATAGCGATTGTTCAAGGACACACTATGTACATGTAGCAAAGGCACATTCATCCAACTGATACAGTATCCAATCTACCAAAACCAATTGAACAAAAACTAAGATAGTCAATCTTTTGTGGCTTAGATATTCAATAGCCTTAATTGTTACCAAGTATACAATAAATTTCTATAAAATAGAACGAAAATTCAACTCATCATTATTTTGGGGCTTAGAGCAACAGTTCATGACATCAAGATTACGTTACCTAGGATCGTCAAGGTTTTCCGCAATGTTCAGTCGGTCGGTGAGGCGTTCGTTCTCCAAGGACAGATTCTGTTTCTCTTCTTGTAATGCAGTCACCTGTGTGTAACAGTACAAAAGAATGAACAGACCGCTTTGCAAACCACAAATGTTGATCATACAGTTTGAGAATTCACCATAATGTGTTTGTAGCAATACACTGGGATATACATGTATATACAGACTGCAATTTAAAAGCAGGCCATGCAGTATGAGATTTGACCAAGCTATGCATGTAATAATAGGAGCCACATTCTGGGAAAACTGGGCTTAATGCATGTGCATTAAGTGTCTACCCAGATTAGCCTGCGTAGTCTGCAGAGGCTAATAAGGGACGACACTTTCCACCTAGACAGGATTTTTGTTTTTAAGAGACTTCCTAAAAACGAGAAATTCCATACAAGCTGAAAGTGTTGTCTCTGATTAACTGGTGCGGACTGCACAGGCTTATCTGGAACGATGCTTAACGCACATGCATTAAGCCCAGTTTTCCTAAAACGCAAATAATACAATAGGATATATAGACTGATTCTAACTAAAAGCAGAAGCCAATTTCAAACAGTTACCTTACTATGATTGTAATAATACAGTAGCTTATACAGACTAAAATATAAAAAAGTTGACCATTCTGTATAAAAATGCACTTAAGGATGAGATGTCAATTACACAGAATGCAATTTACAAACTTGAGTTGATCTAGGTCAGGGTCCATCCGAGAACTACAAGAACTAGAAAGACAGTGGAGACTTAAGCTTCGCTCAAACGTGAGAAGTACTCTGTAAACGCTTTAAAAGTCACGGCAGCCATTATGATTGGGCTAAAAATGTGGCTTCTAGAGTGTTCAAAAGATTTTAAGAGCATAAAAATGATGCAAGCAGGCATATATTGTCACTATACAAACTCGGTAAAACAACTAATGCTGCATTTCATACGTGACTGGAAACTGGCTAGCTCTAGCTCTAGAATTCATGAACCTGTTTATGTTGAGCATAAGACTGCAACCATTTAATCACTGGAAGAAGACATCTAAAGAACATTGTTATAACTTCAGTGGAATTGTCACTGGATTGAATAGTTAAATCTTTCAGTAGGTTGCATAAATAATATGAACCTTTTGAGCAATTGTGGTCAAGGACCTCACCACATCTGTGGCAGTTTTTGCGAAGATTGGTTGCATGTATGCATACAAGCGAACTAAACGATATCTCCATGAATGAAGCTATAAAGTTGTTAAGGGCCTGTTGAATAATTAATTTAATTTATCAATAGAACTTAGACAGATGAATTTCCGAGGTAAAATTGAGATTTTGGGAAAATATAATCATTTATAAGAACTTCTCCAGTGGAAAATACAAAATTCTACTTGGGGAAAACAAACCCCGGCTTATGAAGGAAAAGAGCCCTGGACCATGAACTAAAATTGAACCCACAAAAAGGTTTGTTTAACATTAGTTTTTTGCCAAGCATTACCAAGAGCATATGACAGAGTAACAAAAGCTATCCCAAGACAGCACACTAGACTATTCTTCTGCTTTGATAGTATAACCCTTTGAGCGCTGGAACCGGATTTTGAAGGCCTTTGCAAACAGTTTGGATCCAGATGAGACGCCACAGAAAGTGGCGTCTCATCAGGATCCAAACTGTTTGCTATTCTGATAGTATTCTTTGAAAAAAAATCAAAGAAAATGCTAATTTTAAAAATTCAGCAGACAACATTTTAGCAGACGACAAATTTCCCAGCATGCAAAGGTATAATGTACATTTTCTGTCATTCATCTAATCCAATGACCACAAAGTGATATTTTAAATTGAACAACTGTTACAAATGTAGTTCTTGTATAACATATAAAAACTGAAAGCTGAAAATTTATAAATTAAAACAAGAAATGTGTCCACCCAAAGTAAATATAGCGGACATTTGGCTGAATAGTATAGCTCAGACTATTCGATGAATAGCCCAGCTCATAATGGTGATTTTCAATGCTTTAACCCATTGCATGCTGGGAAATTTGTCGTCTGCTAAAATGTCGTCTGCTGAATTTCACAAATTAGCATCATTTTCTACGATTTTATTCGTCTGCTAAAATGTCGTCTGCTGAATTTCACAAATTAGCATCATTTTCTACGATTTTTTTGTAAGACCACTATCAGAATAGCAAACAGTTTGGATCCTGATGAGACGCCACGTTCTGTGGCGTCTCATCTGGATCCAAACTGTTTGCAAAGGCCTTCAAAATCCGGTTCCAGCGCTCAAAGGGTTAACTACAAATAAGCGCCCCAAAATAAGCTGAAGGAGAACACAAAATTGACTTACTAATTTTTTCTTGGAATGCAAATAAAATGGAACATGCACATCAAAAGCTTTTCAACATGATAAATGAAAACAATATCACATTACATATTTGTTCAAATCATATCATGATGCGGATTAATTCCAATTGAGCGTGTTATTCAGTCAGTGCAGAAATCATTAAACAAACTATATCTCAATGTGAGTTAATTATTACAAACAGTGGGAACAAAAACATTCTCGGAAAACGACAATTTAGAAGCTTTAAAATATTCTAGATATTTCAAGAATACAAGTCTCTAAATTGTACATTTCTACGTAATTTATTGACTTGCTCAACTGTCAAAGTTGGGTTTAAATGAAACATTTCTACTTACTGACTCCTTTAAAAGTTTCTATTGTTTATTCTTCTCCTTGCAACAGTTTCAAAATGCAATCTGGGGTCGCGCCAAGACTACATGTATCATAACTGATACACATGCCCATGTCCTGTATGACAGTGGCATAATCATAATGTTCACATGCGCTGATTTATGTTATGAAATCATGTGCAAATCTTGAGGATTTCTGTGCATGTACATGTAACATATGGTGGTCTGGACTTAAATCATTAGACAAAAACAATATTAACCCTTTGAGCGCTGGAACCGGATTTTGAAGACCTTTGCAAACAGTTTGGATCCAGATGAGACGCCACAAAACGTGGCGTCTCATCAGGATCCAAACTGTTTGCTATTCTGATAGTATTCTTTGAAAAAAAAATCAAAGAAAATGCTAATTTTAGAAATTTAGCAGACAACATTTTAGCAGACGACAAATTTCCCAGCATGCAAAGGGTTAAATCATTGTAATGAGTTTTATGCAAACTGGCCCCTGGATTTTACCTGCAAGTCCAGCTCATGACATCTTTGCATCAGTTCTTCTTTGGCTTCCATTGCACTGTTCAGTTCTTCGACTGTCTTGCGTAGCTGAAGAACATGAAAATAAAACCGAAATTAAATGTTATCACATTTATTGTTTATGTTACATACATGTATCTGTAAATAAAATTGTTGTGAGTGTCTTGCTTATCACCATTTCATATCAACCCAAATAAACTTACATAAGTAGAAATGGGCTATATAACACTAAGTCTGTTGGGGGACAGGTGTGTTTGTCACAAATGCTTTTACAACAACATGTTATAAGTCCAAATAAGGTCAAGGTCAAAGTTGTTTGGGTGATATGATGTGATAGATAACGGTACTTAACAACAATTTTGCAAGTATCAAAGAGCTGATTCTGTAAAATCTACAGCACCTGTCACTTACATAAAGATGGAAGGACTGAACGGACAGGAAAATCACTAAGTCTCTTTAAACAAGATGCATGAGACATAAAAAAAAATGATTTTCATTGCCATCCTTTAGCATAATGTATTCAACTTGTTATGGAAATTTGTTAATTGATATGCCAAAGGCCCTTTAGAACTAAAAGAATAATCAACTGACTTTATATTAGACTGTTTATAAATATGATAAAATTCAACACTTTTTTATATAGACAATAGCTTGACTATAGCATTTAACAACATAAGTGTTACTTGTAAGAACTCTCTTTTTAGATTCCATATAATTTGAATGTTTCAATGGGCTACTTTTTAATTTCTGCATTTCTGTTGTTTATAAGGAACTATTGGCGTAATTCACACCCACTTCAGAATTAATAAGTAAAGAAATACACCATAAACGATTCCCGACTCCTGGGTTAAAGTTTTGAGACAGACAAACAGAAAGACAGACACACAGAAAGACAGACACACACAATGACAGACAGAAAGACAGGCCAAAAACAATATACCCCCTCTTCTTCGAAGAAGGGGCATACAAACTAGTTATCCTAATATAACTTATGTTGTATCCTCTTATGATCAGAGGAAAAACAGATTTGCACTTGTGATTCGGCTATTAATTATTACGCTTACTTATGAATAATAACTGATTTTCTTTTGAAACAAACACATTTCTCAAATATTTACCTGTTCCCCAACTTCAGAGTCTACGTCTGTTGCTATTTCTTTGGTCATCAGCTGATGAACAGAAAGAAGAAACAATTACGAGACTTTAACATGCGACCTATATAATATTTGAAAGTCACAAGGCATAAGCTATGGAAAGTACAAAAGCAAAATGGCAAGGTTCTGTACCCTGCTCATTGCTGTCCGTCTGGACTGGTCGACTCAAAAAAGTGGGAAGATCATTAAAATGGTTATATTTTAGCAAATATTCAATTGGAAATGAAAAAACTGTGCTTAAAACGTCAATTACAATAGTGAGACTACAAAATTCCTCAAATTTCCGCCCTGCCCACTGAAAGCAGCACGCCCTCTCTCTACAGTTTGTGACCGTTCCCTAAATAAACTGGGTAAACATTAAAATCAGTAAATGAAAATTATTCTTCAACTTTGTTATATTGTCACGTATCAATAATCACACATTTAGGCATCTGAAGAGTCAAACCCAAGGAAATGGAAGGAGACTAAAAGAGCCTCTTTCTGGGAAAACTGGGCTTAATGCATGTGCATAAAGTGTCATCCCAGATTTGCCTGTAAAATCCACACAGGCTAAGAACGGACACCACTTTCAGCCTAGGCTGGATTTTTGCTAAGAAAGACTCCTTTTATATGAAAAATTTCATGCAGACTGCACAGTCTCACATGGGATGACACTTTAAGCCCATGCATTAAGCCCAGAGTCTCAAAGTGAAGCCGTTTGCTGTCACCTCCTGTATGGCAGTCATGACGGCGTGTTGCACAGACTCCTCCATGGCCATGATACGCTGGATGTACTCCTGCTTCTCGGCGCAGTTCACCGCACACCCCAGGATCAGCTGCAGCAGACGGCCAAGCTCACCATGGTTACAGCTCTCACCTAGCAACGCACACACAGGCTGATATGACATGGCGATAATATAATGTTTTGCGGTCAATAACTTTCACAAACACCCGAAAACTCATTTTAAGGGCACATGATGGCAACAAAATAAATGTGTTTTGTGGCTTCCTTTTCGCTCCTTCTTGTTCTGCATTTATTGTCTTTAATGCCAACAAACTTAACAACATCTATTACTTAAGTAAAATGCCTGAGGAAATATTCAGTCCTATTGTCATTGGTAATTTAAGCCCTTAAAAGCATAAATCATTGCTCCACCAAAATAAAAAGAGCTTTGGTGAAAACCATCATCAAAGCCACCTTTTTATTTCGGTGGAGCAATGATTGATGCTTTTAAGGGCTTAAATTCTACTGTTCATCATATTACTGAAAACATTATAAACTAAAATACTTGTTATATTTAATACGTTTTTTCAATATATAAAAACATTTAAGATCAGATACATTTTTAGTTTATTACCAGTTAAACAGACTGGACGATTATACCAATAATTGTATGAGACCATGGGACCATGCTCTATCCAATAATCTCAATATTTAAAACTTTGAGGAAACATGTGCACACATTATACTACAAACTTACAATGTTTGATATGCCAAGATCATAAACCTTCAAAGTGTATCACCCATTTCTCATTTCATAATATATTATATTCTAACATTTCAACAGGATAAAAAATGTATCACTAATATCTAAGACTATCCAATATCCGTTAAACAACAATTATTTTACAATGACAATTTATGCAAGAGAACTATAAACTTGTTACACGAATATCCAATACGCTCAGACTTAAGCCTTAAACCGTCATTGCCGATTTCTTGTCATCCTCTCCACACCTGTCACAGAGCAAGTCAATAGGAAATCAATAAGCAGAGTAATAACTGCAGACGAAGGTCTGTCCTAAAGCAGGAATAGTTACATGTTTTCACAGGTGTGATGGGATTTGAAACATATTGTTAGTGTTTCTTAAAGCGACAGATTTTGGTATATTTTTAAGTATGCTGTTCCATGTCTCAACTTACCAAATTTAACTGTAGGAACAAAAAACGCCTAGAAATATACCAGAAAAAAATATCTATGAAACAAGACATGTGTCCATAGGGCTCAGATGCCACCACATTCCACTTTTATCTTAAAACTCCACTCCACCAAGGTTATTTTGAAATCCATCAATAAATGGCAAAGTCATAGCAAAGACAGAATGTTTCTGGGACAATAGTTTCCCCCTAGAGTGGATTTTAGTTTTTAAGAAAATTCCTTTACACAAAACATTCCATAAAAGCGGAAAATGATGTACCTGATTAGTCTGTGCGGACTGCACAGGATAATCTGGGACGACACTTCAAGCTCATGCATTAAGCCTGGTTTTCCCAGAGTGCTTCTCATACGTATTTTCAGATTTTGCAGTTAAGCTCACTACAGGTAATTACATTTCAAAAGTGTGTCATTTTGAGAACAGGTTCTTGAGAAAGCAGACTTTTAACCCTTTGCATGCTGGGAAATTTGTCGTCTGCTAAAATGTTGTCTGCTAAATTTCTAAAATTAGCATTTTCTTCGATTTTTTTTCAAAGAATACTATCAGAATAACAAACAGTTTGGATCCTGATGAGACGCCACGTTCTGTGGCGTCTCATCTGGATCCAAACTGTTTGCAAAGGCCTTCAAAATCCGGTTCCAGCGCTCTAAGGGTTAAATGTGCATGTACATTTATGAGGATTAGTGCTGGGGACAGGAACTATGAAAGGGGATTGATTCTCAACATTATTTTGGAAAACAACTTGTATGTTATCAATGTGATTGCTTTAATGTTTTCTTCTGAAAGAACCAGCAAATAAGAACACAATTTGCATGAATGTATGGTATTTATGTGGTTTGACCTTAAAAAGATGGTAAAAGCAGAACATTTGAAGGAAAAGGAAGAAATTAGCATTAATGGTGCAGAATCAACTCTTACTCGACTAAATCAACAGTCACATACCTGATGTAGTCATAGAAAACAAACCCACACTACAACTATATATATAAAGAAACCTTGTATTAAACTCAAGAACTTATTTCATAATATTGATGAATTAATTCAAGTTTAACAAGTCAAAACGCATAAAAGTTCTCATTTAAATGAAAACAAGACAGCTTTACAGTTCATAAAACACAGCAAGTGTATTCATAGCCAACAGCACCATGCCGCCCTTAGGGGCTCACCTGAGTTTAGAATGCATCAATTATTGAAGATGTGAAATGGTGACCTTGTTTTTGGATATATGTGACCTACTGTAGATTCAAACTTGGTCATAGATATTGTCATGATAAACATTTCATCAAAAAAAAGAGTTATAAATGTGGCCTCTAGAGTTGTAACAAGTTTTTTCTAAGATTCAACCTGGTGACCTTGCTTTTGGACGCAAGTGACTCAGAGTCAAACTCAGTCTAATTATTGTAAAGTCAAACATTCAGACCAAGTTTCATCAAGATTAAGCATAAAATGTCATCCCAGATTAGCCTTTGCAGACACCTTAAACATGGCTTCTAGAGTAATAACAAGGTTTTTCTTATATTGACCTGGTGACTTAGTTTAAGGATGCATGTGACCCAATTTTGAATTAGACCAAGATATTGTCAAGATAAACATTCTGACCAAGTTTTATAAAGATTGAAAGTTTTCAACAGAGGAAAACAACAACTGATGCCAAACAAAGATTGACCAGAATGCTTAGAATATTGGAAAGGATATTTTGGTGGCCTATATTCCTCAACAGCCAAAAAAGTATGTAAATTTGTTAAACAGCACATATTTTGATGAAATTTCATGACTCCTACAAACATTGAAATTTCTATTGATGTGCAAAAGGAAATTGCACTGAACAGGATAGAAGATGCGAAAATACGAGAAATTAGGTCAATGTTATATCTTACCCTTCTCACGACCTGTTTGCAGCAGACAATTACTTTCAGTATATCAGGTCGACATAAGCACACAATGGTAAGACAATTATATAAATAAGTTATGTAAATAACCAAAAGCAATTTGAACCAAACAAATTAATTGTTATTGACAATTGACATTCAGAATAAAAAAAATCTACACTTTTACCACATTATCTGAACTTTTAAGTTTTACTTGGACTTAAAAGTAAAACAAGAGGCCCATGAGGGCCTGAATCCCTCTACTGGCTGGAATGTCAATGGAATGGAAAGTCAACATGCAAGGGAATACTGAAAACACAAATCCTTTCATCCTTGCCAAATGAATTATCAGATGGCCTTTATTTTATTTAATTTTAAATTAATAATTGCAACCAATTAAACAACCTACTTAAATACCTCGGATCAATACAAATTCAAGGGGAGATAATTCTGGACTTTTTACTCTGATGTAACCCATTTTTAATAGGGTTTGAGTCCTCATTAATATAAGGACACTGAACAAGTTTGAAAAGAATCGGATGAAAACTGTGGAGTTTATCGCGTAAACAAGAAAAAGTCTAACGCACGCACGGACGGAGGGTCTAATGTAACCCATTTTCAATAGGGTTTGAGTCCGCATTAATATAAAGACACCGAACAAGTTTGAAAAAAATCTGATGCAAACTGTGGATTTTAGCGCGTAAACAAGAAAAAGTCTAACGCACGCACGGACGCACACAAGCAGGCACGGTCTGATGTAACCCATTTTCAATAGGTTTTGAGTTCTCATTAATATAAAGACACTGAACAAGTTTGAAAAGAATCGGATGAAAACCGTGGAGTTTATCGCGTAAACAAGAAATAATCTAACGGACGCATGCACGGACGGACGGACATTCTGATGTAACCCATTTTCAATAGGGTTCGGGTCCTCATTAATATAAAGACACTGAACAAGTTTGAAAAGAATCGGATAAAAACTGTGGAGTTTATGGCGTAAACAAGAAAAANCTAATCTAACTTGTCTCACACAGGCTAGTCCAACTTCTCTGACACAGGCTAGTCTTACTTGTCTGACACAGGCTTGTCTATCTTGTCTGACACAGGCTAGTCTTACTTGTGAGACACAGGCTAGTCTAACTTGTGAGACACAGGCTCGTCTAACTTGTCTAACACAAAGGCTACGCCAACTTGTCTGACGCAGACTAGTCCAACTTGTCTGACACAGGCTAGTCCAACATGTCTGACACAGGCTAGTCCAACGTGTCTGACACAGGCTAGTCCAACTTGTCTTTTACATGCTAGTCTAATTTTTCTGACACAGGCTAGTCTAATTTGTCTGACACAGGCTGGTCTAACTTGTCTGACACAGGCTAGTCTTACTTGTCTGAAGAAGGCTAGTCCAACTTCTCTGACACAGGCTAGTCCAACTTCTCTGACACAGGCTTGTCCAACTTGTTCGACACTAGCTAGTCCAACTTGTCTGACACAGGCTAGTCTAACTTGTATGACACAGGTTATTCCAACATGTCAGCATGGGGATAACTACATTTGGGGTTTTCCCAGCGACACAGCGTTTGAAGTGCCACCAGGCAGTTTCGTGTCTGGTTCCTGTTCCGAACCTCTCGATAAATTTGAAAGAGGACGGAAACCAAGCTGCCTTTACCTTTATCATTGATAATCAGCGAGGTATGCCAATTAAGAAAATTTATCTATCTCAATCGGACCGGCTCGGTCTTTAAGGTAGATTGACATTGTGAAGAATTTGTTCATGGTATGATAATTTAGACGAGCTTTTGAAGCAGCATCGTCAAAAAAAATAGCATCACCCTAGAGTAAACATTACCCACTTTCAAATGAAAAATGTAAATCGTGAAACTGATCGTCTTTATTGTCATTTATAAACAGTAAATAAATTGAAACTTGAAAAAACATTACCTATTCTGCACTTCTTGAGGCTTTTTTCAATGATACCATGAGGAGGGCCAATACTATGAGAATATGGGGTACAGTAATTGACTTCTTGAGTTTGATATATGAACGATGACGTTACATGTTTTGGCGTAAAGGTCTCCTTTTTTAAGAGGAAATAGTAACCACACATCATTCGCGCTATAGACACGCAATTTTGCGCTAGAAATGTTTTATACTACACACAATCCATGCTATCCACAAGAATGAAGTGACGTCTTACATGCTCGCAAATCATGTCCGCTCTTGTCTAGAAGATCAAAGAGTTTATTTAAAAAACAAAGTGCATTTGCAGTTCGATTCTAAATCAGCCCTTGTGCGTCCTTCGTGTGAATATTTATATTGGGATTGGAATTCCAGATTGAACTTTTTTACATGTTTGGGTATTATACCGTTTTAAGCTTATTACATGGAACTAAGCCATCATTTCAATAGAATATTATAAAACGGCAAGTTAAAATGAAAGATGAATCAATTTGTTAATAAAATCGAATATTCAAAAATATGCGAATACAGAAAATGGATATTCAAATATAATTTCATGATTCGTTCCCATTCCTTAATTTTACATGTTCCAATTTGACTATGAAAAACAAGAGGACCAAATGCCCTATGATTTTCACCTGAGATCCAAAAGAAACAGAACTGTTCTGAGCAGTATGTAAAATGTTTCCATATAATTCCATTTTAGTAATCAGACGCCATATCCTAAAAAGAAGTGTTTTCAGAGAGTTTCATGACGAATGTGAATAAAGCTGTCCCAAGACTTGACTTTATTCTGCTTTGATAGCATTATGTACAATTTGTGTAAGTCACCTAATATTTTGACCACAAACACATATTTAAAGTTAAATATCAATCTCAATTATTCTTTATTCAGTATACACATGTAATAAAATTAATGCTGAAAATTCAGAGATTAAAACAAGGAAAATTGACCATGCTAAGAAACTAGATTTTCAACTTTTTACTAATTAATAAAATTTAATTTAAGCAACATACACAAAAAATGCAAGTTATTTATCGGACGCCATTTTTCTATTATTAGTAACAGTCTCATTGATCGCACTGGCCCCAAATGCAATCCAAGTGGCTCCAAATACAATCCAAATGGCTCCAAATGCAATTCAAGTGGCTCCAAATGCAAGCACAGACAAGGCCCTTATGTTTGCTAACTACATGTGTATTAGCACAATTACAGCATGATAAGGGAATTGTGACAATTGACAATAATAAAAATGCCAATATAAGATGTCAGTTTTTTTAACTGACCTAAGGTGACAGTTTAAATATAAACAATAAAGATTCATTCAATTTCAAATACAATGGTCCAGTTTAAAAACCAGATAAAAATCACAATAAATTATAAAAATAATATACAACACTATGGTTTCACTAAATAATTTCCCTTTCTGATAATTATTAACTTCATTTTCTGTACATTGTTAGTTCTTTTAAAAGTCGTTTTCATCTATTTTGTTAACAAAGTATACATTTTTAATGGGTTTCTTTATGATTCTTATTCAGAACTAAAACATAAAAACAACTACAATAAGTATTAATAATTATTGTTATCATTATTCAAATTATAAACACATTTTACTTTATTTCTGCTAATGAACCAATATCTGTGTCATTCAAAATTCTTAAAAACTTCATGTTTGTAGAACATATAAATGTATCAGTTTATTTCATTTTCATTTAATTTAATTGTTTATCATTCAGTATTTATTAAAGACTTATTCCCAATTATTATACTATTTACAGATTAGCCTTTTCTGTGGTATTTCCAACATTTTATTGATAAGGCCTAAGTTAAAAGCTTTATTGTTTATGATTAAATTATTACATTTTGCATTAAAAAACTTCATCTAATTCCATACATATTTTTTTCAAATTTAAGTGAATAAGGCGTTATTTTTGGCAAAGCAAAGTAAAACATTTCCAATGAAAAACATGTCTTTATAAGTCACACTGAAAATATTTACTGCATGCATACAATAATTGAATATAACTCAAGTTCGTAACCTGTTTGTAGTTTCTAACCCATATACATGACTTAGGGATCCAAAATATTGCATTCTTGACAAGCTCTATCATGGCCATATTTGATATTTGACCCTTGACCTCTAAGTGTGACCTTGACCTTGAATAAAAAAAATCGGGCATTGAGCTCAACATTAAGTCTTAACACTGTGATTAATTAGGGCAAAATAATTAAAAGTGCTTTTTTAATAATAAAAAACAATCGCTGAACTAGATTTTGTTATGTATTGAAGCATGTGCCTACAGGCGGACAAGTTCATTGCTTAATTACTAGCGCGGCGGTAAGGTCGGGTGACATTTTCCTTTGATCTTGGAACACAGTTTCTGTATGCCTCTATGCAAGGCGATAACCTAGCAAATTTAATCTGGAGCAAGGACCTGCAACAGTCAGGCCTTGTCAACGTTAACAGGTGCAACGTTGCAAGGTCAGTCAGGTCCATATTATATAAATTAAAACTATTTCACAGCATAGCAGCTAAAAATCGGATTCCTCGCATCAATGTTTTAGTCATAGTAAATATTTATATTTGTTTATATCCGAAGAAAGTTTATCAAACATTTCGTTAATGTTTAGGTTTGAACAAACAATATCACAATATGAATGTTTATAAATCAATATCCCTGCACATGAATTCTTTGTGATTATACATTCATATTAAACTGTACAAAGCTCAAAATATCTTTCTTGGTTCACAAGAATGAATGATAAGGACTGAGCAAACTTCCTCTTGCAGAAAAGGCACTCATATTTGCGATCGCATTTCAACATATTGTGGCTTCATATATGTGAATCCAGAAATTCTTTGACTGAACATCATCCCACACATGGAACATCAGAAAGATTTTTTCGCGGTGTGGCATCTCATGTGCACCTTCAAGTTTGATTTACTTGAAAAGCTTTTGTCACATACGCTGCATTTGTGTGGCTGCTCACCTGTATGAACCCTCATGTGCTCCTTGAGTGCAAATCTGGCAATAAAGCTCTTTCCACACTCGCTGCAACTGTGTGGCTGCTCTCCCGTGTGAATCTTCAAATGCTGAGCAAGACCGGAACTGTGGACAAAGCCCTTTCCACACACCATGCAACTGTGTGGGCGCTCTCCTGTATGAATCCTCTTATGCTCTGTGAGCTTGAACCTGGTGATAAAGCCTTTTCCACACACGGTGCAACTGAAAGGCCGCTCTCCCGTATGAATCCTCATATGCCGCTTGAGCTCGGAACTGGTTCTAAACCCCTTTCCACACACGCTGCAACTGTGTCGCTGCTCTCCCGTGTGAATCCTCATATGCTCAGTGAGGCTGGAAGTTTGGACAAATCTCTTTCCACAAACATCGCAACTGTGTGGTCGCTCTCCCGTGTGAATCCTCATATGGTTAGTGAGATCCGCACTGGTGACAAATCTCTTTCCACACACGCTGCAACTGTGTGGCCTCTCTCCCGTGTGAATTATCATATGCCTATTAAGATGGGAACTGTAGACAAATCCCTTTCCACACACGCTGCAAGTATGTGGCCGCTCTCCCGTGTGAATCCTCATATGCGTTGTGAGTGCAGATCCGAAGGAAAAGCCCTTTCCACACACGCTGCAACAGTGTGGCGGCTCTCCAGTGTGAATCCTCATATGCGTTGTGAGTGCAGATTCGAAGGAAAAGCCCTTTCCACACACGCTGCAACTGTGTGGCCGCTCTCTCGTGTGAATCCTCATATGCCTATTGAGATGGGAACTGACGACAAAGCCATTTCCACACACGCTGCAACAGTGTGGCCGCTCTCCCGTGTGAATCCTCATATGCCTATTGAGATGGGAACTGATNTACATCCAAGTTAAATGTCTCCAACTGGAAATAGAAATAAATAAAAACTCAATAAATATGAAGACCTTAATATGCAGCTGATATGAAAAACACAACTGCCTGAAAACAGATGTGACATAATCGTATGATTTGTAAGTAAATTAGTAAATATTAGATGTGCAGTTGCAATATTAGATGCAATTATTTATTCACTTTATAACTAACTATGTTAACCAGTTCATAACACTATCTTACAAATTCTATCTTCTACCATTAATTATAAATTGTATAATGCATATATAATGTAGGCTATGAGCTTGTATAAGCTTTACTGCTGAATAAATGTTTTTGTTGTTGTTGTTATAAAACTAAACAAGAGTGTCAAACTGTCACAAGATACGCCATTTTGAAGGTTTTGGACAACTTGACCTAAATATCATCTAGACACAACTTCTGACCAAATTTGGTGAAAATCGGATGAAAACTTTTTCAATAAGAGAGCGGACACCATGCTTAATGCTTGAAATGCACTAAGAGACCTCGTGACCTTCATGTAGTTTTTGACCTGGCATGACCCATATTTGAATTTGACCTAGATATCATCTTGACACAACTTCTGACCAAATTTGGTGAAGATCGGATGAGAACTACTTCAATTAGAGAGCTGACACCATGCTAAATGCTTTAAATGCACTAAGTGACCTCTTGACCTAGTTTTTGACCCAGCATGACCCATATTTTACCTTGACCTAGATATTATTTAGACACAACTTCTGACCGAATTTGGTGAAGATCGGATGAAAACTACTTCAATAAGAGAGCGGACACCATGCTAAATTCTTGAAATGCACTAAGTGACACCGTGACCTAGTTTTTGACCCGGCATGACCCATATTTGAACTTGACATAGATATCATCTAGACAAAACCTCTGACCAAATTTGGTGAAGATCGGATGAAAACTACTTCAATAAGAGAGCGGACTCCATGCTTAATGCTTGAAATGCACTAAGTGACCTCGAGACCTAGTTTTTGACCCAGCATGACCCATATTTAAACTTGACCCAGATAACATTCAGACACAACTTCTAACCAAATTTGGTGAAGATCGCATAAAAACTAGCTACTTCAATAAGAGCGGACACCATGCTAAATCCTTGAAATGCACTAAGTGACCCCGTTACCTAGTTTTTGACCTGGCATGACCCATATTTGAACCTGACCTAGATATTGTCTAGATACAACTTCTGACCAAGTTAAGTGAAGATAGGATGAAAAAAATTTGAATTAGAGAGTGGACACTGCTGTGGACGCCGCCTGCCCGCCCGCCAAGGGTGATCTTATAATACGTCCCGTTTTCAACGGGCATATAAAAATGTATTTTTATAATAAACCATAGTGCAAATAATAAAATAATCATAGCTTGAAATCCGGTGGTTTTGAGGTTCCAAAGGAATAATCATTCATGTCAAAACACTGTGTTAATATGTCGGATAATTGATTGAATAAACATATTTGAGTTTACTTCATTTCAGAAATTCTTTTTTATTACAAAAAAACATACATTTTTACTGTAGTCACAACAAAAACAACAGATCTGTCCATCATTCTTATCTATCATAACATCCGGTATTTTCGCGGTTAATACAATGCAGGTTAGATAACATTAGTATTAATTCATGAATTAATAAACAAAGATCTAACATACTATCAAAAGCAACAATCAATTAAGTTTATGTCAGTTTATATAAATGGAATTTAAGACACAAAAATAAATAAAAATCACGGTTATCTTCAAGCACTGCACACATTGTTTGACCCATGAACCAGCAAGACAATTTCCATAATTGTTGGACTTTTAATTACCAAGATTTGATTGATACTGTTTTCATGCAGATTTTACAAGTAGGTCACGCAGATTTGTTTGTAAACAAAAGCCACAGGGCATTGATGAAATCACGCTAGATTAGCCAACCCGCGGGAAAACCAGGTAAGAGTATAATTGATTCCTGTAAGTTAATTAGAAAGTTATAATATTTTATGAATGGACACCCTTTTATTTTTGCTCTAGATCTTTTCCTACAATAGTATATGATGATAACTTGTTCTCTACATGAGCCTCACTCTGGGAAATTGGGGTTTCATGCATGTGTGTAAAGAGTTGAACCAGATAAGCCCGTGCAGACCACACAGTCTAATCAGGGACAACACTTTCTGACAAACAAGATTTTCCCTTAGAAACAACTTCAATTAAATTGAAAATATAACAGAAGTGGAAAGTCTTGTCCCTGATTAGCCTGTGCATCTTCTGATAGAATAATTAAAAACGACATATCCTTATTCCGAGCGCGTCCTGATACCGATCATTTTGTTTACATGTACATTAAGAACGCAGCTCTCGTGATGACGTCACACGCATGCGCTCTGAGTATTTTATTTCACTAACATTACTACGATTGAAAATAAATACAAACACAACCAAAATGAGGAAAAACAGGAATAATTGCATTTCAAAATCTTATTTCAACTAAAATAATCCAAATTTATCCATATTCCATACATTTTATTAGTCCAATTCATAAAATGTCCACAAAAATTGCAAAGTGAAGCAGACGTCAGTACTGCACTACTGTAGTGGTAACACAACATTTCAAAACCAAATTACTTTCACTTTCTCCTGATTTTCAGAAAATAGTGCATGAAAAAATCATAGATTCTAGCATAAGAGCAGTCTGCATACACTGTGTCAGGGTTATCACGTGTGTTTAGTGTGAATACCCCTGTTCCGATTGGATGTTTATTATATTAAATCTTCTAATAGTTCAGTGAATCAAATGTGTAAGTTAAGTTTGCCTAATTCCTATCGCAATCGAGCACTATCCCTTTCCGGTGTGACGTATAGGTACAAGTTCAACATGCGTGTAGTGGAGGTTTATTGCGGGTGTGTATGGAAATATCGGCTTTGCATGGTTAAACATGTTGTAAATAAACAATTTTTACATGGATTTAACGGGAATTAAATTAATCTTTGAAGGTAAATATGTTTCTTCTTGTTTAACACTATCACACTTTTATCTTCACCTCACTTTCATGCTTTGAAGTCTCCCTTTCAATGCTTTTAAACCTTTTATTATTGCACTCTGCAGCCACTGACACGGGCACCTGCCAATAATACCTGCAAGGGGGTTCCGGCAGTATTGAAAGATAGAAAGATAGATAGATCGTTTATTGTTGCATTGTTTGTATTATTTCAAAAATTCTTTTACTTGTTTCCTTAACCGCTTGATTCACGGTCATCGGAGGATACTGTTTACAAATAGAAGTGAATACATGTAATTTCAAAATAATTGGTCTTTAGTAAAGACTTTACATGTGTAGCAATATTTGCTTCATTTTGACCAAAATTATACATTTTTTCCATACAAAATCTAAATTGCACATGTTTTTTTTTCACAAAAAGACAAAATCTACATCTACAACATCTACATAGACGTTTCTACACACAGATAATTAACGTAAGTTTTATCAGAAATATGTCAACAATTTCGAAAAAGGAGTTTGCTGAATCTATAGGAATTGATTAAACTATAGCAAAGAAAATTGCAGAAACTTTACAAAACAATAAAATGATTACCCAAACAATTAAGCTTTCACACAAAACTTCACGATCCATGATAGTGAAACTACTGAAACATATTAATAAAACTGTTTGACAAGTTGCAAGTTGTTAATTGCGAAGGGAGATAATACTACTTCCGACATATCTCTGTTTATTTTCGGACGTTTTCCTGTAATCGATTATTTACGACGTTTCATATTAGATGGAATACAAATATTTTATAGATAAATAACTTTGAGGAACACACAATTATATAAATTTAAATTTTATACGAATATTAAATGCACAGAAAATCTAAAAAATATGTATGTAAATGGTTATTTTGATACAAGGAAAATGAAGCAGTCCAGTTCATGTCTTTTTCTGAAATGAAAGTAGAATTTACACGTATCTAAAATACCGGAAAAATTCACACCAAGAGGCTTAGCTTTTTGTTTCAAAGTACGTTTTCTTTCTAATGTACTCGTGAATTTGTTAAAAAAATACTGTTTGATAAAATCGAGTCACTCGGAATTATATTTGATAATAGAAATGATATCTCCCTAAGGCTAATGACACTGACAGAGCCCAACTTAGACTTAGAGCTGCTGAGTTTTGTATCAGTGTAAGGTAATCATGCTTTTTCTAATTTACAAATTTGACAGAATTTCTTACAGTGCTATAGACTAGTTAGTAAAAAACCTGTTTGATGAAGTTACTTATATATATTAACATGAAATTGTTATGACTAAAATGGGTAACTTGTATTTGTTTGTTTGTACTGGTTTGCATTACTAGCACTTATAATAGTAAATTTTATAGTTTGCTCCTTACCGTCTTCCATGAATTAAGTATTACTATTACAATTTTTTAAAAACCTTCAAGGACATAACCACAGTACAGTCAACCNATTTATTGTCATATTTTAAAATCATTTGGCACATTTGTTCACCATCATTGGACGGTGTGTCGCGCGAAAGAATTACGTCGATATCTCCAAGGTCAAGGTCACACTTTGAGAAAACAGATTGAATTTGATTGAATTTGACACAAGGGGGATAACTAAAGACAATCAGTACCAATGCACATTGTTAGTTGCTTCCCTTTATCAGACTTTTTTTTTTCAAATTAAAAACCTGATTTTGTGACAATTTTGTCCCTTGTTTATATTAATATGAAATTGTTATGACTAAAATGGGTAACTAGTATTTGTTTGTTTGTACTGGTTTGCATTACCATTATTACTAGCACTTATAATAGTAAATTTTATAGTTTGCTCCATACCGTCTTCCATGAATTAAGTATTACTATTACAATTTTTAAAAACCTTCAAGGACATTACCACAGTACAGTCAACCATCAACTTGATAGATTGTAATTAAAGTATTTAATTTGCATTAACAAATTAAATCTTATACTAAATAGATGTTGTGTCAATATAAATATAGAAGGGATTAATCATTATCCCCATACAACAATAGCGCTATCCCTAAAAAAGATGGGTTAAGTGACACCATGCCAGGTATATCTGTTTCTTGTCATGCATAAATAAGGAATGCATATACAAAAACACATACTTTTTGTAAGAAATTTAATCTACGTTCTTGCTGTTCTGCTCTTTTCAAGATGATACATAAAATATTGTGGAAATTCTGTTTAAACGATATTACATGGTCCGATAATTTTTAAGTTTCACTGATTTTCTTTGTGATATAGATTTTCCTTGTTTTTAGATGTCTTCACACAACATGTGGATAGAAGGATTTGGTAATGAGGTCGTGTTTGCCCTTGGAGTTATTGTTAGTATGTTCATCCCCATGTTCCTCATGATGTTGCAAAGGTAACTTGTAATGTTTAGTTGAACAGTTTTATGAACCATGTCATTCAATGTCATGATAACATTCAGTTAGATACATACCAGTATACATTCCCAGAGTAACAATTTTAAATATTGAAGAAGCAAGGTATGTTTAAAAAAATAAAATAAGACATACATACATGTATCATGATTTTGTTCATGTTTTGATTTTAGCCTTTGCTAAACTGAAGCAATACATGGTTAAATATAAATACAACTATTCTCCTGATGACACTGGTGTCATGGGTATGTAATTGTTGTTTTCTTTGATTTAAATGGACATGTTCAGACAATTCTTATCTTGAGCATAAAGTCAAAATTAGTAAAAACAATGCATATAACCTGTTAACACAAAAAGACACAACATAACCTTTTGTTTTAGTTTGTTTACATTGTACAATTTATGTTTTTTATGTTGTTATTTATGTGTGATTATTTTGATATGCGTATCTGTTTAATGTTAGATCATTTTATGTACCCAACATTTCATTTTAATTATGAGTAAATAATTCCTTATTTTCGTTTCTTAGAGGCACGTTCACTCAGAGGATACATCCTGACAGCGAGTCTAATGTGCAGGAAACCCGCGAGGAAGTCAACCAACAGCGCCATCAGTGAGTGGACTACATGTAGATAACTGCATGTCAATTATTATTTTCAATAGTACTTTTAATTATTGCACAATCTGCACCATGCACCTGTTTGACCATTAACCTTACTTGTGACCTTGACCTTTGCACAAGGAGTGACACACTTTCTCCAAATGGTGAGCATTTGTGATAAATTATTTTAAGGGATGGGAACAAATATTAGGATATTTGAAAACTGGCTGAATATTTGAATTCAAAATTCTGATTTGAATATGATATTTTTAAAGAAAAGTCCCATTGTGGTAGGGAGACATGTGTTACATGGGACACATCACCTTCTCATGGTGGACATTTGTGGTATGCTATTTTAATTAATTGCGCAACAAATGACACTGTTACAGTCCAGACAAGCTGTTGTATGACCAAATTTGAAATTTGACCTCTTAATGTGACCTTGACCTTTAAGGTAGGGAGACAGGTGTTACAAGCTTCACAATGTACATGATGAATGACAAAAGTTACAGTTTGGACAATCTGTTTTATATTATTTTTTTTACTTTTGACCTCTTAGTGTTACCCTGACCTATGAGATAGGGAGACAGGTGTTATAAGCCCAACGCGATCTCTTCATTTTGGTAATGTGCCTTAAGTAATTCCCACATTGCATGATGTATGACAACTTTGCAGTCCTGAAACAATGTTTTATGGCAAAATTTGACCATATTTTGACCTCTAAGTGTGACCTTGAAATTTGAGGTAGGGAGACGTGTTACATGCAACACGTCGTCTTATGATGGCGGTCATTTGTGGTAAGTTATCATAAATTGCATGATGAATGACAAAGTTACAGTCCGGACATGCTCTGAGGCACGCACATACGCTTGACCATTGTGACTGCCATACCAAGCTTTCCGCAAACGGCTTTGACAAAAATAATAATGATATAAAAATTGTACAAACTAACACAACTGACCAAAATTGTTTGTGCCAACCCTAATTTTTTAGCTCACCTGAGCACACAGTGCTCATGATGAGTTTTTGTGATCGCCTGTTGTAGATTGTTCATTATGTATTGTAAATCCAGCTTCGTGCGTAGTCAATATGTGTACACTCTATTGGCGAAATTTATTGTCCAATCTTCATGAAGCATGGTCAGAACATTTTTCTGAATACTATTGTGGCCTAGTTTGAAACTGGGTCATGTGAGAAAACATTCTTGGTCACTAAGTCAAATTCACGAAAAAGCTTTTAAACTCTACAAGTCACATTTATTGTCCAATCTCCCTGAAACTTAATAGGAACATTTGTTCTTATAATATTTCGACTAAGATAGAAAATGGTTCCGGTTTGTTGAAAAATAAGGCCAATACTTTGAATTGAAATATGTTGCCTTTATAGAAATGGCAACAAAAATCTTCTTACTCATTATATGTTTTGAAGTTATTCAATATAAAACATGCATTTTGAGGGATAAGTGTGAAAATGTTGTATCTGACCCTTGATTTGCAGACATATAGCTGACCCTTGATTTTTGCAGACATATATCTGACCCTTGATTTGCAGACATATATCTGACCCTTGATTTGCAGACATATATCTGACCCTTGATTTGCAGACATAATGGCCAGGAGCAGAGTACCACCGCAGGGAGGCAGGACTCTCCGGAGAACAGCAACACAGGTCGGCTGCGACCAATCAGGGAGAACCATGGACAGCATGACTGCCCCATCTGCCTTGGCACGGCTGAGTATGCCATTCAGACCAACTGTGGTCATATATTTTGCGGTAAGGGGGTTGTAATGCTTATAGCAGTTTCTCATGTGACATGCCCATGGTAATTTTCCATATGAGTCTCGTTTTGGGAAAATGGGGTTTAATACATGTGCGTAAAGTGTCTCTCATATTAGCATGTGAAGTCTGCACTGGCTAATCAGGGGTGACACTTTCCGCCTAAACTGGATTTTTGCTAAGAAGAGACTTCTGTTAATGTGAAAAATTCCTTAAAAGGGGAAAGTGTCGTTCCGGATTAGTCTGTGCAAACTGCAGAGTCTAATCTGGGATGACACTTTACTCACATGCATTTAGCCCCGTTTTCCCATAGCAAGGCTCATATAGTATGACCTATCATGATCCAAAGTTGCAATGGCACATGTGACAGTATAATGTCACCCTCATTTGCAGCTGAAAATCAATATTTCTCAAACTCAACACATCCGAGTAAATGAGAAACATTTGCCTTCCACCTCTGAGAATGCTTATGTCAGTCCAATTTTTCGCAAGTAATATCCACAACAAGCAGAAATAATATTTGTTAAAATATTTTAGACTTGGTTTTGTGTATTGTGAAAAACAAGGTATATAATATGAAAGTATTGAACACGAATTCTAAATAAATTTAAAAAATCTTTATATGACCATAATAGATTTGTGGCATTTTCTATGTGGCGTAGACATGCTATATTGGGCTGATGTTGGTGTAAAAATGAATAATTCCTCATATAGATGTACACTAAAATGAGCATAGAATTCATGATACAAAATAAATTTAAAAAAGCATTCTCATAATTAAGGGCTGTTAGTTTTTTAATATATATCATCATTGTAAATGCTACTTAAATAACTATGGTTTATTTCCAGGTTTATGCATAGTCACATACTGGCAGCATGGCAGCTGGTTAGGAGCGGTGACATGTCCTGTATGCCGACAGACTGTAAGATTGGATTTCTTTTTTGTCCATATATCTTTAACAATCATTTTAAAAGCTATATAATGTTATAACTGTCTCACACTTAAAGTTTAACTTTTTATGCCCCCGGTAGGGTGGCATTTAGTGATCGCACTGTCCGTCTGTCTGTCTGTCTGTCCTTCTGAAATTCCGTCACACTTGCGTTTAGGTTTTGAAAATTGGTCATAACTTTTGCAATATTGATCATAGCAACTTGATATTTGGCATGCATGTGTATCTCATAGAGCTGCACATTTTCAGTGGTGAAAGGTCAAGGTCATCCTTCAAGGTCAAAGGTAAAAAATAAATAAAAAAATCAAAGCAGCCCAGTTGGGGGCATTGTGTTTCTGACAAACAAATCTCTTGTTGAATCTGTTTTGGAATGATAATTTTGGCTGTAATGTTTATTATGCAGGAAAATAATTGAAAACTGTATATTTTTCAAGGTGCTTACCTTAGAATAGGTGGACATTTTTTGCTAAGTCTTTTGATTTCAGCACAATACTAGATATTATTAAGGCAGTCATACACAATTAATTCCATTTATTAATTTTGTGTTCACCTAAGCACAGACTGCTTTTGGGTTGGTTTTAGGATACCATGTTGTCTGTAATCCGTCAGTCCACACGTGTGTTTACTTCTAACAACTGCTGCTCCTGAACCTTGAGGCAGATTTGAATGAAACTTCGCAGGAATGATCCTTAATTCTGTTTGATGATCTGTTTGTTCCAGGTGACTTTGTTGCTGATCAACTTCACACACAATGAGCACAACAGCAACTCAGCAGAAAAGCGACAGATCGTGGACTCCATCTATCAGTATAACAGACGTTTCTCTGGGGAACCACGACCAGTAAGATTTCAGTAGTTGCAATGGTTGAAGCCCAATGTACTCAAATATCCTACCATCCCACTGGGTATTCTACTTATTGTATAGGTCCACCATTAAGATACCTTATTCTAATCTGCCATCTTGTTTCTCTACCGACTAAGACGTATTTGAGTGCATCAGTTTAAATGAGCCTTTTTTTAGGGAAAGTGGGCTTAATGCATGTGCCTTAAATGTCATCTCAGATTAGCAGGTGCAGTCTGCAGAGGCTAATCAAGGACGTCACTTGTTTAAAGGAAGTCTCTTTAAAACTAAAATCCAGTTTAGGCGGAAAGTGTCATCCGTGATTAGCCTGTGCGGAATGTGTGAAAAATATCACAATCATTGGCTGGTTGGTGAAATTTTAATTATTATTATATACGATTGGATTCATGGCAAGCGTTTTTCCTGTAATCTTGAGCAAATTAAATATCCTTCAAACACTTATGCGCAAAATGAGCATACTTTTTTATGCTTTTCAGTACATGGATTATCTGCGAGATTTACCAACGCTGCTACGCCACCTCTTCCGAGAATTATTCACTGCAGGTGGTCTGGTGATGATGTTCCGTCTACGGATACTTATGCTTTTTATAGTGGCAATGTTGTACTTCTTATCTCCCCTTGACATTATACCGGAAGCCGTCTTTGGTATTTTTGGTTTTCTTGACGATGTGTTTATTCTTCTGCTGTTAGGCATATATGTCAGTTTGATTTATAGAAATGTTGTGGCACAGAGAGGAAATAATTGAGGTCGTTTTATTTTTCAACAAAGTTGGATTAACTCGTGATATTAAGATAAATTATTTAAGTTTATAACAGCTGACCAGTTGATGCTGTCCGGCTAGCGCAGTGGTTGGTACACTCGCTTCTCACCTAGGCAACCCAGGTTCAATACCCGTTTCTGGCAGCATGTTAGTTTGGTTGGTGGTCACCATACCGGACAGGTGGGGTTTTCTCCAGGTACTTTGATTTCCCACCACAACAAAAGACCACACCAAAATTGAAAAATCTTTTAGTTACAATAAAATAGCTGGAAATTGCAGCTTTAATTCAAAATTTGTCCCAAATTTTGTGAGTCTAGTAAGTTTATTAGGTAGGAGCACTGGGGCACACTCCGGGTCCACAAATAATGTAGCGTCTCGCTCGGTAAGAACCTCATAAACTTTGAAATACACACACACACACACACACAAGTTGATGGTCAGGAATTTGAGTGTGTTTTCACATTTCCTACATGAACAACATTTTTATATACTTGTCTCTTGCCAACCTTTGGCAGATAGGTTGGCAGATAGGCAGGTGGTTGGCACATTCATTGTATCCGCTGTCTTAGCCGTAATTTTCATTGAATCTTCACCAAACTTTCTGAAAATGTTTGTTGACATAAAATGGAGGCCAAGTTCAATAACCAGACAAATCACACCAGGCTTTTCAGACTTGTTGTCCTTTGTTTATACAAAAAATGCCGAATTTGCCATTTGGTTCTCTTAACTTATTCACTTTTCACAGAATCTTTTCTTGTCACTCCAGATTTAGTTTTTTTTTCTACGGTTTTATATTTCTGTCCATGACCATGTAAATTATTATTATGAATTTGAACCCTTAATATTTTGCCTTGAAATCTAACCTGTCATGTATTTTATGTAATGCATACTGAATATTATAAAAAAGTTAATATGAGCTTCACTCTGGGAAGACAGGTTTTAACCCTTTGCATGCTGGGAAATTTGTTGTCTGCTAAAATGTCGTCTGCTGAATTTCTAAAATTAGCTTTTTCTTCGATTTTTTCAAAGAATACTATCAGAATAGCAAACAGTTTGGATCCTGATGAGACGCCACGTTCTGTTTGCAAAGGCCTTCAAAATTCGGTTCCAGCGCTCAAAGGGTTAATGCATGTGCGCAGTGTCATCCCAGATTAGCCTCCTCAGAGGCTTATCACATACGACACTTGCAGCTTGTATGGAATTTTTTTTTTAAACGAAAATCCAGTCTAGCGAAGTGTCATCCATGATTAGCCTATGCGGACTGCAGAGGATAATCTGGCACAACACTTTAAGGCACATGCATTAAGCCGTTTTCCCAGAGCGAGGCTCATACGTAAGAGCTGATTGAAAAATATGTTTGCTTTAGGGCTTGTTGAATTTAATTTTGTCACTTCATTTCAGATATTCACTTTGTTCTGTCTGACTGCTTGTTGTCAACAATTTATACTGTACAGTTGAAATACATGTTAGAGACTTCAGCAATTATTCAAGCCACTATATATTATTCCGGTGTAAAACAATAATGTTATTTTATTTATTGCATATATATATATATACATATACTTGTTTGTATAGTAAATACTAGAAATTAGCTTATATAATTTATATAGAAAGTCCTGTTTGTATATAAAAAAAGAAACAGAAATATTTGTAACATTCATGTTAACATGTGAATGTGAACTATACACATATGGGTTCAGGTAATTATTCTTTTTTCTTGTGAACATGTGATAATAAACTATTTCAGTAGTTTTTATTTCACTGTGGAAATGTAAGTCATTTACTCTGAAAAGTAGACTGTGCTATCAGCATACAGTTGGGTGTATCGATTATAGCCCCATTCTGGATCGCCTATTTTTTAGAAAGACAGGTTGACTGAGTTGTGACCCTGCTATGCTGGGCAATGGAATGTTCTGCCTACACATATCACATCAATGCAGTGCAATTAACGAATGCTCAATCTCAAGTCATGTGATAATGTTAGTTATCTTTATTGCCCAATCTTTGTGAAACTTAGTAAGAACATGTCTCCGTATGAAATCTTGGCGAAGTTTGTAACTGGTTCATGTGGGGGTCTGCTGATCAAATTTAAGAAAAAGGTTTTGAGCACTTAAGTCACATTTTTTGCCTTATAATCATAAAAATTGCTCAGAACATTTGTTCCAAAGATAATGATGAACTCGGGCGAGTTTCATGAATTTTTCTTAAATCATTTATTCTACTGATTTCTTGGCCGAGTTTCAAATGTGTTCTCGTCTGTTCAGAAACTTGGCCCCCAGGGAGTGAGGCAGCTTTCCTTACATGGCTACAGTGAAAACTTGTGAACACTTAAGAAGTCACATATATAGCCTAATAATCAAGCTACTTCCTCAAGTCATTTGTTCTCATAATTTTAGTTTGAAAATGGTTCTGGTCCATTAAAAGGCATGTAAGCTAGGGGGTGGAGAATTTCATAATACAGAAATAGTGAAACCTTGTGAACACTTAGAAGTCGCATTTGTTTTTCCATTAATCTTGCTCAGAAGATTTGTTCTAATAATCTCTCAGCCAGATTCTAAAATGGTACTCTAAACATCACAAAAGCTTCTCAGAACAGTTCAGTCCCTTTGGGTCTCAGTTCAGTCCCTTTGGGTCTCAGGTGAGTGACCTTGTTATTTAGGGCAATAATTAGGGAGTAGGATCCCTATTGGTTATGTAACTTATTCAGTTATTTTTGCCAAGTTTTAAATAGTAACATGCAATAGATGAATCCCTGAAGTCCTAATTAATCTTGCTATGTTCTTTGAATGTCTATGTATCATACATGTATGGTATACAGTTAATATATGCATACATTTGTTTGTATATTTTTTCATTTTTCTGCCTTTCCTATTTACAGCCTTACAAATACCCCTGAAGTTGCATTGTGTATTTACAATTACATGTTTAAAGTAATTAACTTTGCATGTATGAAATGAACCAACAGGAATGTTTCATGCTTAAATTCATTCATCATTCAATTAATAAAACTTATCATCGTGCAAAAATGGTTATTATGCCATATGCGGCCAGCATTGTTAGACCTGCTTGTGCACACTATCAGTGCCGGATTAAGTACCATGAAGGCCTATAGGCAGTGAAACTTTTGGGGCCCACGTAGTGGTTGTTTTTGTTGTAACTTCTGTAAAAATTCCAAGGATTTTCGTTATAAAAACATAATTCTGAAATGAAGTAGTCAAAAATGATTGTATATGCAATCATTCATCAGATATATAAATAAGGTGTTAACACACGAATGATTATTCCTTTAGAACCGTGAGAATACTGTGTTGCAGGCTGAGTAAGTAAGTTAAAACAATTCTTTCGTAAAGGTCCCATGGGGCCCCTAAAAGTTGCGGGTATCATAGGCAGTTGCCTATTCTGCCTTATGGGTAATTTGGGACTGCACACGCCGTCTGGTCAGGAGCTACTCTGTCCGCTATAAAGTCATGCAAGGCTTCGTGTTCTCATATGGATGCCGAGTCATCTGGAGCTACACTGTTCAGATATAACCCTTTGCATGCTGGGAAATTTGTCATCTGCTAAAATGTTGTCTGCTGAATTTCTAAAATTAGCATTTTCTTTGGTTTTTTTCCAAGAATACTATCAGAATAGCAAACAGTTTGGATCCTGATGAGACGCCACGTTCTGTGGCGTCTCATCTGGATCCAAACTGTTTGCAAAGGCCTTCAAAATCCGGTTCCAGCGCTCAAAGGGTTAAGTCATGCAAGGTTTTGTGTTCTCATATGGATGCCGAGTCATCTGGAGCTACACTGTTAAGATATAAGTAAGGCCCATTTTCACATGATTCCGGTGATATTATAAGTCATGTACAATGTAACATGTATTTTATACCCAATATGCGTTTCCAATTGTTTCTTATTTTGAATAAAAGTTCATTATTTTGTGAGCATTGTTCTTTTCCTTTGATAAAACAATTGTCAAAGAATAAATCATATAATTTTATTTGTATTAAAACACCAAAACTGAATTTTGCTGTAATTTTGGAAGGCATTTAAAATGTACTGGCCCACATTTTACATCATATAAAGGTAATTACTTGTGCATACATTATGATGTTATGCAGGAAATGGCTACAAAGTATTGTGGTATCCTACACTGGGTGTATGTTACAGGATATTAATAACCGATACCCGTAAGGTATTTGAGGTTTGATCCACCTAGTCTGAGGTCTTAATCGATACACTGTCACATACCGCAAGTTGGATATTAATATAAGTCGCGCTTTGGAGAAAAAAGGCTTATCAGGGATGGCACTTTCCGCCTAGACTGGATTTTTGTTTTGAAGGGACTTCCTTTAAACGAAAAATTCCATAAAAGCTGAAAGTGTCGTTCCTTATTATCCTGTGCTTTCTGCACAGGCTAATCTGGGACGACGCTGTACACACATGCATTAAGCCCAGTTTTCCCACTGCGCGACTCGTATTGTTTTTGTTTAGCTCACAATGAAGAATTTGAGGAAACTTGGCCTCTTGACTAAATCTGACACTGGATTTTTTCTGTGGTCATGGAAACAGTTTAGACTTAAACTAGTATGTTTTCAGAGTGAGCAAGATTGGCCAACATTAAATGCTTAGTGGTATCTGTGACCACAACCGACTAACTGACAAAATAGCAGATGACACTTGACAATCTCAACAGATACCAATGGCCCACTTAGCACTGAACATTCCTGTAATCTAAGACAGAGATCTTAAAACAAAAAACAAAACAAAAAAACTAATGGTAAATTTAACTACAATATTTTAATTCAAAAACAAAATATGATGTGTTACTATTGAAAACAAGAGGATTAAGACTAAATACTGAATTATCTAGCTCATTATGTTCAGTTAATTTCTAATGCAACCATCTTTTTTTACATGATCTGTTCCTTTGTTGTTTTGTTTTTCGGAGCAGAAATCTCATTACATGTATATAACACAATTCAACAACATGATGTCAGGATTATTAAAAATAGAAGGATACCAAGTCAACCTTTCGATTGTCTTGATATTAAAACTTCTGTTTGGGCACAA
Source organism: Dreissena rostriformis (assembly GCA_007657795.1). NCBI lineage: Eukaryota > Metazoa > Mollusca > Bivalvia > Myida > Dreissenidae > Dreissena > Dreissena rostriformis. The sequence goes on along the minus strand of VMBQ01000723.1, from coordinate 33,718 downwards.
TGAAATAAAACCAAAACCCATAATAAAACATGCATTCATATTTGATAAACATTATTTACCCATGTAACACAGTAAAAGAACCTTCATCATTGTGCATTCTTAACATTTAACAATGCATTCTTAACATTTAACAATGCATTCTTAACATTTAACAATGCATTCTTAACATTTAATAACATGCAGAACATTTTACGATGTAGTTACTCCAAAATCAACTTCATAACACTGCCCCACTATAACTTGGTCTGCTGATCCTTTTTCTGTTCTGTTTTTTTGCTGGACTCAGCTTGGTTTGTTTTGTCGAGATACGTCTGAAATATGGATCAAATAATTACAACTCAACATTGTCAATTATTGATATCTATTCTATTTACAATTATTTGTTAAGCATCGATGAAATGTGAAATATGCAACATCGCAAGTATTGCTTTCAGTTCTAGGTTAATTCTATATTCCAAATCTTAGAATGGGATGGGTGAATACTGGTAAGGCACATGTTTAACCCTTTAAGCACTGGAACCGAATTTTAAAGGCCTTTGCAAACAGTTTGGATCCAGATGAGACGCCACAGAACGTGGCGTCTCATCAGGATCCAAACTGTTTGCTATTCTGATAGTATTCTTTGAAAAAAATCGAAGAAAATGCTAATTTTAGAAATTCAGCAGACGACATTTTAGCAGACGACAAATTACCCAGCATGCAAAGGGTTAGAATGGGTTGGGTGAATACTGGTAAGGCACATGTTTAACAATCCGGCAAAGCAGGACTAACATGCTTTCACTTAATGAAAAAATGTTTTTAATTTGTAGGACATTTTTTTTTAATTTGCACGTCTTCGACAGTAATTTTCGAAAAAACACAAAATTTCATTCTGATGAATGTAATGATTTTACAGTAATTTGATTACTACTCACCATGAGATTTTTACTCATGAAATATGGTCTGGAGGCAGATCCATCGTTCCTTTCACAATCTTCACAGAAACACAAGAATATGGTGTCTATAGTGATCTGAAAGCACAGGAAGATGGTTCAAAAGTGATCTGAAATCACAGGCAGATGTTGTCAATAATGATCTCAAATTAAGATGGTGCAAAAGTGATCTAAACTACAGGAAGATCAGGTTTCAATAGCGATCTAATAACACTGGAAGATTAAGACTATTTCTGCAGATAAACACCGTCAAACTGACTGACTGTCGGACAGAGTGACTCTAAAAAAAAATACCCCCTCTCAGCAAGTGTAAACAAAAACTTACCCAGCGTTCATGAAACTTGGTAAAAAAATTTTTCCCCAATCATACTATGCTGATGACAAAACTGGGACAAANATTTTTTTTGTTTAAAGAAAGACTCTTCTAAAAGAAAATCCAGTCTAGGCGAAAAGTGTAATGCCAGATTAGCCTGTGCAGACTTCACAGGCTTATCTGGACTGGCACTTTACACGCACTTGCATTAAGCCCATATCTCAATTTTTCTGTTCAAAATTGCAGCAATATATGGGGAATTGAAGTGTTATTTTCATGTCTTCAACATTTGGGGCAATTTATGGGGGATTGAAATGATATTTTTTCTGTCTTCAACATTGAAGCAATCTATGGGTACAATTTCTGCCGCTCGGCCCAGAAGGCCACTCTGCTGATTGTAGCCAATTGCTTGAGAATGGCCGCCATCAACTCCATCGGAGACTTTGTGCTCTTCCTAGGCAAACTCTCCACTGTCGCTGTGGTGTTGGTGGTGGGACATGAACTTTTCTTCAAGGTTTGCCACTGGTTTCATGTCATTGCACGATATAATGAGCCTCATTCTGGGAAAACGTGGCTTAATGCATGTGCGTAAAATGTCTTCTCAAATTAACCTTTGCAGTCCGCACAGGCTATTCAGAGATAAAACTTTCCGCCTAAACTGGATTTTTGTGTAGAAGAGACTTCCTTTTAATGAAAAATTTCATAAAAGCGGAAAGTGTCGTCCCTGATTAGCCTAGGACTGCAAAGGTTAATCTGAAATGACACTTAACGCACATGCATTAAGCCCAGTTTTCCTAGAACAAGGCCCAAATGATGTCATATTCTGTAGGCATAAGTAAGAACACTGCCCTGACTTACAAGAAATTTTATCTTTTGAATTATATGTAATGCAGCCTTTGCTAGTTTTGGCCTTGGACACACTCAACTATTGTATTTTTGTTCTGATGTTTTGGCTGGGAAATATGGTTGTGTAACTTGAATAATTGCAGCTGACACTTTCAGATAAAATTCTTATATATTTATAATGAAGAAAAAATAACAATTTTGACTATTGAAAAAAAAAACTTTTTTGGTGAGTAATTACAGCATAGCAAGTATGACTAAATTTACGATATTAAGAACAATAAAATAAGACTTAATGTTTTGTTTGCAAATAAAAATGTATATCCTTGTGTTATTGATAATTTGATATCAAAGATGTGTTTCTCATCAAATATATAAGACTTCTTAAGAAACAAGACAACAAAATGGTTCTTACTATATGATCATGCAAAAATAGGTCTTATGCCATATGCTGCCAGCATAGCTCCAGATGTAAGTATCCAGTCATTTAATGAGACCGATAAGCCTTTATAGCAGACAGGGTATGCTGGTTACGTATGACACAAGACCCATTTTCGCTGCTCATATGTGGCGTGTTCTGAGAAAACTGGGCAAAATGCTTATGCGTAAAGTGTCATCCCAGATTAGCCTGTGCAGTCCGCACAGGCTAATCCGGGACGACACTTTTCGCCTAAATTGGATTTTTGCTAAGAAGAGACATCATTTAAACGAAAAATTCCATAAAAGCGGAAATTGTCATCCCTGATTAGCCTGTGTGGACTGCACAGGCTAATCTGGGATGACAATTTACGCACAAGCATTTTGCCCAGTTTTCTCAGAACACGCCACATATGAGCAGCGAAAATGGGTCTTGTGTCATACGTAACCAGCATACCCTGTCTGCTATAAAGGCTTATCGGTCTCATTAAATGACTGGATACTTACATCTGGAGCTATGCTGGCAGCATATGGCATAAGACCTATTTTTGCATGATCATATAGTAAGAACCATTTTGTTGTCTTGTTTCTTAAGAAGTCTTATATATTTGATGAGAAACACATCTTTGATATCAAATTATCAATAACACAAGGATATACATTTTTATTTGCAAACAAAACATTAAGTCTTATTTTATTGTTCTTAATATCGTAAATTTAGTCATACTTGCTATGCTGTAATTACTCACCAAAAAAGTTTTTTTTTTCAATAGTCAAAATTGTTATTTTTTCTTCATTATAAATATATAAGAATTTTATCTGAAAGTGTCAGCTGCAATTATTCAAGTTACACAACCATATTTCCCAGCCAAAACATCAGAACAAAAATACAATAGTTGAGTGTGTCCAAGGCCAAAACTAGCAAAGGCTGCATTACATATAATTCAAAAGATAAAATTTCTTGTAAGTCAGGGCAGTGTTCTTACTTATGCCTACAGAATATGACATCATTTGGGCCTTGTTCTAGGAAAACTGGGCTTAATGCATGTGCGTTAAGTGTCATTTCAGATTAACCTTTGCAGTCCTAGGCTAATCAGGGACGACACTTTCCGCTTTTATGAAATTTTTCATTAAAAGGAAGTCTCTTCTACACAAAAATCCAGTTTAGGCGGAAAGTTTTATCTCTGAATAGCCTGTGCGGACTGCAAAGGTTAATTTGAGAAGACATTTTACGCACATGCATTAAGCCACGTTTTCCCAGAATGAGGCTCATTATATCGTGCAATGACATGAAACCAGTGGCAAACCTTGAAGAAAAGTTCATGTCCCACCACCAACACCACAGCGACAGTGGAGAGTTTGCCTAGGAAGAGCACAAAGTCTCCGATGGAGTTGATGGCGGCCATTCTCAAGCAATTGGCTACAATCAGCAGAGTGGCCTTCTGGGCCGAGCGGCAGAAATTGTACCCATAGATTGCTTCAATGTTGAAGACAGAAAAAATATCATTTCAATCCCCCATAAATTGCCCCAAATGTTGAAGACATGAAAATAACACTTCAATTCCCCATATATTGCTGCAATTTTGAACAGAAAAATTGAGATATGGGCTTAATGCAAGTGCGTGTAAAGTGCCAGTCCAGATAAGCCTGTGAAGTCTGCACAGGCTAATCTGGCATTACACTTTTCGCCTAGACTGGATTTTCTTTTAGAAGAGTCTTTCTTTAAACAAAAAAAATTACACAAAAGCGGAAAGTGTTGTCTCTTATTATCTGAGATGACACTTTACATTCATGCATTAAGCCCTGTTTTCCAAGAACACGGATCAATTACACTTACATCCATGAAATGTGTTGTTATTGGAATTTACCAAAAAGGCAAAAGTGAAGCATCAAAATGGAAAGCAAACTCAATAGTTTTCTTAATGCTACAGGTAAATAAGCAATTTGGTCATATTAGTAATATAATTTTGCCAACGGAGACATACCAATTTCAATGTATGCATTTCTGTTGAGGTATCTAAGGAAACGCTCAAAGCACCAGAGACAGCACTGAAGCACTTTCATGATAAAGTCCACCACTTTGGACGTCTTTCCTTGCAATCTAAACATAAATGGACGCACCATTAAGCTTTTTATGTAAACATAGTATTATAATTTGGAATCAGCATAGTACTGCACAACCGATTACATTTCTAACATCAAAATGGTAGTCACAGAACATGTCAATTAAATTTTTGGAAATAATGGTTAAGCTATTTTTGTAATTCTATACAAACATTGACATAAACACCGGTCTTGAAGAAAACAAAATCACTCACCTTTTTTGTATGTATGCTAGAATAATTCTTGCTAACATGACCAGAGCAATTATGAAGGAGCCAAATGCTACGGAGCCCAAATGGTACCTAAAATAAACAAAGATCTTCTTATATAACATCCAAATATAAGGAACATGCACAAACTTTAAGTGTTCAATGTGACTTGGACCTTTTAACCCTTTGAGCGCTGGAACCGGATTTTGAAGGCCTTTGCAAACAGTTTTGATCCAGATGAGACGCCACAGAACGTGGCGTCTCATCAGGATCCAAACTGTTTGCTATTCTGATAGTATTCTTTGATTTTTTTTGTGAAGAAAATGCTAATTTTAGAAATTTAGCAGACAACATTTTAGCAGACGACAAATTTTCCAGCATGCAAAGGGTTAATAACATGCTTTTTGCATGAGAGACATTGTCTTGATAGGATGATCATTAATTCAAATGAGTTGCACTCTGGCAAAACAGCTTAATGCATGTGTGAAAAGTGTTGTGCCAGATTAGCCTGTGCAAACCGCAAAGGCTAATCAGGACGACACTTTCTGCTTTTGATGTTTGTTCATATTAAGGAAGTCTCTTCTTTGCAAAAATCCAGTTGAGGCAGAAAGTGACAAATTGAGTATAGGCGGAAAGTGTTATCCCTGATTAGCTCATCTGGGACCACACTTTAAGCACATGCGTTAAGCCCCGTTTTCCCAGACCAAGGTTCACATTTATTTGGAAATCCCATCATGCACAATTAAGTAAGAAACCAGACATGAAGACCTATCACTATATATATATGGAATTTTCTCAAACTTCACAATGTCTTTTGTGATTGATCTTGACCTGTAATTTTCTTATTGGGCCAGTTTTTTCTCTCAAAATCCCTTCATGCACAACACAGTTCTGAGCTGGACACAAACATGCCCACACATATATACATACATGTACATACATACACACACACACATATGGACAGAGCAAACTCTTAATGCCCTTCCGCAATTATAATGATTGGGACATCAAAATGGTATGATGACAATTGTACCTTAGAAGACGTCCAATAGACTTGGCAATTGGACATCCCATTTTCAGGCATCTCTTGTCTCTGAAATATAGCTACTTTATTGTAAGTCAGCACATAACTATATTAATTTTGCAATAGTGATTTTTTTATTATTTTTTTTTAATGTTTATGACAATTATTAATAAAAATGATATTTTATTAAGTGAATGACTTGCGCTTTTGTACATTAAAAACACCAGCATTAAAAACCAGATGCACACAAGTGCATTCATCACAACACTTGTTTATAAGGAATCTAAGAAGAAAGCAAAAGGACCCTAATGAGCTGTATAAGGAAGTGTCTTATGACTTATGATTATTAGACTCAATATCTCAATTTTATTTTTTAAACAACCTACAAAATATATAACCATAATTTATATGATTTTTATCCAAAATGGCTGGAAAACCCCCTGCCCAAATAATGCTTTTGTCGATGAAAATTCTTCCCAATTTGGAAGATTTCGCGACTCGAAAAATCCCCATTTTGCTAGGTACTTTTTCCCCAAATAGACAGAAAAAGGCCTG